>JAJDFG010000371.1:17500-220000 GCA_021039105.1 Scomber colias
TTAATTTAGGAATGAAGGAAGGAAGGAAGGAAGGAAGGAAAGAAATGAGTAAGGAGGGAGGGAGGAAGGAAGAAAAGAAGGAAGGAAAGGAGTAAGGACCAAAAGAGGAAGGAAGGAAGGAAGGAAGGAAGGAAAGGTGTAAGGAGGGAGGAAGGAAGGAAAAGAGGAAAGAAGGAAGGAAGGAAAGGAGTAAGGATGAAAAGAAGAATTAATATAGGAGAGAAGGAAGGAAGGAAAGAATTGAGTAAGGAGGGAGGGAGGAAGGAAGGAAGGAAGGAAGGAAGGATGGATGGGTTATCCTGATTGGTTTACTAGATTCTCCAGAAATGCATCAAGAGCTGACTACTCACACTCACATTACCCAAGATGCAACGCTACTACTCACACTCACATTACCCAAGATGCAACACTACTACTCACACTCACATTACCCAAGATGCAACGCTACTACTCACACTCACATTACCCAAGATGCAATGCTGCTACTCACACTCACATTACCCAAGATGCAACGCTACTACTCGCACTCACATTACCCAAGATGCAACGCTACTACTCACACTCACATTACCCAAGATGCAACACCGCTACTCACACTCACATTACCCAAGATGCAACGCTACTACTCACACTCACATTACCCAAGATGCAACACCGCTACTCACACTCACATTACCCAAGATGCAACGCCACTACTCGCACTCACATTACCCAAGATGCAACGCTACTACTCACACTCACATTACCCAAGATGCAACGCTACTACTCGCACTCACATTACCCAAGATGCAACGGTACTACTCGCACTCACATTACCCAAGATGCAACGCTACTACTCACACTCACATTACCCAAGATGCAACGCTACTACTCACACTCACATTACCCAAGATGCAACGCTGCTACTCACACTCACATTACCCAAGATGCAACGCTACTACTCACACTCACATTACCCAAGATGCAACGCTACTACTCACACTCACATTACCCAAGATGCAACGCTACTACTCACACTCACATTACCCAAGATGCAATGCTACTACTCACACTCACATTACCCAAGATGCAACGCTACTACTCACACTCACATTACCCAAGATGCAACGCTACTACTCACACTCACATTACCCAAGATGCAACGCTGCTACTCACACTCACATTACCCAAGATGCAACGCTACTACTCACACTCACATTACCCAAGATGCAACGCTGCTACTCACACTCACATTACCCAAGATGCAACGCTGCTACTCACACTCACATTACCCAAGATGCAACGCTACTACTCACACTCACATTACCCAAGATGCAACGCTACTACTCACACTCACATTACCCAAGATGCAACGCTACCACTCACACTCACATTACCCAAGATGCAACGCTACAACTCACACTCACATTACCCAAGATGCAACGCTACTACTCACACTCACATTACCCAAGATGCAACGCGACTTCTGATAAAAACAGTGGTTTCAAGTTTGACTCCCTTGCACTAGAGCTACGTATGGAGTAGTGACAGCAACACTGCCCCCCCCATGGTTTCCGGTGGTACTGCTCCGTTTGGTCCGTATCCGTAAGCTTTATGGAAACGTGCAGAAATATATTTAACATTGAGCATAAATGGATCTTGAATGGGATCAGGATGGGCCTCATACAGTCAGTCCACTTGGGTCTCACATGTGGGACAGTTTGCCCAGTTCAAGCCCACATTTAACCCATGCAGGGTCCACATGGACATTGGGTCTAGTATGTAGTATAGAAGTATGTAGTATAGTAGTATGGAAGTATGTAGTATAGAAGTATGTAGTATGTAGTATAGAAGTATGTAGTACAGAAGTATGTAGTATGTAGTATAGAAGTATGTAGTATAGAAGTATGTAGTATGTAGTATAGAAGTATGTAGTATATAGTATAGAAGTATGTAGTATAGAAGTATGTAGTATATAGTATAGAAGTATGTAGTATATAGTATAGAAGTATGTAGTATGGAAGTATGTAGTATGTAGTATGGAAGTATGTAGTATGTAGTATATAGTATGTAGTATGTAGTATAGAAGTATGTAGTATTTAGTATGCGGTCTCGAACACAGCTACTGTTTCTGGTTCTGACCAAACTCAAGAGGATCAACAGGACATCTTCTTCCTTTTTGAGAAGCTCTGGATAGTTTTATGTTAAATGATGAAAGTGAATTCAAACCTTCTGTGACGAGTAGAAACTTTACTCTGAATCAGCTGATTAACCTTCCTGTCGTCCTCCCGGGTCAAATTGACCCGTCTGTTTTGATTGTTCCTTCCTTCCTTCCTTTCTTCTGTGCTTCCTCTCTCCTTCTTTCTTTCTTTCTTTCTTACTTTCTTTCTTTCTTTCTTTCTTTCTTTCTTTCTTTCTTCTTCTTCTCTCTTTCTTCCTTACTTCTTTCCTTCCTTACTTCTTTCCTCCGTCCTTCCTTCCTTCCTTCTTTCCTCTGTCCTTTTTTCCTTACTTCCTCCCTCCCTCCTACCTTCTTTCCTTCCTTACTTCTTTCCTCCGTCCTTCCTTCCTTCCTTCATTCCTGTCCTTCTTTCCTTCCTTCCGTCCTCCATCCCCCTTTCTTCCTTCTGTCGTTCCTTCCTTTCTCTCTCCTTCCTTCCGTCCTCCCTCCCTGCCTTCTTTCCTTTACTCCCTTCCTCCCTTCCTTCCTTGACTGACTCGAACACAACAGGAGGGTTAACAAACGAGGCTTTTGATCAGGATCTTTTCATGCCACTAACCTCCTCATAACCTCGCCGCTCTGTCAGGTGGTGGTTTTAACGAAGCGTGTTTGAGTGGTGTTACTGGGCGGCTCCCAGTTTAACTAGCGTGTTAATGGGAAGCACTGAAATGTCCAGTTTCTCAGTAATAGATCACACTTCCAGGATTCATCGGCGTGTGATTCGAAGCACACGGCGAAGAAGTCAGTGAACCAGAAGCTGTGCAGAGCGGCCGGCCGCTGGTGTGTGAGTCATTACTCCCTCTGCTCGCCTCAGGAGGAGGAGGAGGGGAGAGGGAGAGGAAGAGGAAGAGAGGAGGAGAGGAGAGGAGAGGAGAGGAGAGAAGAGGAGGAAGAGGAGGAAGAGGAGAAGTATGGAGGAGAGGACAAGGGGAGGAGGAGGGGGAGGAGGAGGAAGAGGAGGAGAGGGGAGGAGGAGGAAGAGGGAGGAAGAGGAGGGGGGAAGAGGAGAGGGGAGGAAGAGGAGAGGAGAGAAAAGAAGAGGAGGAAGAGGGAGGAAGAGGAGGAGGAAGAGGAGAAGTATGGGGGAGGAGGAGGAAGAGGAAGAGAGGGGAGGAGGAGGAGGAAGAGGGAGGAAGGGGGGGGGGAGAAGGATGGAGGAGGAGGAGAGGAGAAGGGGGGAGGAGGAAGAGGAAGAGTAGGGAGGAGGAGGAGGGAGGAGACGGAGGAAGAGGAGAGGAAGAGGAGGGGGGGAGGAAACGAAGGAGATCTGCTGTCTGAGTCTCGTCTGCAGGGTCAGTGGGTTTCCCCGCAGAGAGGAGTCACATCAGGGTGAGTCCAGCTCCTGATGAGCCGAGTCCTGATCCAACAAACCAGAACCAGAACCAGAAGTCTGTGATGTCACACTGAGGTTCAGGCTGGTGACACGTTTCCAGGCGTCTAACATGCAGTCAGCTGGAACCTCGTCTCTGTGGTAATAACTGACTGAATAGTTTATATAAAATCCTGTAAAACGTTTTTAACCCTACTGTTGTCCTCAGGTCAAGGAAGGAGGGAGGGAGGAAGAAGGGAGGGAGGAAGGAAGAGGGAAGGAAAGAAAGAAAGAGAGAAGGAGGGAAGGAACAAGGAAGGAAGGAAGGAAGGGAGGGAGGAAAGAAAGACAGAAGGAGGGAAGGAACAAGGAAGGCAGGAGGGAGGGAGGAAAGAAAGAAAGACAGAAGGAGGCAAGGAAGGAAAGGAGGGAGGAAAGAAGAGAGGAAGGAAGGAGGGAGGGAGGAAAGAAGAGAGGAAGGAAGAAGTCATCGATGACTGACCACCTTTCAACGAGTCACTCCGGTCTCACTCAGTGGAAATGATCTGTTAACCCTCCTGTTGTCCTCAGGTCAAGAAAGAAAGGAAGAAAGGAAAGAAGGAAGGGAGTAGGGAGGGAGGACGGAAAGAAGGAAGGAAGGGAGGAAAGAAGGAAGGAGGGGAGTAAGGAGGGAGGGATGGAGGAAAAGAGGAAGGAAGAAGGAGAGAAGGAAGGGATTAAGGAAAGGAGGAGGTGAGGAAGGTTTGTTAAACTGAGATAAATTCAGACTGAACTCCGCAGCAAGACATCATGGAGGTTACGCCCACTTCAATATAATCAATATATTAAAAAAAGATCAATAAGAGAGATTTGAAATGACATTTGACCCATTTTATACCAAAAGTAAGACTGAATGCTCCTGAAAATGTCAAATGGTGTAACCACAAAATGTCAAATGGTGTAACCACAAAAAAAGAATGTGTGCAAGTTTATTTTCACATTTTAACCCTTTAAATTTAAACTAAACCAACATGGACACTAACAGACTGTATCAGAGACGCAGCATCACCAGCTCCAACCGGCTAATCTGCATATTGAGATCTAATCACAGAGTATTTTAGTAGCAGGTGTACGTGGTAAAGCTCCAATGATCATCTTCACCACTCTGACCGCCTGTTCCCGGTGGCTGAGCTGTAAACGCTGCACTTCTCCTTTCTGTCTCCAGGGGTCAGAGGTCATGTTAATCTGACTCCTGCTGAACACATCACACATCTAACAGTTCATTTCCTGTCAGATCAGGCGGCATGAATACAGAACAACTCACCCAGAGTAACTTTAAAGCTCTGATTATACAGCAGCAGCCTCTCTCTCTGTGCCGGTGATGGAAATGTCATGTGAGGACAGAAGCGACATCGCCGTCCTCCTCCTCCCTCTTCAATCAGCGGCGGTCTCCGGCTGATCTCTGGGCGCATTTACATTCATGCGGCGGCGGCGGCGGCTCACTTATCTGAATGTAAATGTGGAGCGAGATTATTGCAGAGCGAGGAGAGTCTCTGGTGTCCACGGCCGGGTCACTGAAACCATCTGCATCCCAAACACTCTGTTAGGAAAGTAATGAGCTGAAGCCTGAGGGAATTTATCATTTTGTCATTTTACTTTGAGTATAAGCGTCGAGCCTCACATGAAATAACACCATAACCTACAAAATGTCACTTTATATTAATATTCTGGACACAAAACAGCAACATTTGGCTCTTTTAGTACATTTCAGTGCTTTCTTTTAGTGTTTTTTACAGTGTTATTTGCTTAAACAGGATATATTCTCCACATCTGCATCTCTATATTAATATTCTGAGTCTCTACTGGAATAAAAACTCCTTATTTATCTTCTACTTCTACCTTTATGCAGCCGCTCAGGTTCAGCCTCTGTCTATTAACAGGCCGTTTTACCTCCTGTCTCTTTAAGATAAAACACCTGCATTCATTCATATTTGTAGAAGTATAGAGCTGCAATGATTAGTAGATTAATAGAGAACTAGTTTCATCATCCATTCATCATTTTTATTAGAGTTTATAGTTAATAATCACAAAGTGTCTGCCTTTAGTTAGTGTTTATTACAGAGCAGTGACTGAAATGTCCTAAAAAGGCCACCGTACAGCAGATAAACTGTGATTAAACATTTAACTAGAGCTACATACATGCACACAAGGATTTGGACCAGAATGCACTGCAGCAGGTTCAGGAAGCGACCAGCTGAGAGGAAAATAATTACAGGGAGAAACTTTCGCTCTGACGCTTCAAATGAGTTCAAACGCTCTTCCAGGTCGCTGCTTTTAACAGCCGGAGCCGTTCCAGCAGACGTTCCCAGCGGACGTGAACGCAGCATTATCTCTTCCTCTGGCTCTTTGAACCTGTTCACCCCCCCCCCCCCCCCCCCCCCCCCGCCCCCCTCAGAGGAGCCGGCTGTACATTAGAGTTGATCTACGAGGTGATGTGTTGTTAGAGACTCCGGCTGCTGGGATTAATGTTCAGGTACAGGCGGTGATACTCAGACATACAGCAACTTAAACCAACCAGCAACTACAGCAACTACAACTATAGCAACTACAACCGCAACTACAACTACAGTAACAAACTACAACAACTACAACAACTAAACTACAACTACAGCAGCTACAACAACTACAACTACAACAACTACAACTGCAACAACAACTACAACCACAGCAACTACATCAACTACAACTACAGCCACAACAACTACATCAAATACAACAGCAACTACATCAACTACAACAACTAAACTACAACTAAACTACAACTACAAGAACTACAACCACAACTACAACTGCAACAACAACTACACCCACAGCAACCACAGCAACTACATCAACTACAACTACAGCAACTACAACCACTCACATAAACTACAACCACAACTACAACTACAGCAACTACAACTACAGCAACTACAACTACAGAAACTACAACCACAACAACTACAGCAACTACAACAACTACAACTACAGCAACTACAACTACAGCAACTACAACTAAACAACTACAGCAACTACAACAACCACAACTACAACCACAACAACTACAGCAACTACAACTAAACAACTACAGCAACTACAACTACAGCAACTACAACTAAACAACTACAGCAACTACAACTACAGCAACTACAACGACTACAACCACAGCAACTACAACTACAGCAACTACAACTAAACAACTACAGCAACTACAACTAAACAACTACAGCAACTACAACTACAGCAACTACAACTACAACAACTACAACAACTACAGCAACTACAACTACAACAACTACAACCACAGCAACTACAACAACTGCAACCACAGCAACTACAACTACTGCAACTACAACTACAGCAACTACAACTAAACAACTACAACCACAACAACAACAACTGCATCAACTACAACTACAGCAACAACTACAGCAACTACAACAACTACAACTACAACAACCACAACTACAGCAACTACAACTACAGCAACTACAACCACTACAACTACAATAACAACTACAACTACAGCAACAACAACTACAGCAACTACAACCACAGCAACTACAACTGCAGCAACTACAACCAAACCACAGCTACAACTACAGCCACATCAACTACAACCACAACTACAGCAACTACAACCACAGCAACTACAACTACAACTACTACAACTACAGCAACTACAACCACAGCAACAACTACAACCACAACCACAGCAACTACAGCAACAACTACAACCACAGCAACTACAGCAACAACTACAACAACTACAACCACAACAACTACAACCACAGCAACTACAACCACAGCAACTACAACTACAGTAACTAGAACTACAGCAACTACAACCACAGCAACTACAACAACAACTACAACTACAACAACTACAACCACAGCAACTACAACCACAACAACTACAACCACAGCAACTACAACCACAGCAACTACAACCACAGCAACTACAACTACAGCAACTACAACTACAGCAACTGCAACTACAGCAACTACAACTACAACAACTATAACTACAGCAACTACAACCACAACAACTACACAACTACAACCACAGCAACTACAGCAACTACAGCAACAACTACAACCACAGCAACTACAACAACAACTACAACAACTACAACCACAGCAACTACAACCACAACAACTACAACCACAGCAACTACAACCACAGCAACTACAACCACAGCAACTACAACTACAGCAACTACAACTACAGCAACTACAACAACTACAACAGCTACAGCAACTACAACCACAACCACAACAACCACAGCAACTACAACCACAGCAACTACAACTACAGCAACTACAACCACAGCAACTACAACTACAGCAACTACAACTACAACAACTACAACAACTACAGCAACTACAACTACAACAACTACAACAGCTACAGCAACTACAACCACAACCACAGCAACTACAACTACAGTAACTACAACCACAGCAACTACAACAACTATAACCACAACAACTACAGCAACTACAACAACTATAACCACAACAACTACAGGAACTACAACAACTACAACAACTATAACCACAACAACTACAACCACAGCAACTACAACCACAACCACTACAACAGCAACTACAACCACAGCAACAACTACAACTAAACAACTACAACTACAGAAACTACAGCTACTACAACCTCAGCAACTACAACTACAGCAACTACAGCAACTACAACAACTACAGCAACTACAGCAACTACAACAACTACAGCAACAACTACAACCATAGCAACTTAAACCACTACAACTACAGAAACTACAGCTACTACAACAACTACAGCAACTACAACTCAGATAAACTACAACCACTACAACTACAGCAACTACTATTACAGCAACTACAACAACTACAACTAAACAACTACAACCACAACTACAATGACGTCATGATTTCTGCTCCTACTTTAATCGAGCCAGCGCTTCATTTAGTAATTCAAACTCTCGATTCGGTTATTTTTCCTCTCGATGTTTTACTTTAAGCTCTTGATTTGGTTTTTTTGGCGTTCAGTCCCAGCTAGGCGAGAATCCTTGGCTTCCTACTTTTTATTTATTTTATTTTATTTCATTTTATTTATTTTTTTTTACTTTTTTAAATTGTTTTTATTCTAATTTTAGTTTTTAAATTGAGCTCTTACTATTCCTTTATTGTTTTATTTATTATTATATTGTATTTTAATAACTGTGCAGCACTTTGGTTCAACTGAGGTTATTTTTAAATGTGCTTTATAAATAAAACTTGACTTGACTTTTTTATTTCAGGACTGAGTTTCAATCAGAAAAAGACGGAGGCAGCAGAAAGAGACATAGAGAAGAAGAAGAAGAAGAAGGATGGAGAAAGACAGGAACATGGGCAGGAAGTAGGAGACAGATGAAGACAGGAAAAGTGAGTGAAAGCTCCACGAGGTTTTCAGGTGACAGGTTTTTTTGTTTAGTTTTTCAGCGTGGTGACCTTTGACCTGCGAGGCCGGCGTCTCTCCTGACGACCATCCGTCAGCAGCTGATGGAGATCTGAGCTAATGGAGGATGAAGACAGACGGAGGGCTTTTTCTCCTCTGATTTCCATCATCTGCTTTTTTCTTTTTTTTTGTTTTCTGTGTTTTGAAGCTCGTTCGTTGTCCCTCCTGTTGTCCTCGAGTCAAGGAAGGGAGGGAGGTAGAATGAGGGAAGGAAGAAGGAAGGAAGGAGGGAGGAAAGGAAAGGAAAGAAAGAAGGAAAGGAGGGAGGAAGAGAGGAGGAAAGAAGGAAGAAGGAAGGAAAGGAGAGAGGAAGGAAGGAAGGAAGGAAGGGGGGAGGAAAGGAAAGAAGGAAGGAAAAGAGGGAGGAAGGAAGGAAGGAAGGAAAGAGGGAGGAAAGGAAAGAAGGACAGAAGAAGGAAGAAGGCTCTCTCTCTCTCTGTCTGTCTCTCTCTCTCTCTCTCTCTGTCTCTCTCCCTCTCTCTCTCTCTCTCTCTGTCTCTCTCTCTCTCTGTCGTTCTCTCTCTCTCTCCTCTCTGCGTCCTCTCTCTCTCTCTCTCTCTCTCTCTCTCTATGTCTCTCTGTCTCTCTCTCTCTCTCTCTCTTTCTGTCTCTCTCTCTTTGTCTCTCTCTCTCTCTTTCTCTCGCTCTCTCTCTCTCTCTCTCCCTCTCTCTCTCTGTGTCTCTCTGTCTCTCTCTCTCTGTCTCTCTCTCTCTGTCTCTCTCTCTGATCTCTCTCTCTCTGTCTCTCTCTCTTGCTCTGCTTGTCTCTCTCTGTGTCTCTCTCTCTCTCTCTCTCTCTCTCTCTCTCTCTCCTTCCCTCTCTCTCTCCCCCTTTCTCTCTCTCTCTCTGACAGATGTTGGTGCCACAGCGACTGATTGATGATTGGTCCCTTCAGGGAGCGCCCGTCATCCACCTTGTATGATTGGCTCCTGGACAGTCCCTCAGCCGATCTACAGTTACACCCAAACCACGAGAGAGAGAGAGAGAGAGAGAGACAGAGAGAGAGAGAGGGAGAGAGAGAGAGAGAGAGAGAGAGAGAGAGAGAGAGAGAGAGAGAGAGAGAGACAGAGAGAGAGAGAGAGAGAGAAAGAGAGAGAGACAGAGAGAGAGACGGAGAGAGAGAGAGAGAGAGAAAGAGAGAGAGACAGAAAGAGAGAGAGAGAGAGACAGAGAGAGAGAGACAGAGAGAGAGAGAGACATAGAGAGAGAGACAGAGAGAGACAGAAAGAGAGACAGATATTGTAAAAACACTCAGATTAACGTCCTTTCACAATATTTAATCCTTTAAAACTCTTTAAACATTCTGTATTTCCACATCAGCGCTTTTCTGAAGTAAACAGTTTAAACTGACTAATGGAGTATTTCTACACCCAGTTAAAGATTCTTTGTGTTTAAAAGTCTCAGTTTTGTTTTGTTATTGTTCACATTGAAGAGGATTCACACCCTCTGTCCGAGGTTTCAGAGAAGGACTGTGAGTCAGTAACCACAGATGGGAGATATAACATGTTCAGGAAGTTGACTTTTAAACCCTCCTGTTGTCCTCGAGTCAAGGAAGGAAGGGAGGAAGAAGGAAGGAAGGAACGGAGGAACAGAGGAAGGGAGGAAGGAAAGAAGAAGGAAGGGAGGAAGAAGGAAGGAAGGAACGGAGGAAGGAGGAAGGAAAGATGGAAGGATGGGAGGAGGAATGATGGAACGGGAGGGAGGAAGAAGGAAGGACGGGAGGAAAGATGGAAGGTCGGAAGGATGGAAGGGAAGAAGGAAAGGAGGACGGAAGGAAGGGAGGAAGGAAAGATGGAAGGATGGAAGGGAGGAAGGAAGGAAGGAAAGACGGAAGGTTGGAAGGATGTAAGGGAGGAAGGAAAGATGGAAGGATGGAAGGGAGGGAGGAAGGAAGGAAAGACGGAAGGTTGGAAGGATGGAAGGGAGGAAGGAAAGGAAGGGAGGAAGAAGGAAGGAAGGGGGGAAAGGAGGAAGAAGGGAGGAAGGAAAGGAAGGGAGGAACAGTCAGACAGACGGGGTCAATTTGACCCCGTCTTATTCTTCTTTCCTTCCTTCCTTCCTTCCTTCCTTCTGTACTTCCTCCATCCCCCTTTCTTTCCTCCTTCTTTCATTGCCTCCTTCCTCCCTCCTTCCTTCTTTCCTCCCCCTACCTTCCTCCCTTCCTCCTTCCTTCCTTCTTCCCTTCCTTCTTTCCTTTCCTTCCTCCCTCCTGTCCTTCCTTCCTCCCTTCCTTCCTTCTTCCTTCCTCCCTCCCTTCCTTCCATGACTCAAGGACACCAGGAGGGTTAATAATCTTCGAAATCAACTTCTAATCAACTCTGTTCAGATGCTCACAGACGTGTTTTCTCCATTTTGCCGTCGAGTTTAACTTCTCTCTTAATAAATGAGGAAAATTCCACATGAACGTTGGAATTGAACGCCAGCAGAAAGAGACCCTGTAGCAACTCATAATGTAATAATGGCTCATAATGTAATAACAGCTCATAATGTAATAAATTAAATGTAATAAAAGTTCATAATGTAATAATTGGCTCATAATGTAATAAAATCTTGAGCGCATAACGTAATAACGCCTTTGCGCATAATGTAATAATGTAACAATTTATTACATTATGAGCCCAACTATAGCAACTCATAATGTAATAACAGCTCATAATGTAACACTGGCTTAAACTGTGACAAAAGTGTTGCATTATGACCATTTCTTTACCGTTGCCATTCCTGTAGGGTGAAAGGACTTGCTTTCACCTCTGTGATGTCTGTCTGTATGTAAGCAGAATCACACAATTTCTGCAAAACGTGGTGGAGCATTAAGTCCATAATGGCCACACCTGCACATTGACTACTCAAATTCACCTACAGGCAGAGGTCTGTGTTTGTCTATGATTTGTACATAGGTGGCACTACAGTAATAGGGTGGATAAGGGAAGAGGGAGACTGTAGAGGGACTGTAGTTCATGTAGTTTAAGAACATTTTCTATTGCTACAATAAATGCAGAAAACAGTAACTTCTACATTTAAAAACACATTTAAGATGGTTCTTTTCAAATAAGTAAGTTAACACTCTTTCCTTCACAGCCTGATGACGACCTTAGAGTTAAAATGTTGCTGTTTTTTTATTGTTGGTCTTTAATGCCAATTCAATAAACGCTTTTAAACATTTTTCTGCTACTTAAATTAAATACATGACACAAGCAGCATGTTCATTCAACATTCACTTTGTTTAGAAACTAGTGAAACTATATACTCAACATGAACCAGCTCACTGAGCTCATAACTTCTTCAGCCTGTCAGGATACCCAAGTAAAAAAAAAAAAACACCAGTCGTGATTTAATTAAACAATTCACATAAATAATACATAATCATAAATTATAGGTAGCCAACAAACATCTAGTCCAGGGCTCCATTTGTCAGGCACTGTTCATGCCCATGATCACACAGATCAGGGGCTGAACAGGTGAATGGTGATTTAGAAAAAACAACAACTTTATTTCTTCCAATATATGTCAGTTATATGGAACCATCCAGAGGATATGTGTCGAATCACAATCCATGCAGTCAACCACCTGACATTTTGGCTGAAGAGCTGCCTGATGTTGGTTGCAAGGCCATTATTGCGTCCAGCTGCTTTATATAACCTGCTAATATTTATACAGCAGTCTTCATCCATCTCAATATCTAAACATTCAACCAAAGAACCACGTGTAGGGGATTATGTATCTTAAAGATATTGAAAATAGCTCTCGTAATAAGGGGCACCACCTTCGTATGAAGGAAAAGATTTTTACTTAATTGGTTGTTTGATTAGCCAATTAATAAATCAATAAATCATAATAATGAATAAATCAATACATTTCTGAATCAGTCAAATATCTAAAGTTCGTGGCTCTACGGTTCAATAGATCCCCTGTATCACTTCAAAGAATAGACATACACAATTGATTGAGTTTTATGGGTTTTATTAACTACACACTACTAATAAATGATGGATAAATGAATGTGATGATACAATACAATATGAATTCAAGAGGTTACTCGATATAGCGACATGAATGAAAGATGATGGTGAATGATGAATTTAAATGAAGGATATGTAATAATGTGGAAACTAAGAAAACTTAGCCTATAAGTTTTACTGAGCCTTACTTTTAAAGGAAATTTGAATTACTCGATCTGACATCAACCCTTGATTAATGCAATGTTTGGATCCTACTTTCATCGATGGAGGGTCTCAGCTGTCCGTCCTTCAGGACCACGTGTACGCACACCAAGTGGAAGATCTCAGAGAGCGTCGCAGATCCGGGCAGGATGAGATGTCCGGGTCGGCTGGCCTTCGTCAGACTGCCTTGTTCCGGTCGTTGTCCGCTGGAAGACTTTGTTCCTCTCAGTTGTGATGAGTCGTAGGGTTGACAGACGTTTGTCTGCTCAAAAGTTCTCTCAGGTTGATGAAAGATGGAGGAAAGGTCTAATTTAACTAGTTCTCTTTCTGGAGAGATCTCAGCGTCAAAATCATCAAAAATGTCAAAAACAGGCTGAATGCAAAACTTAATGACGTGTTTACTTAAAGGGCCTTTTCTCTGGACGTTGCTGGTGAAAGGTACAAGATTACAAAACTTAGGAAAACTTAGATAAAGAATAACTAAAGATTACGCTAAGAAGGTGTGAGGTGAAGAAAAGAAAAGATGGACAAAGAAGAGCCCTGTTCAGGTCCGCAAAACCCTGTTCAGGTCATGCTAAAGTCTGCTCAAAAGTCTAAGCAGAGAGTAAGAGCGTGTGTTCATGGGTGCAGCTGGTTTTTGTCCCTGGGGAGGGTTTGTGTGTCAGCCAATCAGATTCATCAGAGCTCACTCTGAGGATCTAATTTCCAGCTTTTTATCATGAAACTTTTCATCATCATCATTCATTCAGTATTTAATCCTGATTATAAAATGCATACTATAATCTATTGACACAGAACACAGGATGTATTATTCTGGCTTTGATATGACATCAGCTTGATTCATCAAGCTGCCATTCATTAAAACCTGAAGAGGATTAATATGATCAAGCATAACACATAGTTAGTCTACTTATTCCATGATAGATAATTGATTATCACCAAAATGTAAGCATAACATCAGAGTAACACTTTCTCACATTAAACAACATTTTCATACCAAAATTTAGTAAGTAAGTAAATTAAAGTAAGTAAGAAAGTATAATCACAGTTCTCCAAATACACATTTATCTATGATCGCTGTAATAGCTGTTACAGTGGAGGTTTCTTTAGGTAATTGATAAGGATATAAGTAATTGGTATTGTTTAAACCATACTTTTCACTAAGATGTTCTTATTTAAGTATTAAACACTAATTTTCTCACTTTCATGCTCTGTGTGGTTTCAGGAGACACAGAGGAGGGGGAAGTCAGGAATGTGTCTTTTAGTTTACAACCGTTGTCTGTGTGACTCTTCTCTGATGAGAAGGACAGAATGGCTACACGTGGGTAGTCAGAAGACCCGAGTTTGCCCCCCACTCCGGGTCTGGTGTGGAAAAAGGTCATTTTTCCTGCCTCGGGTTAAACCTTATGACCGGAAGAGGACAACTGGCCCATTCTTACAACATGAATTACTACTTAATTGCCTCCTTGAAATTAGATCAAAGCATTCCATTGGACTGATTCTGTCCCATGGAATGATAAGGGATCTTTGTTTGTCCAAGAGAAGGACCCTGTTGGTCTCTATATCAAACCTGGTCCAATTTCCTCATCTGAGGGTCAAAGGTGACTCTGACCAGAGGATGCTCTGAGCTGTCCCGATGCCGTGTTCACTACACACGTATATAAATTCTTGGTAGGAATGGCCGGGTTAGCTCTCTGAATAAGTTGGAAACTCTGTTGAAGGTGCCCAGCATTGTCATATCCATCAACAGACAATGCTGGATAATGGATGACACTACCAGCAAAGGCAAGTTAGGGCTAACAACCAAGAGGGTATCATCAGGAACAGAAGGAACAATATCAGGGCCAGTTTGATGGACTGTGTTGAGGTCACCATGTGGGAGATCACATGGTGACCCTAACACCATGTCATCATGAGGATCATTGTAGTGATGGTTAGAGTCAGGGTCAGAGTGATGATCAGAGTCCGGGTTTGAAAATTGGTCAGAGTCAGGGTATGAATGTTGGTCACAGTCAGGTTTTAAATGGTGGTCAGAGTCAAGGTTTGAAGGTTGGTCAGAGTCAGGTTTTGAATGGTCTGAATGTTGGTCAGAGTCCGGGTTTGAAGGTTGGTCAGAGTCAGGGTCTGAATGGTGGCTTTATTTGTACCTTTATTTCAGAGGTAAATGATGATAATGCAACACTTTTTTCACAATATAATCTATTATTACATTATGAGCTGTTATTACATTATGAGCATCGTCAGTAAGGCTAATGATGTAATAAGTTATTACATTATGTGCAAAGCTGTTACATTATGTGTTCATGATTTTATTACATCATGAGCCGATTACTACATTATGAACTTTTATTACATTGAAGTTATTACTTTATGAGCTGTTATTACATTATGAGCTGTTATTACATTATGAGTTGCTATATAGTTGGGCTCATAATGTAATAAATTGTTACATTATTACATTATGTGCAAAGGCGTTATTACGTTATGCGCTCAAGATTTTATTACATTATGAGCCGATTATTACATTATGAACTTTTATTACATTTTATTTATTACATTATGAGCTATTATTACATTATGAGCCAATATTACATTATGAGTTGCTACAGACCCAATTAAAAAAAGTAAAATAAAGGGTTCATTCATTGAAAGACAGAAAGACTGAGGAGTTCAAACCCTGGTGGGATCGTAGGTGGAGGGATGTGACTGACGGCTGGGAGAAGGGGAAGAAGAGGAAGGAAGGGGGATGAGTGGATGGTAAGAGTTCAGACTTGGCAGCAGTTTTTTTCCAAACACCTGTCTCGTATTTCATTTGAAGGATGTGTCCAAACCCCCCGACAGACAGACCACACACTGACTGACAGACAGCACACACAGACCTGCTCTCTCCTCACTGATATTTGAAGGAACTGGGGGCGGACGTGATCGGATTCTGACAGAGTAATTATTCCCCAAACTGTAACAGAAATATTGAGCAGACTTCCTCCAAAGACTCGGCGTGTAATCGATCTGAGCAGCTGCTGATCCACCGTCACACGCTACGAGAAATTAGTTAAAAAAAACTCTTTAACCTTTAAAAGTCCAGCCGATAATGCTAGCCAAACCAAAAGCATGACACACAATCACACGTTGACCAGATGGTGGCGCTAGAGGGACAGTCAGAGGATCAGTGTGTTCGGGTTATTACGTTATTAGCTAGATGTTTAACAATCCTTTACTGATGTAATAACTGGAGCTCATCATTAATAAAATACTGTGTTATTTGCTTTATTACATTTAAAATGAGTCTTTCAAATCGCTGCGTAACCCTTGTATTGTTTCTAAGTTTGAAGAAGAGATAAATAATACAAGAATAACCTAAAACATGATCATGAAAATCAGTTCCGATGTATTTGAAAGAGACGATAGTGAGACTTAAGTGCCACGCTGGTGGAAGTATAGTAACTAAAAAACTTTGGTACTAAAAACACTGTAACGCTGAAACATAGAAGATCAAGATTTGACTCATTCAGACGCTGAAGCTTCATATTAGCTTCACATCAACTTTTAAATCCATGTTTCCACAGAAGGAGGACTGTGGATTTAGCCCTCCATCATTGTCCAGCTTTATAGCCGAAAGTTGACCCTAAATCCCCCCCGAGATCCTTCAGCATGATTCAGGAGCATCCACAGCAGGAACAACAGCTTAATGTTGGGATTCAACTTTAAATTGGCACATTACGTAGAGTTAGAAGCTACATATATATTATCTAATCTCTCTCTCTATAGATATATATAAGATTATACTGATATATCTATCAGAATTTTATTACGCCATAATATCCATATTAGCCTTTCTGTTTCCTCGGACAGTATCAGGCTCTATTCTGTGTTTCCTGTTTCTCTGTGGTGGAAGTATAGTAACAAAAAGACTTTGGTACTAAAAACACTGTAACGCTGAAACATAGAAGATGAAGATTTGACTCATTCAGACGCTGAAGCTTCATATTAGCTTCACATCAACTTTTAAATACATCTGTAGCAGCCAATAACATAAAAATGGCCAATAACGTAATAATATTCTCCATTTTAAATGTACTGAAGCCAATAATGTAATATCCAATAAATAAAACTTAAATAAAGTGATATTAGTATATCATTACGTTTGTAAAGTAGTTTTTTTACCGAGCAATAACTTATTACATTATCGACTGTTATATATATGTTTCCACAGAAGGAGGACTGTGGATTTAGTCCTCCTTCTTCATTATGAAGGATCTAATGCTCAGTATGAACAGGAGGAATCATTACACACACACACACACACACACACACACACACACACACACATAAACACACACACACACACACACACACACATAAACACACACACACACACACACACACACACACACACACACACACACATAAACACACACACACATAAACACACTGACTGTTTATTGGAAAAACTGTGAACTCGTCCTTTAAGGGTTTTCCATTTCAGGGATAAAAAAACCTCAAACCTCGACGTTCTCTGTTCATGTTCATGTTTGTCCAGTTGCAGCTGCTCACCGTCTTATTTTCGTTAACCTTTATAAATCTCAGTAATCACCAGCAGCTCAGTGATGAATATGAAGAGCAGACAACACCACCACCCTGCTTCGGTTAAAATGAATGTGGTGTTTCCGGCTGTTTCAGTCATTCTGTGTGTCTGCTGCCGTCGCTGGAGGTCAAAGGTCAAGTGTAACAGTGAACCCTGGGGAGACACACACACACACACACACACACACACAGACTGCATAAAAAACACCATATGATCCAGTATGAACAGTTTTTCCTCAACGTATGAATACTAGAAGGCTCTCTGACTTTCTTGCTTTGATTCTACAGTAAAAGTACTGCAGTATTATAGTGATGTAGTATGCAGTATTACAGTAAAAGTACTGCAGTATTATAGTGATGTAGTATGTAGTATTACAGTAAAAGTACTGCAGTATTATAGTGATGTAGTATGCAGTATTACAGTAAAAGTACTGCAGTATTATAGTGATGTAGTATGCAGTATTACAGTAAAAGTAGTGATATATTATTATATATGACATCATTAGATTATTAATAGTGAAGCAAGCAGTGGAGCTAGTTTACACTACTTTATATACAGTTAGCTAGTTTAGCTAACAGTTAGCTAGTTTAGTCCAGTGGTTCCCAACCTAGGGGTGGGGCCCCTCCAAAGGGTCAGCAGATAAATGTGAGGGCTGCTGAGTTTAGTAAATGTTCTGGATGTTTTATTCACTTTAAGGATAAATGGTCTCTTCGTAACGTTCGTCTCTTCTGTGAAACACAAACCTTCAGTCGCTTCCTGCTCTCAGTAAAAACTCGACGGCGTTTGTCACCGTGGCGACGGGTCCATTCAGTCATTTCTGGATCTGATTTCTGCACACAGTCCAGGTCCCGGCAGGGGGCCGCGCTGAGATTTATACGTTGGGGGTTTGTGTTCGGCCCTCCAGGGAGGCTCTGTGACATCGCTCATAAATAAATAGGAGCTGAAAGGCCTCTGCAGACTGCGGCTGGACGTCCCAAAGCTCAGAACGCCATTGTTAAACCTGACAACAATGGAATTTAAGGATTTAAGTACGGTGACCCGCAGGGGCCACAACTCGTCCCACTTCCTGTTCAGGCTTCAAAGCAGCAGAGCAAAGCGAGGTCAGAGAGACTCAAACGTCTCAGCTGCAGTTTCAAAGTCTGACATCAGTTTTTAGTGTTTCAGAGTCCAGACTGTGGCTGACCCTGCCGGATCCTCCTGGACCAGGTCCTGCTCCTCCCTCAGACCTCAGAAAGGCCGATCATCAGCTCTCATCGCTCTGCTCTCAGCTGTTGGTTCACTGTCGGATTAAAGAGGACAATAGAAAGCAGTTATGTGTTGGGAGTTCGGGGCTCTTTTTACATTTTCTCACACACAGTTGAAACGTGTAGAGACACTTTATGGGTTTTACTGGTTTTACTGGTTTTACTGGTTGTTATCACCTCTGTGTTGCTCTTTGTTTGCAGGCCTTGTTTTGTCTCGTTCTCCTACATTCAATGAACCTTTGGTATGATTGTAAATACTGTATCCACCGAGGGGACGAAACACTTCTTACTTTCCTTCTTTCCTCCACTTCAGTCTTTTATTAAAGTGTTTCTGAACAGACAGTTTGAAGAGTAGCTGTGTGCTCGGGGAACTTATACAACCACATGAATGATTAAGGGAGGAAATAATCAGTAGATCAGTTGATAATGGAGATAATGGTTAAGTTGCAGCCTTCACATACTGACCTGACCCGTTCACTTATCCTCTGATGACTTCATCATATCAAACTGATCATTTTCTTCCTTCTGTGCACAGATCCTGTTATTTGGTCAAACATCTGTTTCAAAGCTGAATGTGAGCAGCTGTGGACGTTGATGTTCAGGTGAGTGCTGCCTCCTGCTGGATCAGCTGTCAAACTACACACACGTTCATCAACTGAACACAAAACATCTGCTTCTATATTTATTTCTACCTTTGTTCTTTTGAATAATTTCAGATTCTGTATGCTGGAATTTTCTTTTTTTTTAAATTATATTAGTAGGATCTCCATCTCAACAACACTAAACTCAAAGAAAAATGCTGCCTGGACAGAAAATAAAACATCTTTTATTTGAATTCTCCAAGGAGACACTCGGCTCAGTTCTTCAGAATTTATAGATAATCTTCATTCTTTGACATGTTGGAGCCATTTTCTCATTTCACATGAAAACTAACATACAGCAGCAGTTTTATGAGATGGGTTGGTTTGTTGGGTTTTTTAAGATAAAATGATTATTTTAATACGAAAGTGAGACAGAGTTGTGTGAAATGAGAATAATTTTAATTTAAACTGATGAATTACAATCTGGATTCATGTCAGTCGTATTTCAATCAATATTAGATTGGTTCTGAATTTATTGGATTATTCAGAATTTATTAATGAAAATTGATTTTTATTGTATTTTTGAAGCCCTTCGATTCTCTGGAGTCACAGTGAGTCAGTTTGATGATGTGGAGGGACAGTCAGAGGACGTCATGAAGTTCAGTGTTGCTACAATAACATGCATACAGTCCTCTTATGTTTTTGGTTTAAGATGAGTTATTACTGATATATACAGTTAGACAGGAAGTGATGATGTGTGTATTTATTGGTTCATATATCTACAAGTTCACATGTATCATCATCACATTACAACACTGTCGGCTTTATGTACAATTTGATCAAATGTAAACTAGTAAATTAAAAAAAGCTATAAAATAGTTTGACTTTATGCCAAATAACATTTTATGTGCGTTAAATGTCTCACAGAGGTTTAGATCAAATATCTGCTGCTGCTTAACAAGTTTTATTTACTGTAAAAGAAGTCCTATCAAAGTAAATGTGCTCTGATTATAATTTAATACATTTGTGTTTGTGCGTCATGTTCTCTACTAATGTGACAACAACATAAAGAGAAAAAACTATTTACATGTTTATTGGTGTTTAAATGACTGAATATGAATGAAAGTGAAGCTTCCTCTCAGAGTGAGCCAGTGAATGTAAATCCTCCTCCATGCGTCATGTGTGCTGCTCTTCACTTCACTGCAGCTTCATGGCGCCATCTAGTGGACTGATAGTAGAAGTGCAGCAGCTGGTGGCCGCTTTCTCTGTCTCACTATTATTACATCATCAATAAGTTAGGGCTGGCTGATGTGGCCTGAAAAATAAATGTGGATTTCTTTCAAGCTTTGTGTCAATCATGATTTGATGGATTTGAAACGTTGCATATTTTTCAGTGAAGCGAGTTTAATAGAAGAGCTGCAGCAGCTGCACATTGTCATCAGTCTGCATCAAATACAGCTTATCCCTCACAGCTGCTGACTGTTACTCTCCGCGTCTCAGCAGCTATCAATCCACGGCATGTTTTAAATGTTTTATTAGTCTTACAAATCTTACAAGCAGAAGAAATTTCAATACAAAACACACTTTGAAACTAAGCTAAACATGTCAGCATTTCAATAAAAGTTTAACACAGTAACAGATGGAACAGGAAAGCCATGAAATGAAATTTACAATAGGATCATATATGTCATACGCACTGACGTCTCTGCATTAGGGGCCAGTGGGGCCTGGCCCCACCAGATGGAGCTGCTGAGCACTATGCAGGCTCAAAATAATTGTGAATAGAATTGGTCTTCTTTATAGAGTAATAATCTATAAATAATATTTTATCAAGAATAATAATATTCAATAAATACCGATTATGTTACTAAATTTAACATTTATGCATAATCCAAAGGCTTTGCCAAAGCCAAGATCAATGGCCTAATTTCTCGAAATAGGGCCGGCCCATGAGCGTCTGTTTAAGTGATGAGCCACTAAAATCATAGTGCGCATGTCCAAAACTGCTCTCAATAGACGGCCTTGGGGCACAGTTATTGTGGCCCCAAGGCCGAAATCATCCAATTAAAATATTGGAATCACATACGTCAAGACGTAATCACGTCAACAGTTCAGTTTTGGCAGTTGGTAGTATGCAGCAGCAAGCTAGGTTTTCATCGGGAGCAAAACGACAATAAAAGCAAACCAACAATATGAATAATGTAGATTCTCTGATAAAGGGTAAATTTAGCACTTTGCCACTTGAGCAAAAATTAGAAATTAAACGTCTGGGACCGCATCAGCCGGTGGATTTTAACATCGTTCAAGCGGGAAAGGACAAAACCCGCTCCTTCAACCCTGAATGGTTCAAAAGGAAAACATGGCTAACTGCCTGTGTGACCAGAAAATCCCTCTTTTGCTTTCCTTGCCTGCTGTTCGGAGGAGATACTACATGGACTACAGTCGGATTCAATGATTTGAAGCATCTTTCTGAACGTCTGGCCAAACATGAGAGCAGTGGCTCACATGTTGAGAATTCCCTGAAACTGGGTTTGCTTGGCACTGCTAACATCGCTGTACAGTTGGATTCCGCTCATAAACGAGCCATTGAACTGCACAATCAACACACGGAGGAAAACCGGTATGTGCTGGGAAGAATTATTACATGCCTTAAACTCTGTGGTAAATGCGAAATCGCCTTACGGGGGCGGGATGAATCAGCTGCTTCAGTGAACCCGGGCATTTTCCGAAGCATTTTTGAGACGATGTGTGAGGGCGATTCCAGACTCAAAAGACATTATGAATCACAGCCATACTTCAAAGGGACCTCAGCGACTATTCAAAATGAACTTCTGCAGTGTATGTTTACTGTATATCAGGAAGAAGTTGTGAAGCAGGTGTCTGATACTCCCTTTGTGGCTGTGCAAGCAGACGAAACAACAGATGTCTCGTGTAAATCGCAGGTAGTGGTTGTACTGCGTTACATGACTGGAACAACAGTGAAAGAGAGGTTTTGGAGATTCATTGAAGTGAGGGACAAAACGGCACCAGGTCTTGCTAGTGCAATACAAGAAGCCATCGAGCCATTGAGTTTAAGAGAAAAATTAATTGCACAAACATACGATGGTGCAGCAGTCATGAGTGGGCACATCCGTGGTGTTCAGACCCTGATCAGAGAGAAGTACCCAAACGCGCAATTCGTGCATTGCTACGCACACCAGCTAAATCTGACCTTGCAGCAGGTGTGCGCAACAAGAATTTCCGATCTAAAAGTATTCTTTGCTGATTTGTCCGCCTTTGCTACATTTTTTTCTAACTCGCCAAAAAGAACCGCTGCTCTCTCTGACACATCTGCTCGGCGCATCCCGAGGCCAGCAGCCACACGGTGGAATTTCAAGAGCAGAACAGTGAATGCTGTTTGGGAGAACCGTGCAGATATCAAGAAGTGCCTGGATAATATCCGCACAGAACCTGGATGGGACAGCGTTACCATTCGTGAAGCATATGGTCTTGCCATGTACCTGGAGGATGACACATTTTTACAGTTTTTGCAGTTTTTCTATCAGCTTATGCCAGAAGTGGACATTCTGTACAACACACTGCAAAAACGAAGTGTCGATGCGACCACAGTCAACCGTGCTATGGACAGCTTCAAAGACAGTGTGAGTCGACTGAGAGAAAAAGTGGATGACATCGCTCAAGAGAGAGAGGCAGCGCCGAAGAAACGGAGGAAAAAAAACACTGCAGCAGTTATGATGGAAGCTTGTGATACCGTGGTTGCTCAAGTGGAGGAGAGATTTTGCACGAGTGATCACCTTATAGCAGCACAGCTTGTGGACAGCACACTTTTCAGTAAGTTCAGCAAATCATTTCCATGTGCTGAATTTGAAGCAGCAAGTAAAATCTGGCCAATTGGAAATAAAGTTAAGCTAGAAACTGAGCTGAAGTCCCTGTACAGTCACTCAGAGTTGCATGCTGGCAACACTCTGTCTCTGCTGCAGTTGATTTATGACAACAACCTACAGGATGCATTATCTGAAACTGTGTCACTGATCAAAATCATCATCACAACACCAATGACCACAGCTGAGTCAGAGAGAAACTTTTCAACACTGAAAAGGATCAAGACCTTTACAAGAAACACAATGGGGCAGCAGAGATTAAATGCACTGGCTATGTTGTCCATTGAAAATGCATTCATTCATGGATTAATGGACTTTGACAGACGGGTTATTGACAAGTTTGCCCAGATGAAAGATCAACGTGCATCCTTTCTATTCAAGAAATGAACACTGGTGAGTGGCATTTTTATTTTGAACCATTCAGAGGTTTTTCTGTACTCTCATGCTGTGTTTCCTTTTGTGTGATATTAATCCTTATATTATTATTGCCCTGTGCCCAGGAGTGTCCTTGATCGCCTGCACCCTGCTCGTGCCAGCTGGACCTGCTCCTGGCCTGCCTCCTCGCCGCCCAGCCTTGCCCCTTCGGCCCCCCATCCTGCCTCTCTCGTCCCCTGGCTCCCCTCACAGCTCCCCGCACAGCTGACCCCCCCTGGCCTCAGTCTTCTCCGGCTTCACCCCTCCACCCTTAGCCTCCAGTATATATAGTTCAATAAAGCACTGTGATCTGGTCCTTATCTCCTGTGTCTTTGGTTCCCTCTCTCAGTTGTCATTTACAACAATTGTGTTCTTGAATTGAATTAGAATTTATTGTGTAGGCTTGTGGATGTAAAGTGCCCACTCTTGTGCCCCACTCAACTTTTCATGCCAGAGACGCCACTGGTCATACGTCAAATTTAGTTTTCTGGGGTCTGATGAAGGGAAAGATCAAATAAATGTTGATATAAACGTTGTGCATTTTTGGACTTAATATTTTTAAGTGAGTCTCAAAAAATAGAGAGCTCTTTTAAGAAAATAGGAAACTTCATTCATAAATGTAAATTTAGAAATTTACATTTATGAGGTTATTTAAGAGAAATTCTAATCCGCAGCATTTCTATTTGTGACGGAACCGTTTCTAACTCACGACAAGCTCAACAGAGCAGATCGCACCAGACAGGAAGTCAGACACAGAAGGCATAATAAAACTTCCGTCTTTCAAAATAAAACAACCCGCGCAGCCTCCCGATCGTATTTCAGCAACAAACAGGAATAAAACAGATAAAAACTCCATCTAGCTACGTAGCTACTGACACATGAGATAAGCACAAAAATAGAAGAACATTACCAAATCAACTAAAATGGAGCAAGTTAACAAAATCGGGCTGTTTAGTTGAGCTGCTACTGCAGTAATTACGAAAGGCTCTCGTTCGGATTTGATTGGGCTGCCGTAATTACTGTATTAACAGTGCAACTTCATTTTAAAAGGCAGATTTCTCTCCCAGAGCTCCGCTGCTTTAACGCTGCCGGTGTGAGTTGACACCGGGCAGAGGACGGAGCTAAACCGTAGCGCTGACGGACCCGGTGGAAATCCCCAGTTAGTATCAGATGCTTCAGCTGAGTAGATCATGTTCATCCAGTTTGAGTTGAATAATCAGTTTGAGCGCAGAAAGCTCAGAAAAGTGTGCTCACTGATGTATCAGCTGTGTGTGTTTCTGATATCTGCTGACTGGCAGCACTTCAGCTCTCTGTAACCAGAGAAGACACATCGTCAATTAACACAAAGCCACAACACTGATCAGCCTGCACACTCATTTTCCATCATTGACCCACACACAAATGATTAATGATCAGTGTTTGTAGTATTTCAAGCTTTGTGGACTTTGTCTCCATCTGGTGGCAGGATGAAGAATGACAGTGACAGCCTCCGTGTGTTGTTGAATAATAGCTTCACTCTGCTTCTCTGTCCCTCTTTGTGTTTGTGAGCATTTTACAGAAGTCATTATTACCATTCTAATAACAATATTTAACTATTTCATCATTTCATTTGTAATCTGTGTTCATTAAACTGGCAGCATGCAATTTATCGTTTTACCACCAGATGGCGCAAACGATCCATAAATGAAGATTAATACTCAACATTTAGGCTAATATAGATAGTAGATATATTATAATTGTACTGATCATTAATCAATAATTGTTCCTAAAGATGATAATCAGCACATTGAGGAGGGTTTGTCCAGTTAATGATATAAAAGCTGAAGATGTTTTACAGGTGATTTATTGATCAGACTGATGAGTTGATGTTAATGTTTGTGTGTTTGTGTGTCCATATGAGGAAGCTTCACGTGTAAATAACACTTTATCATCTTTACTCTGAGACTCAGTCCAGCCAGTCAGACTGCATACTTTAACTGTGAAAAGATTAAGGTGTGTCGAGCTGCAGAGTGACGAACCTCATGAGACAAAGTTCAGTAAGTGGAGTTTGATTTCATGTTGTTGTCTGAGAAAACAAATAAAATGTTCCTAAAAATGATAATCAGCACATTGAGAAGGGTTTGTCCAGTTAATGATATAAAAGCTGAAGATGTTTTACAGGTGATTTATTGACCAGACTGATAAGTTGATGTGAATGTTTGTCAGTGATTCATCAACAGCAGCTTTCAAACACTCAAACAGCAGCAGAGTGTTTGTGTGTTCATATGAGGAAGCTTCACGTGTAAATAACTCATTATCATCTTTACTCTGAGACTCAGTCCAACCAGTCAGACTACATACTTTAACTGTGAAGAGATTAAGGTGTGTCGAGCTGCAGAGTGACAAACCTCATGAGACAAAATTCAGTAAGAGTTTGATTTCATGTTTTTTTCTAGTTTGTGGAAAATGAATCTCTAATTATTTCAGCAGGAGAAACTAATTTATAATGAATGTGTTGCTGGATGGAGTTTCTTTAAACAGTTGTTATTTCAAACAGAAATATCAGCTGGTGAACTTGATGTGTTCTGTAACAGAGGATGAAGAGCAGTTATCCATGTGAAGAAATAACTTTACAAATACCATAAAAAGATGTTTAATAAATGTCTTAATGTTAATTTAATGTTAAAGGTCTTAAATCTCAACAATGTGAATATAACGTTCAGCTTCTCCTCACATGATTCTTTGTTCTAACAGCACACAGTTAACCACTGAGAATCCATCAATACAACAATAAATATAGAAAAACATCCATAAACTGTGGTCATGTGGTGAGTCTTCCTTCCTGTCCCGCCTCCTCTACAGGTGGAGCTCTGACTCATCAGGAAACAGCTCACCTGTGAAGAAAACCCTGAGTGACAGCCGTGGATCAGTTTGGACTGTTAACTGTAAGTTTGCTTTGTTTCATTCTTTAACTTTCTCTTTAGTAACTTCAGGGTTTGTTATTTTGCTGTCTGTTTTATTTCATCATAAAGTTTGAAGAACTCTCATGTTGGAGGATAAATCCACATGTTGTTAAATGATTGATTTACTGGAATCAAACATGATGAATGAAAAGTTGATGATTATGTTTCTCACATCTAAACGTATCACAGCTACGTTGGTTCACAGTCAAAACGTTTTCTCTGCTCTATTCTTTTCTATATTACGACGCGACGGAGTATTAGGGCCATACTAAGAGGGGGAAAAAAATGAATAAATAAATAACATGTTGGAAATTACAAGAATAAAGTTATAATATTACGAGAAAAACAGTCATCGTGTTATGGGGGGGGGGGGGGGGGGGCATAAGAGGCATAACAGGCAGGACCGAATGATATGATTGGTCAGAGTTGTCACAGAATATTATGAAAATGGAATAATGTTTTGTTTCTGTGCCTGGTGGATCTCTCTACCAGTGTGCCATTACTTTATTAATCACATTTTAACCTAAACAAAAAAAGTGTAAAAATTTAACAAAGGTAAGGGGGGTAGCTTTAAGGTTGAAGGGAAAGAAACATGCTTCATACTGCACACAAAGGGTTAAATCCTTTCCCACTTTGGCACCGCCTCTTTAAGACAGGTCTGTGTTTTGATTGGCTTAGAAGGTTTTTCACCAAACAAAGTGTAAATCACCTGAAGTAAATATTCTCCCTCATAGGCTGCTAATGAATGAAAAACATGGCTCAGAACCACAATGACACAGAGGAGGTTGAACCATGCTGCTGTGTGCCACCAAGAGAAGTTGGATAATGTTGATATTTAACGAATATACCAGCAGTTCATGGGTGTTAATGAGAGGCGTCGCCATTTGCTTGGTTCTTTTATATAAGAGCAAGGCAGTAGATGTTGGGCTACTTGGATTGAAGGTGTGATAGCAGTGTATAGAGGAGATGATAGGAATGTATACTGGGATTTATGTCCAAAAATGAAAAAGACTAAGGCACTCTGTGGTAGATATGTGAACTTTTATATAAATTACTGTATATTGGGATTGTCAATAGTAGTTCAGACTTATTGATCCTGACTTATAGGTCTTGTTTTGAGCAAATAATTTCTATTTTGAGAGACCTTTCATTTGAGCAGCTTTTTTTAATCATAGCCTGGTGGATTGATTTTGTGAACATCAAGTTACGCTCCTCAATGCTCCAAAGCCTGCATGCTAATATGTGAGCAGTCTACATGCTTGTGTTTTGTTGTTAATCGATGTATCATGCAAAGTTTAATGCAGTGGTTTGCATTATAATGTAATGCACTATGACTGAAGTAAAGTTCAGACATCGTTATTACACAGCCTCCTCATCTGTCATTAGTGTCATTACACTGCAGTTGAATTGTTTTAATATTGGATATTCGACACATTCAAAGACACTCATTTAACTTGTGATGCGTATGACTGATTTTTGTCAGACAACTTGTGATGTCTTCATAATTACCCAGAGAATATTTCACAAGACATTCATTCTTTCAAAAACGTACTTTCAGCTGATTTAATGCATTTTTGTGAACAAAAACAGACCGGTCAAATTTAATATGTAGGCCCATCATGAGGTGCTTTCCTCAGCTAAAAGAGGCATGTGTTATGTCCAGTAATATTGAGATTGATGGCCACAAGCGTTTCGACATGATTCGGACAATATGTGTACAGGCTTATTGGATTTGTTTAGGTTTTTGTTCACAATAGTAACAACAGCAGTTAAACTATGTACTGGATGTAGTGTTGAAGATCCTGCTGCAGGTGATCCATCAGAATCACACTGATGTCTTTTAGTAGAGTATTTATTCACACCACCACATCCACAATCTCATACAGTCTGATGACCAAGTGGTTCTGCATAAATGAGCATAATCAGAAAATCAAATATTGATAAAATATATACATATAGTAGACAGATGTAAAGTGGAATAGTAACAACAGCAGTTAAATGTAGTTATGCTTTAAACAGCTTTATATGATGCTGAAACAGTACAGTCTCTTTGAGGAGTTGGGTAATGGTCATCCGTGGTACCACACTGCCCTCTATTGGCCATTAGTTCACATGCAACACATTAAGTAACGTGGTTGATGTAGCTTGCTGCTCAGTGTTTCAGTCTGTTTTTCAGCTCAAAAAGATCAAAAACGATTCTGAACAGTGAATTAAAAGAAATTAAAGATGCTACAACTCATAAGCTCATAAACTGAGGAGACTCCAGTTGAAAACTTTAATTTGTGACATTTCCTTTTTCGTTATATGAATCCAAATAGGCTTAAATCTGATTTTAAAAACTAGTTTCATGATTTTTGATAGTCGGCAAAATGTGATACCAGTTCAAATAAAACTTCCTCAGACAAATGTTCACTTTTTTATCATCGTTTTATTGTTTTACTCAGGCAGAGGAAGTTCAGGGGCACATCATGAAGAAACAAAGAACAAGTGTGTAATGGAAGAGGAAAACAAGAACACAGACAACTAGACCAGCAACCCGGCTAAAGAGAAGAAATGGCCTCATCCAGCGAGGAGCCCAACAGCTCCAACATACAGGTCAGTGTGCTCCAATCTATCAATAAACATCTGGATGGTGCTTCCACCAGGAGATTAACGTCACTGTGTGCTGAACTCCACACGTAGACTACTTTGTGTTCACAAAATTAAAATGATTTGATATTTAATTTCAGGTGTCAGCTGTTATCTTATCTGTGACTGTTGCTCACACATGGTTCATTTTTTAAAAACGTGTGTCTATGACAGAGATAATGACAGAGCGATTACACATACACAATTATTTACACCATCAGATAATAAAATGATCATGTGATGTTTCTAACTAGTCAGATGTGTAAAAGTCAAATATAACATCTTACCTTTCTCACCATTTATCATTTTAATCATTGACTTCAGATCAGATTGGAAAAAAGACGTTATTACCGCTCTCTAAGCAGCTCTGTCTTCACACTGTAAACACTACACGCTGCTGATTTTACAGGACTTTCAGGTTGTTTCTGAGTCTACAAAGTCGACATCAATCATGACAAAACATCCGTCCTGCACAATAACATAACATTCAACAAGTCCAAATGATGCACATCAGGCTCCTTCATTTCTATTTAGCTGCGTCAGCACCACCTGCTGGATGTTTGTTAAACTCCAACAAATACCATCTGATGCATTCAGTTTAGCAATTATACACAAACATGCTGTATATATAGCTTTCAGGTAATTGACACAAAGCAGATTATTAATGGCACAACTATAAAGAGAAGTGTACATCATTTAAAATGGCTACTGGAGTACTGACTGGAGGGTTAATAACGTCCTCTGAACACCCAGGCAGCAGTTTCCTCAACCAAGACTTTAAAGATACTGCCTGGTGCCAATGATAAGGCTGTCTCTCTGTCCTCACTACCAGACAGGACAGTGACAGTATGTGTCAGTGGTTTCACCTCACACTCAAAACTGTTTTTAACCACAATCAGTCAATTCCTTTCCTGTATGTAGACTTCTTACTCTTCAATATTTTAACAATGTCAAGAATTCCTTTTTCATCTGTTCACTTTATTAACAGGGATTATTTATTTATATTTATTACATTACATTATTACATGTATTAGTTTTAATTTCCACATCATCTTTAGTGCTAGGCTTAATAATCTCATTAGCTAAATTAGGTCCAATATTAACCAAAAAAACATTAAATTGATCAGAAACTGAATCTTTGTCATTAATAGTTGTATTAATGTTTTGACACAAAACAGGTTGGATTTTCCAGGTCCATTTTAATCATATCAATCATTTTTTGTAATCCAGAAAATTAATTGTGTAATTGTTAATACAGATTTTCATATTTTCTTTTAGATCTTAGCAGCACAAAAGATGGCAACACCTACAGAGGTCCTCTTGGAGTGTTTGGAGGATTTAGGATCTGAGGACTTTGAATTATTCCAGTGGTACCTGTATCAGCAGGGGGCCCTTGAAGGCTTCAAATCAATCCCCAAGGGTCGAGTGAAGAAAACAAACAGAATGGAAACAGTGAATCTGATGTTTGAGAGCTACTCTATAAAGGCTATTAAAGTGACCAAAATTATTTTAGGGAAGATCAATCAGAATAATCTACTGGAACGTTTGTCACGCCTCCCAGAACCTAAAGGTAAGTCATGGAAAGATTAAAATCTTAAAATTTTATTTTATGTTAGATATGTTAAAGATATTTAGATATTTAGTGCTCAGTTGATGGTCGGTAGACTTGTTTTAGATTCTTCGAGGTGTTTCTCCTCTCATCCAAAAGTCTTCTTTACTTCTGACTGACTGTGCAAGATGCCGGGGGCGGCTGTCTAGTTTTATGTAGTGTGAAGCTCCCCTCAATGGAAACAAAAGCAGAATCAGTAACAATGGATAAACCATAAGTTCCTGTAGTGGAAACCAAGTCTGGTATGATGTAGGTTCCTACAGGCAGTCAACAGACTGGATAGAAGCAAAATTATTTTTTCATGAAGTCTTTAATCTGTTTATAAAGACTGAGAGGGACTCTGCGTATTACAGGAACTCGTTCCACCACCAGGGAACTACAGAAGAGCGAGTGACTCTGGACCCTGTTGTGGTGTTTGTACCAGGAGCCTTTCAGTCGTAGTTACTTGTTTCTGAAAGTAATTTGTTACTTTACAATATTACTTTCTCTGTTCAGTAATACATTATGTTAATCACAAAAGTACAACTAGTCATTCTAAAATGAAGGAGGTAATGTTCCATAGCAGCTCACATTTATTGCAGTTCATTATAAATGCAGTGGAAAGTGATATGTTATAGCCTAATGACAGTGTAGGCCTGAAACAGTAACTGTGAGAGACTGTCTTCTCCTTTTGGTTGGTTTACCCTATTATGTGATAACTTACACGCGCCAGTCAGGCAGTAGCCTAAGCCTGTGCTTAATACAATGTCATTTTGGCCTTTTAGGTCTATTGATAAACTCTAATAACATCTGTACACTACAAACAGCTTAATGTAACAGGTGCAGTGCAGACTCAGCAGTACAATAACAATCACTGATATCACAACAGCTTTTACCTTCATTACCAACAGAACATTTTGGAACAGACTATAACAATTATTTTTCAGTGAAGAGAGTTCCTACTGCTTCCCTACACATACACATCCCTACACTTAACTATTATGTTCTTCCATCTTGAATAAACTGAAAGTACTGTAATACCCATCTTGAAAATGTACAGTTTGACTCTGCAGCCATTTCAGCATTTAATTACAGCAACAGGAAATGAGTCATTTTCTGTGGTGTGGATGAATTCTTAAAAAAAAAAAAAACATTTTTTGTGGTAATGTAGGTTACTTAACATGGTAACTGTAATAATAGTACTGAAATCTTATATGTGACCAGTGTCAGAGAGGTTAAGCTGAAGGTGGCGTTCCTTCATTATGCCGAGGTATCAACCATGCATGATGAGATTTGTGTCGAGACTGTGAGGTCTTCCAGCTGGAGTGAAATGGAGATCTGTGTGAGTTAAGTGTGAATTTTGGATCATCAGGTTCAGAACAAGCCAACCAAGTTTCCATTTTGGAAAGGGCAATGCAGTTTCAAAGCCTCTGTTATTGAATATGATTTGATGATCTTTCCATAAAACTGTTAAACTCCAATGAACTGAATAGATACCACACTTGTAAGAACATATTTTTATGATTTATATTTTGTATTTCTGTCATTTGTTGTTTATTCATTCAGAGGTTCTTGCTGAGGCAGAGGAGAGTGATAGACAGGGTGAGATGGAGAAAGAAAACACAGACTCGGAGGGAAGAGAGGAGCCCCCACTGACCTCTGGCCCAAGTGGACCTCCAGGTTACCATCTCCATACATTTAGTATGTTGTATCTACATGTTAAACTGATCATGTAGAAATCACATTATAAAACCTTTTACAACATTGTTTCAGCACCTTGAAGTCTGATTCTGATTTTGTAGGTGATTCCCAAAGACATCAACAAACCCAACAGACCGACTCAGAGAAGAAGAGAGAGGATCCCCCACTGACCTCTGGCCCAAGTGGACCTCCAGGTATATCAACTCTCTCACATCTACACCTGGTTATTCCAGGGTTACCTTCTCTGATATTGTCACATATTTATTCTGAAACAATAATTCTTGGTTAAAAGTATGTTTTGATTGTATTAATTGGTTACTCCTTTTAATATTTATATCTGTCTGTGACTCTGTATCCATAATGATTCTGTGATAGAGAATAAGCTCATAGTCCTGCTGAGCACCATAAAATGAGCTGAAAAGTAATACTCTTAAAACAATTCTAGTTTCTAGGTAATAATCTGTCTGTTGTTAGCATGTGGTAGTCAATGTACTGCTCACTCTCACGTATTTGATGCAGCGTTTGGATCTTCTTTTCCTCTCCATCAGTTGGTCGCACTCCAAGCAGCTTACAGACTTTCCTGGTTTGGAGACATAACTTTTACATGGTCTTTTGCTGATCTGTAGTAGGACTCTGACATTCTTGTGTCCTAAAAGTAAGAAAAACACAAACCATGTACTGAGAAGAGAGATGAGGAAAATAGATCCACACTGCTGAGTGACTGACCTTGTATTTTATTAATTTAACATGTTGGATAAATGAGACATTTACTGATATCTCAAGATATGGAGGAAAATATGTTCATATATGTATTCTTCAAATTGTCAACATATCTTATATTTTGTGTTCATACAGAAACTTCTGCTGCAAAGTGTCGCCGTAAACTCAAGTCTAACCTGCAGGAGAAGTTCGAGTGTCTGTTTGAGGGGATCGCTAAAGCAGGAAACCCAACCCTTCTGAATGAGATCTACACACCACTCTACATCACACAGGGAGGGACTGCAGAGGTCAATGATGAACATGAGGTGAGACAGATTGAAACAGCATCCAGGAAACCAGTCAGACCAGAAACAACAATCAGACATGAAGACATCTTTAAAGCCTCTCGTGGAAGAGATAAACCAATCAGAACAGTGATGACAAAGGGAGTGGCTGGCATTGGGAAAACAGTCTTAACACAGAAGTTCAGTCTGGACTGGGCTGAAGACAAAGCCAACCAGGACATACACTTCACATTTCCATTCACTTTCAGAGAGCTGAATGTGCAGAAAGAGAAAAAGTATAGCTTGGTGGAACTTGTTCATCACTTCTTTACTGAAACCAAAGAAGCAGGAATCTGCAGGTTTGAAGAGTTCCAGGTTGTGTTCATCTTTGACGGTTTGGATGAGTGTCGACTTCCTCTGGACTTCCACAACACTGAGATCCTGACTGATGTTACAGAGTCCACCTCAGTGGATGTGCTGCTGACAAACCTCATCAGGGGGAAACTGCTTCCCTCTGCTCGCCTCTGGATAACCACACGACCTGCAGCAGCCAATCAGATCCCTCCTGAGTGTGTCGGCATGGTGACAGAGGTCAGAGGGTTCACTAACCAACAGAAGGAGGAGTACTTCAGGAAGAGATTCAGAGATGAGGAGCAGGCCAGAACCATCATCTCCCACATCAAGACATCACGAAGCCTCCACATCATGTGCCACATCCCAGTCTTCTGCTGGATCACTGCTACAGTTCTGGAGAATGTGTTGAAAAGCAGAGAGAGAGGAGAGCTGCCTAAGACTCTGACTGAGATGTACATCCACTTCCTGGTGGTTCAGGCCAAACTGAAGAACGTCAAGTATGATGGAGGAGCTGAGACAGATCCACACTGGAGTCCAGAGAGCAGGAAGATGATTGAGTCTCTGGGAAAACTGGCTTTTGAGCAACTGCAGAAAGGCAACCTGATCTTCTATGAATCAGACCTGACAGAGTGTGGCATCGATATCAGAGCAGCCTCAGTGTACTCAGGAGTGTTCACACAGGTCTTTAAAGAGGAGAGTGGTCTGTACCAGGACAAGGTGTTCTGCTTCGTCCATCTGAGTGTTCAGGAGTTTCTGGCTGCTCTTCATGTCCATCTGACATTCATCAAGTCTGGAGTCAATCTACTGGCAGAACAACAAACAACATCCCAGAAGTCTGAAACTAAACAAGAATCTGCAGAGACACGTTTCTACCAGAGTGCTGTGGACAAGGCCTTAAAGAGTCCAAATGGACACCTGGACCTGCTTCTCCGCTTCCTCGTGGGTCTTTCACTGCAGACCAATCAAAGTCTCCTACGAGGTCTGCTGACACAGACAGGAAGTAGCTCAGAGACCAAACTGAAAACAGCCGCCTACATCAAGAAGAAGATCAGTGAGAATGTGTCTGCAGAGAGAAGCATCAATCTGTTCCACTGTCTGAATGAACTGAATGATCATTTTCTAGTGGAGCATATCCAACAGTCCCTGAGATCAGGAAGACTCTCCACAGATGAACTGTCTCCTGCTCAGTGGTCAGCTCTGGTCTTCATCTTACTGTCATCAGAAGAAGATCTGGATGTGTTTGACCTGAAGAAATACTCTGCTTCAGAGGAGGCTTTTCTGAGGCTGCTGCCAGTAGTCAAAGCATCCAAAACAGTTCTGTAAGTACATAAGTAGTTGGATTTATCCATCATTATTTAAATATTCTGCTGTCTTTAAAATAAGTAACTTCTTGCTTGTTATCTGTTTCTTTTATATTTCCTTTCCAGGCTGAATGGCTGTACCCTCTCAGAGAGAAGCTGTGCAGCTCTGTCCTCAGTTCTCAGCTCCCAGTCCTCTAGTCTGAGAGATCTGGACCTGAGTAACAACAACTTGCCGGATTCAGGAGTGAAGCAGCTTTCTGCTGGACTGGAGAGTCCACACTGTACACTGGAAACTTTCAGGTCAGATCAAGTTATACTTTTTATTTTTCACAGGAAATAAAATGTTTGGATTTTCCAGTTTATCTTTCCTTGACTCAGCTTTATAACCTAAATAAACTGATCTTTACTTTTATATCATTATATTGAGATAATTAAACAAATGATACACATAATCTGTTTATCAGAGATTCTGATGTATTTAACTTGTATCTCCAGGTTGAGTCACTGTAACCTCTCAGAGAGAAGCTGTGCAGCTCTGTCCTCAGTTCTCAGCTCCCAGTCCTCTAGTCTGAGAGATCTGGACCTGAGTAACAACAACCTGCAGGATTCAGGAGTGAAGCAACTTACTGCTGGACTGGAGAGTCCACACTGTGGGCTGAAGACCCTCAGGTTAGGATTCATCAACCTGTTTAGTTTAGTTAATTAGTCTCTAATACAGATTTACAATTAAAGTAAATAATCACATTTCCTTGTTATATAATATCAAAATAAATAAACAAATGAAGCAGTTTGACCAAAAAGGTGAAGGCTGAAGCATTTGCTCATAACACCGACCCTTCTTACACGAGTCTCACATGACACATCTCATTGGACCGGTGTGTAAATTGAACAGTCTGTCAGACCTGGACGAAATGAGGACTCAGATGCAGAGGCTGACGGTTAGGCAGACTTTAATGGTTACAAAAAACTCCCTGACGGGGTGACAAAATAAACAGGGAGTAAAACTTTCTAGAAACAAAAACACTCCTAACAAGGAGGAAAAAAGGCCGATAAAACTAAGGACAAAAGAAACAGAAAATCACTCCACTAGGAGGAAAACAAAACTCTAAGAAACTAAACTGGTACTACACTAAAACTATGAACAGAAAATCACTCCACTAGGAGGAAAACAAAAACTCTAAGAAACTAAACAGGTACTACACTATGACTATGAAATAATAACAAACAAAAATCTCTCACAAGGAGGCAAAACCACTGGCTTACTTGACAAAACAAGGCTGTGAACTATCATGGGCTGAGGTGACTGGCTGGGGTGCACGATGGGATGAGACACTCTGGCACAAGACAAGGGAAGACGCAGACTATAAAACACATGAGGGTAATGGGGAACAGGTGGACACAATCAGGAATCAGGGAAGACAATCAGACCGGTGACACATGAGGAAGGGCAAGTGACCTGAAACGAGAGGAGAGTTAATTTTCAAAATAAAACAGGAAGTCACGAGACAAAAACCCCAGGACAAGACAAACCTCACCGCGGTGTGACACAGTCATGTGATAATTAGCAGATAACTTATTTGAAAGTTCTTAGAAATTGCCCTTAAATATACCTCACATACCATGGCATTTCAGTGAGCTGTTGGAGGATAATTTCCATGTAGTTTCTGTCTTATACACCACAGTAATCAACAATCAAGATACTTGAATATTTTGAAAGTCTAATTTCTTGCCTGCTTATGTCCTACTTTTACACCTTCGGTAACACAGTGATGCTTTTATAAAGGGTTCGGGTTAGGTCCATCACAGTGTTTTTTGGCCAACCAGTGGTTCCACTCGATGAATCTGAGCTTCATCTTCAGAGCTGTGGGTGTTCGGTTCCCTCTGGAGCCGTATCTGTTTTCCTTATAAGTACCAGGCTCTCTCAGTGTGTATGAGACGCTGTCTGTAGATGCTTAAAGTGTCTCTGATGGTTGACTTGATAATAGATGTAAACAACCTGAAAAAAAGATTTGTTTTTGAGCCTCAAAATTACTAAAAATGAATTGAAGTGAACCAGATAACGTAGAACATCCTTAAGGATACTGCACCAACAATAATGAGTTCTTTACTTAATTCTTATTTTATATCATTTGTCTCCCATCATACATGCTGATGATTCATCATTTCCTGAAGTAAGATTGATGCCAATAGTATCAGAGATGTCAGGTCTAAGGTCTGTTCAAAGTCTGCCCAAAATGTATTGAAAGTAACATGTAAAATTTATCAGAGAAGTATGTCGTTTCCAGGCATGGGTTACCAGTTTCAAAGTATACCACGGTATGAAAAAGTCATGGTTTCAAAACCACTAAAATTTTCCATCATACCGTTCCTGCGGTCGTCTCGTCAGAGAGAAAATGGATATTATGCCATAATATCATTTTTTGTTGTTTCTTTTATTTTTGTTTCTATTTTTTGTTTCTTTATTATACTGAGGGTCATATCTGACGTTTCTTGTTTTTGAGTGGTTGGTGCAGCACCGGAAATGCATATAGGTAACACCAGGTATTGAGCACGGTGTGTGAAGGGGAGGGAAAACTGTTTTTGACCGTATCAGTGTGGTAGCATGACGTGTCTTTTCCTGTTAAATGAATGAATGAATGAATGATGAAGGAAACGATTAATGGAAACTTACCTGTGATGTCATGGACTCAAAAGTTATACCTGTGCTCAGGAAAGAAAATTAATTGAATGAAAATAAATGGGTCACCGCACTCAAAGATAGACACCGTATTGGACATGTTTTTTTATTTGTTGCCCAGAACACGCGTCTGAACAAGTTCTCCCAGTTCACCCCTCAGAGGCCAAATGTAGTGTAGATTGAAAGACTCTACAGAAGTTCCTCAGGTCCTGTGCAGCTGCAGCGTAAAGTTCCGCTCCTCCCGCGCACCTCCAGTTGCTGTTACGAGCAGGTAGCTTGGTAGGTAAGGTAGGTAAGCAGGTAACCCCACACTCCCTCCCCCTCCGCAAATGCACACTGCAGTATTGATGACCAAGACAATGCACATGCACACACACATAGTAACGTGAGTGGACGGGTTGTTACAGCAGAAAGTTAAATTCTGATAAACTGTACATTTTACCAAACATGGAAAAAGTGCCAATCACGAGAGATCTGGCATTATTTCTGCACAGGTTACCCAACACTAGGTAATTATCTAGAGCTACTTAGGTCCGTTAGCAATATGCTAAACTTAATCCGGTAACTGTAATGTTACAACACATAGTCAAATGTAACATTATCACATATGATGTGATGAAAGACTGAAGGCGGAACCTAAGTTTGTTGTTGCCGTGGTTTCCTTCTGTCCGGTTATTGTTTTACGCGCTATGAAGCTGGCTAACTTTATGTTCCCTAATGTGCATCCTTAAATGCTAATTAAGTTATGTCAATTGATGTTTCACTGATTGTTTGTTTGACTATAACCTGTTTATTGATTTATGTAAATCAGACGGCATTTATAGAATTTAAATGGCAGTTATAGCACTCGTTAGCATTATGCTAGCACATTTCTATAATGGTTATAACGGTTTTCTGATATTAGTACCATAAATAGCAACAACTTATTTTATCACCATTAACACATTCATTTATTACTTTGGGAGATTGAGAATCGTAATGTTTATTGAATGTTTATGATTTACACGATAGCCTCCAGTTACCATTGTTGCCATGGTGATTAACGTTACCGTTTGTTGTATTGTTTCCAGACCACATAAACACCCTGCTACAGATGTTTTATGTTAGATTATGAAAAATAAAAATACCTTTCAAGGAGAAACTCTGCGACCATTTCATCTCTTTTTAGCTCTGGATGAATCTTCATCAGACTCAGAGCCCATGTTGATTCTTGTTTTAGCTCTTGTTGCATCAAGCTCTTTCTTTACTTTTCTTTTTCCACTCTCAAGCTCTTTCTTAACTTTTCTTTTTCCCCATGGGAGCAGCTGGAGGTGGAAGCCGTGGCTGCTTCTGTCTGTCATTGTCAGTCGTTACTGTCTGTTTACGGTTATCTCCGAGTATCATGGATGGATTATAATGCCGTGGACCCACAACAGACTCTCTTCTGGGTAGGGGTGTGCACACGGTTACATAATGTGGAAGGGGAAAACGGGCTCGGCCAATCATATCACTCGGACCGAATGATATGATTGGTCCGAGTTTTCACTGAATATTATGAGAATGGAATGTTTTGTTTATATGCCTGGTGGATCTCTCTAACATTTTAGAGTGTCATTACCTTATTAATAGCCTTTTAACCTAAACAAAAAAATGTGTAAAATGTAACCAAGGTAAGGGTGGCTTTAGTTTTTACTTTTTTCAATTTTTTATGTTCTGATCTTGAGCCACAGGTTAAGTGATTTGCATTTATTTGCATTTTGTGTTTTTTTCACTAAAAATAATTAATTTATGTCGTGACTTGAGTTGCAGGTTTGGCCTCAGTTAAAGGACTGCACTTATTTATTTTTTTTATTTAGAAAGAATTGTTATGTTTTATTATTTATTTTAAATACATATTTACTAATGTTCCATCATGTTCTATATATTGTTTAAAAATAGAAGACTGTTCAATGGAAAAGGTTTTTTTCTTTTTTTTCTTTTTAAATACAGACATTTCAAAATATCACATTTTAAAGCTGTTATCATAACACAGTGAAACCATGATATTTTTGCCCAAGGTTATCATACCGTCAGAATCTCATACCGGCCCATGCCTAGTCGTCTCCTTCAGTTACTGCAGCAGCTACTCAGACAGCTGTGAGGACAAACATGAGTTAGTTTAAAGAGTAAAATAAGCGTTTTAATGTCAGATTTACAAAGGTTAAATCGAGTGGACTGGCGTGTTGTCAGAGAAAGAAAACTGCTTAGATGCAGTGTGGCTGTGCGTTTCCCGCCAAATTAACTTAGATTTTCCTGCTGAGTTAGCCACCTGAGGCTAGCTGGTTAGCATGAAGCATCATTTAATGCTGTGTTAGTTTACCTTGAAAGCCAATCAGGATATAATGTTTGTGTCATGTGATGAGAATATAGCTGATGCTGCTAAGCTTGTTAGCCGCTAACTACTGTAGGTTTCATTGTAGCCTAGAAGCTAAGCTAAGTGCGACATGCTAAGCTGCTGTTGTAGTGGGAAAACACGGAAGACAATTAGTGCATATTTGAAATGGGCTTAAAAGCTCATGTGTATGTACTATAACATGTAAAAGGCCACATATGTGCATTAATTAGATCATTCATATATATCAGTCATATATTTGTAGCTGTTTTTAATGAATTTCTTTATTGTTGTGTTGAAATCTAAAAAATTTGAGTGGTGTGAAGACATTATCATGCCTCAATAAGCAAGCAAGAAATGAGACTTTGAAAAGGTTCAATGAGTAACTTGATAGTTGATGATGAAGTTGTATTTCTCTGTAATTAGTCATTAATGGAGTCTGCAATAAAAAATGGACATTTAGTACATTTTGTCCGAAGTTGGACTGATGTGCTGAAATGATTCAGAAATAGTTGAGAATGTAAATGGTCAAACATGTTGTTCAGTTTACTGGCCTGCAGAAGTTAGACAGAAACTAGTTTGTCATTACTTGCTAATTATCAGCTACTTTCCATCAAATTAGCAGAGCATTTCTTCTTGATTTTGTGGAGTTTTAAAAAAACCCTGAAAAGTTGACACAGCACTGTGATAAAAGTACATCTTTATTCTTCCTTTTGGCAAAAGCTTCACTCTTCATAAACACATTAGAATGATTTGAACATTTGGATCACAATGACGAGGTAAAAACATGCTGCTGAATCTTCCCATCTGGCTGGATGCTCAACTTTCTGGAGCTCCCTGATTCACTTCATCTTTTAGTGAGTTAGTTTGGAGACAGTTTGTTGATGTATGTGACTGCACACAAGCAGTACTCTCACACTGTGTGACATGTGTGTTGTTTTGTGTGTTTGCAGTCTGTCAGGATGTCTGATCACAGAGGAAGGCTGTGCTTCTCTAGCCTCAGCTCTGCGGAACAACCCCTCCCATCTGAGAGAGCTGGACCTAAGCTACAATCATCCAGGAGACTCAGGAGAGAGGATCCTCTCTGCTGGACTGGTGGATCCACACTGGAGACTGGACACTCTCAGGTATGGACAGACAATGTGTGATATAGGAGGAAGAGCTGGAAACATTTTCTCTGTCAGAGCTGATCACAGATCTCAACTGAATCTTTGACTTTTTCTTCTTTCTAACTGAAGTTTCCGGTAAATGTTGAAAGTTAAACCTGATTAGATTCAATCAGGGTTTCAGAAGGATTGGGATAGTGGATTCAGATTGGATCAAAGTGTATGAAAGCCCAACCCCACATTAGAAGAGAATAATAAAACAGTAGACTAGAGCCATGTAACGTCCATGTTAGCATGCTGAAAGAGAACGTGCTGCTCTGACCCCCCTCCTCCTTTCAGCCTAAAGCCTGCTGGAGTCCACTGGTTGACACCAGGTCTGAGGAAGTGTAAGTGTGCTTTTCATTTCATTCATCAAACTGTAACATCACTCACTCACATCTTACTGAGGATGAAGATGATGTCATTATCAAACAGATGATAGATCAATAACTGATCAATAACTGATCAGCTGTATTGTGTCTCGTTCTCTCCATCAGATTTCTGTGAACTCACACTGGATCCAAACACAATGCACAGAAACCTCAAACTGTCTGATAACAACAGGAAGGTGACATATGTGGAGGAGGTTCAGTCATATCCTGATCATCCAGACAGATTTGATGTCGACTATCAGCTGCTGAGTAGAAATGTTCTGACTGGTCGCTGTTACTGGGAGGTCGAGTGGAGAGGAGACGTTTCTATATCAGTGAGTTACAGAAGAATCAACAGGAAAAGACGCAGAGATGACTGTTGGTTTGGAGGGAACAATACGTCCTGGAGTCTGAAGTGCTATGATAGTGGTTACTCTGTCCTTCACAAAGGAACATACATCTCCTCCTTCTCCTTCTCCTCCTCCTCCTCTGACTCTAACAGAGTAGCAGTGTATGTGGACTGTCCTGCTGGCACTCTGTCCTTCTACAGAGTCTCCTCTGACACACTGATCCACCTCCACACCTTCAACACCACATTCACTGATTCACCTTTGTGTGCTGGGTTTGGGTCTGGTCCTGGTTCCTCATTGTCTCTGTGTAGGAAGGAGAGTCTCCTCCTGTCAGAGAAACGTTCTCATGTTATTTAGTACCAACCTGATCTCTCACTGGTTGTAAATAGAGTTTCTAAAGCCAACATGGTTATGTGGAATTCCGAATGTCCGTTAGAACGGTTTGATTGCACTCAACATTTTTATTTTCTTCGGGGGGGGGGGGGTTGTGTTGTCTGTATAATTTTCAGTTTTGGTAAATTCTGGCAGTTCACCACTTACCTTTGTACCATTTCAAGCTATTCATTGGACTTGAACTGCTTTAAGTTCAATAAAAAAACTGGAAAAATTATATATATATTTTTTTTTAATGATTTCACTTTAATAGCCTACGTCAACTATGAATAAAATCAAAGCGAGGTACAATCATGGCCCAGCAAAATGCGCCTGACTTTTCTGAATTATCATTTTTAGCTGCTTCCAATTACGTTACACCACTTTTTTACCTGTATGGTATAATTTAATTTTAAGTGAGGTATGTTAGTCAGTCAAACTTTAGCATTGACTTGGACTACAGTTTTCTCCCATGCCGCTTCTCTCCTTAGCGTCTGCAGCAGACGGGGAGTTCTTGTCCTCTGAAAAGAAGCCAATGCGGAAGTAACTTAGAGCTGCATTCTATCAAAAGGCCACCAGGGGGCGACCGTCTCTATACAAGTCAATGGAGAATTCACCAACTTCTCACTTGATTTCTAACCTCAGTAAACGTTTTCAAAATGTGTTTATGGTCTCAATCGCTAGTTTAAAGCCTTCTTCAATGCAGTATGATGTTCATTTGTGAAATTCTGGCCTCTCTGATTGTATATTTGACGATAAAGCAGGGTATGCATTAGGGCGTGGCTACGTCCTGATTGACAGGTTGATTGACCAATGTCCTTGAGATCCAGCCCTCACAACCAATCGCAGCCTCCCCGCTCCGCCGTTGGTCCCGCCTCATGCCCATATAAGTAGAATCCGTGTTCATTTTTTCCCGGCATGCACCTGAAATTTTCAAGATGGCGCTGCCTAGATTCAATACTATTGGCTTCCGAGCAGCAGTCCACAAACCAATGGGTGACGTCATGGATGTTACGTCCATTTCTTATATATAGTCTATGGTCTGCAGCAGTGTTACTTTTTGTGAAATATATGTTCATATTCGCCACAGGCCTGTAGGGGGAGCTCCAGTTACACTGAGGTGACGTAACTCAAACTTGTTTTCTCAGCAGTTGCCATGGTGAATCAAGGTACCAGAGCTCCATTGATGATGGCTTTTTATAGTGGTCGTACACGCGCTAAAATCAAGGTGAACATACTCAGAATTGATTGAACTAATTCAGATCAACTGTTCTGAAACCGGATACTCAGTTTGTTGAACCTCCTTACTGGAATACCCCCCTGATCTCTCACTGGTTGTAAATAGAGTTTCTAAAGCCAACATGCTTTCCACATGACTGACAGTTAGTTAGTCAGTCACATATATCCACATTTAAAAAGCTGTAAAACAGAAGCTGATTTTCTCAGAGCAGATATCTCAGTCTGTTAGAGGACTGTTTGGAGGTTGGGAGGTCGTGGCTTTGATCCTTATGAGTCTCAGTCAATGTTCAAGTCCAACACCCAAAGTGAAACTCAGAAGCTCTCAGAGAGAAAACCACCAGCGGCTCAAAGTTTACTGAAACGTCAAGTTGTGAGCGAGCTTTTTAAACATGTTGGAAGAGTTTAGCCACTAACTATAACACACATAATGACAGGAAGTATCTGCTGGCCTATAGAGGAACTTTGTTCTTTCTCCTCTTATTTGCTTTTTTAGCTTCTTGTTCAATGACTTGTTTTTTTAATCATATAGTGGATTCCACTAAACCAACATGTTTTTATGTGTCTCTACTGAATGTGCATGTGCAGCTGTCAATCAACATGATGATTCATCCATTCATAGTTTTGTCTCTAAAATGTCAGAAAATAGTCAAAATGTTGTTTTTATTACTTTACATTACATTTATTGTTTATCGTTTTACAGTTTAATATTTAGTTTTTATGTAAATGACATTGAATTGACCCAGTGTATGAAATGTTATATAAATAAAGCTGCCTTCCTAAAACGCTGGTTATAATCTCACAGAGTCAAAGGCAGCGTCTTTAAATGTCTCATTTAGTCTGAACTAAAGTCCAGAACATCAAATATTCAGTTTATTATCATGTCAGACAAAGAAAAGCTTCAAAAGGACTAAAATGATGATGAAGTGCTGATTTAGTATTGATGGATAATCAATGAATGGACTAATAGTTGCAGCTCTGGCTGTATGTGAACAGAATATTAGAGGACAAACAGCTGACAGTTTAGCGCCTTACTAAATATCCACAATAAAAAGCCCATTTACACGATCATTCATCTGTTTCTAATCTTTTCACATGTTTCTTATTTGCTGTTTTTGTCTTTTTACCAAGTAGAGTTGATCATTTGCATGTTTGTGTTACTCAGGCAGAAATAAATGGAACTGCTGTATCACCTGTTATGTCCAATAAAAAAAGGATGATCAATAATAATAGAAGCTTTAATTTGATCTGTCTTTATTGTCACATTCAGAAAAATGTCCCTCTAATAATAATCTGAACATAATTAATAGTTCTATCATTCATTCAGTTTAGTGCAGACTCAGTTTCTCATTTCTACTACCTCCACACAACTTACTGTAAAGTGTAAAACATATCACCATTTATGAAGAAATCGTTAATATTTATATCTGCTGCAAATAGTCCTGTAAATGTGGTGTTGATGTGATAAAGAAGTGAGAAGAATGATGTGAGATTTTATTATGACTACAGCAGGCGCTCCGCTCTGCTGCTATTCCCCATTAACAGAAGAGATCAATTGAGCTGATTGATGAACTTTGTTGACTTTGTCTCCATCTGGTGGCAGGATGAAGAATGACTGAGCTAACAGCCTCCATGTGTTGGAAATATTGCTGAAATAGCTTCACTCTGCCTCTCTGCCCCTCTTTGTGTTTGTGAGCATATTACAGAAGTCATTAGTACCATTCTAATAACAATATTTAACTATTTTATCATTTAAAATCACATCATGTCATCTGTGTTCATTAAACTGACAGCATGCAGTTTATCTTTTTACCACCAGATGGCGCCAAAGATCCATAAATGAAAAGTAATAGTCCACATTTAATGTAGATGCTAGATACATTATAATGGTGCTTTTCCACTACACAGTCCCAGCACGACTCTACTCGGGTTTTTTGCTCCTCCATCAGGGATAGTACCTGGTACCTGCTGCTTCTTTAGTATCTGCTCTGCTGAGGTTCCAAGCGAGCCGAGCCGATGCTAAATGTGACGTCATCAGACTTCCGGCCTCTGATTGGTCAGAGAGTCACAGGAAGAGTCATGAGCCGTTCCACACGAGAATCAAAGCCGCCATTTTTAAATATCAACAACAGCGTTACAGAGATTGGTTTCTCTTCTCTTGCTCTGTGTGAGACAGAAAGACACATACAGCAGCAGGAAGGAAGGAAGGAAGGAAGGAAAGGAAAGGAAGGAAGTGTGTGTGACAGAAAGCCACATACAGCTAGTACACCATCGCCTCCATGTCCTCCATTGTTTATGTGTTTGTGTCGCGTACAAAACAAAGTCACGACAGTTTAACGCAGCGTTGTTATGACGACCCCGCCCACGTTGAAGAGGAACTATAGTAATGGAAAAGGTTCCTGGTACCAAACCGAGTAGAGCTAGAACTGTACTGATCATTAATCAATAATTGTTCCTAAAGATGATAATCAGCACATTGAGGAGGGTTTGTCCAGTTAATGATATAAAAGCTGAAGATGTTTTACAGGTGATTAATTGATCAGACTGATTGGTTGAGAAAAAAAAATACTGGTTACACAAATTGACACTGGTCATTAAGCCAAAAAAAAGGATTTGATGAACAAGTCACAATAATTTACTTCCACTTAACATCAAGAGTTATGAAATTTCAACTGAATTTTATGAGTTATCAGTATTAAAGCTCAGGTTTGTAAGTCAGTTGAGTTCAATATAAATTTCAATGTGTGTACTTAACACAAATCACCTCTGCTGTGGCGGCAATATTCATGCGCGCTGCAAATAGTCCTGTAAATGTGGTGTTGATGTGATAAAGAAGTGAGAAGAATGATGTAAGATTTGAATAAGACTACAACAGGCGCCCCGCTCTGCTGCTATTCACCATTAACAGAAGAGGAGAAGGATCGATTGAGCTGATTGATGACGGTGAAAAGGCGAGCAGCGGCTGAGGAGCAGAAACAAGGTGAGTGGTTGCATTTATTAAACTTTGTAGATTACTTCTAAAGATAAACATTGCTGTTACTTTAACATCTATAAACAAAGGCTAGTTGAACGCAGCTTGTTAACGTTACAGTATTGTAAGTAGATGTAAATGTTTTGTTATTATTAGAGATATTTATTTATTTATTTCACTGGAAATAATGGATACAGGCAGATTTGATTAGCTCAATGAGGAATTGATCGGAGTTTTTTCTGGTTGATGGTGAGGACAGTGAGACAAGATGGATCAGCCTTGGTTCTTATACAGTTACACATCTCTGAAATCAGCAATGATCCATATGTGTCATTTATGGTACAAAGAACAGTTTAGTACAGTGGAAGGTGGAAGTGAAGAATAACAGAGAATAACAAGTAGTCCTATAAATATGTTTTAATTCTTTTCATTTGAAATTGAAAAAAACAACAGTCATAAAATGAAGAGAGGTTCATGTTATATTTGAAATAAATACTGAGTTATTACAAGAAACAAGGATCAATATATATGTTCTATTTACAACTTTAGTCACAATACTACAAATATAAAATACTTGCTGTCCAATTCCTCTCCACACTCATTCTTTAAAGTGTGTTTTATTTTTATTTTAAGAAATCTTTATTGTAAAAGAACACAGTATACAGAACAGTATATAAAGGATATAGACAGAGGAATACTCGGGTACATTACACAAAGATATTCAAAGGTGAACATACATGAAGGGTTTTTATAGCCTTTTTGTTTTTGGATTCAGAAATCAGATTTACTTGTTCAGTCTCTTGGAAGATAAATGCAAGGTGAGTTTTTTTTACTGCTGAATTGACATAAATGTAGTTTTGCCAGCAGGATCAACACATTTATTACACATGTATCTTCTTTTCTGTGTTCTCTGAAAAAACTAAATACTACATTCTCCCACCTTAAAGTAAAATCTCTATGAACATGGTTGATTGTAAATCTACTGAAGTCTTGCCAGAAGTTTTCTTTTCACCATGTAATTGATTAGCAAGCTCATATTTATCACTTCCTTCACCTTATTCACTATGAAGTATTTATGAGGAATCATCCAGACTTCCTTCTAGTTGATGTTACAAATCAAATCCAATACGACATAACATATGTGGAATATATAGAGAAAATGTCTTTCTGAAACAAAGGGAGCAGTCATCAGTCAGCTGACTCTTCCTCTTCCTCTTCAGAATTTATTTTAGTGCCACTAAAAGTCAACTCCTTCCTCTTCCTCTTCCTCTTCACACTTTACTTTCACTTTCTCTGACATCGTGCTGCAGATAGTTTTCTCCGTCTGAAGGTAATGTAACCGACACTTTCTGTGCTTTTACACTTTAATGTCTCTTTGTTCGTGTTGTTAGTGCTGACTGCTGTTAGTTTAGCTCCTCACAAACAGCAGAAATCTGCAGTTTGGTTGTTAAAAATGAACCCAAACTAACGGCTGAAACCTTTCCACCATCTTGTGATTTAGGGGTGAGTGTGGAGGAGCAGGTGAGTTGATGGTCAGTAGTTGAACAGTGTTGTTATTATTGTGTCCCTCCACTTACTGATGACTGACGGCTATCAGCTTGTGGAGGAGGTGGAGATAAGCCGCTGCTCTCCCCGCTGTCACTAAATGCGGGTTAGGGTTAGGTTAGGTTAGATAGTGATCGTGTTAACTGGTGACTTCCCTGAAAAAGCCTTTGTTGTTTAATCCTTTTTGCTCATCTGTGTTTTAATATCTAAGTATGTAACCATTAATGTAAGTTCAGTTGTGTTCAGAAGACTCATTCACCTCTCGTAACGGATCTTAAAAGGTGAGAAAGTCACCAGTTAGACCAAAACACCGGACAGCCACTGCAGAACAGCTGTGAGTGTGTGTGTCTACAGCTGAATATAGACTGTTTCTATTGATACTGCAGGACTGATGTGGAGCCAGCAGGGGGGTGAGGGGCTTCACTTCTTTGATTCAATAAATACTGTAGTATTCACAAAGACAGCACTCATCTTATTGACACTCCTCCAACATGAACTACTGTCGCTTCTTGATGGAAATGTGTCATCAAATGTGTTGAAGATCTATCCATGGTCTCATGTACAGCTAACAGTCCATGCTATGAGCTGTGAGCCATTTAACCAGGCGGGGAGTTCTGGTCCTCCGAAATGAGGCCAACGTGGAAGTAACTTAGAACTGCATTCTATCAAAAGACCACCAGGGGGAGACCGTCTCTATACAAGTCAATGGAGAATTCACCAACTTCTCACTTGATTTCTAACCTCAGTAAACGTTTTCAAAATGTGTTTATGGTCTCAATCGCTAGTTTAAAGCCTTCTTCAATGCAGTATGATATTCATTTGGGACATTTTGGCCTCCCTGATTTTATATTTGACGATAAAGCAGGGTATGGTTTCTCAGGTCCACATGCCATAATGCAGCTGTGTAGCTCAGGATGTTTTCTTCCTGAAAGATAAAGAAATATTTCCAATAGATGTATTGTTTTTGACAATGAAATGAACAAGACCTGCAAAAAATAATCTTACTGAAGTAATGTTACTTGGTGTGTACCTACTGCCCTTAACAGTATATGATAACAGTTAAAAACACCCAATGATGACATCACGTTAGTTAAATAAGCTATTTTCCACCTGCTAACGTTACTCTTCTCATTATATTTGCTGATTGTATACATGTGTGCAATTAGCTATGTCATGTTACTAAACTACTTTGACACTTGGCTGTAAAGTTTACCTCGAATTGTGGGAGCTAACTTGGTTAGCATCACCAGGTTGCCGGTGTAGACTGTGGTAGGTAGGCGTGCAATTTCCTTGAGATCCAGCCCTCATCCCCTCCCCCGCTCCTTCCTCTTGCTCCTCCGGATGCCCATATAAGTCGAATCCATGTTCTTTTTTTCCCAACATGCACCTCAAATTTTCAAAATGGCGCTGCTCAGATCCGATACTATTGGCCTCAAAGCAGCAGTCCACAAACCAATGGGTGACGTCACATCTGTTACGTCCATTATATATACAGTCTATGCATTTAACCTAAAACATACACTGAGCAGCTCTCCTGAAATCACATTTGGCTTTTCTCCTGTGTGTCATGTACTGTGCACTGCATGAACTGCCCAACAATGTCTTATTTTAGGAGGATTCAACTTATTTTATCTAATCAAAGACAAACTCTCCTCTCAGGCACCATCTGCACTGTACATGATTAGACTTGTTTCAATGGAGCTGCTCTTCATTTGTCTTCATCAGGTCAAAATGACCAAAAACGAGTCTGAACAGTGGATTAAAAGAGATTAAAGACACTACAACTCATAAACTGAAGCGACTTTGGAGACAAATAATCCAGTTTCAAGCATCTTAAACTTGAATTTCTGACAGTTCCTTTCTTATATGAATCCAAACAGGCTAAAATCTGATTTTAAAAACTAGTTTTAAGGTTTGATGATTTTTGATAGTTGACAAATTGAGATGCCAGTTTGAATAAAACTTCCTCAGACAAATGTTCACTTTTTTATCATCCTTTTATTGTTTTTACTCAGGCAGAGGAAGTTCAGGGGCACATCATGAAGAAACAAACAACAAGTGTGTAATGGAAGAGGAAAACAAGAACACAGACAACTAGACCAGCAACCCGGCCAAAGAGAAGAAATGGCCTCATCCAGCGAGGAGCCCAACAGCTCCAACATACAGGTCAGTGTGCTCCAATCTATCAATAAACATCTGGATGGTGCTTCCACCAGGAGATTAACGTCACTGTGTGCTGAGCTCCACACGGAGACTACTACTGTTATAAATGATCATGTGATGTTTCTAACTAGTCAGATGTGTAAAAGTCAAATACAACATCTTACCTTTCTCACCATTTATCATTTTAATCATTGACTTCAGATCAGAAAGGGAAAACAGACGTTATCACCGCTCTCTAAGCAGCTCTGTCTTCACACTGTAAACACTACACGCTGCTGATTTTACAGGACTTTCAGGTTATTTCTGAGTCTACAAAGTCAACATCAATCATGACAAAACATCCGTCCTGCACAATAACATAACATGCTTCAACAAGTCCAAATGATACACATCACGCTCCTTCATTTCTATTTAGCTGTCTCTCTGTCCTCACTACTGGAGGAGTATTTCTAGTCATTACAAAGGCACAAAAGGTTATACGTTACCTCACATAGTTCCTGAGGAAACATCTTCTGGCTCCATTACTGTTCGAATCGTTTGGAGTGCAGGCAGGTGGACCCAAGTGTAAGAGAGAGGCAGACAGGATCTAAAAAACAGCTGTTTATTGAAACTTGACAAAAACTGTAGTTCAGAACAGAATCAGACTGAACTGAAAACTGGACTTAAATATAGACAGAACTAATGAGGCAGGAGGACAGGAAGGGAGCTGATTGGCTGGGGAGGAGTACAGGATCACAGGAGGGACAAACAGAGCAAACAGACAACCAAAACCAGAAAACACAATGAGACCAGACAGGACAGTGACAGTATGTGTCAGTGGTTTCACCTCACACTCAAACAAGTTGGATTTTCCATTTTTAATCATATCAATCATTTTTCGTAATCCAGAAAATTAATTGTGTAATTGTTAATACAGATTTTGATATTTTCTTTTAGAGCTTAGCAGCACAAAAGATGGCAACACCTACAGAGGTCATCTTGGAGTGTTTGGAGGATTTAGGATCTGAGGACTTTGAATTATTCCAGTGGTACCTGTATCAGCGGGGGGTCCTTGAAGACTTCAAATCAATCCCCAAGAGTCGACTGGAGAAAGCAAACAGAATTAAAACAGTGGATCTGATGTTCGAGAGCTATTCTATAAAGGCTATTAAAGTGACCAAAATTATTTTAGGGAAGATGAATCAGAATGATCTGCTGGAACGTTTGTCACTCCTCCCAGAACCTAAAGGTAAGTCATGGAAAGATTAAAATGTTACAAAGATATTTAGATATTTAGTGCTCAGTTGATGGTCGCTAGACTTGTTTTAGATTCTTCGAGGTGTTTCTCCTCTCATCCAAAAGTCTTCTTTAGTTCTGACTGACTGTGCAAGATGCCGGGGGCGGCTGTCTAGTTTTATGTAGTGTGGAGCTCCCCACAATGGAAACAAAAGCAGAATCAGTAACAATGGATAAACCATAAGTTTCTGTAGTGGAAACCAAGTCTGGTATGATGTAGGTTCCTACAGGCAGTGAACAGACTGGACTTTAATATATTTATAAAGACTGAGAGGGACTCTGCGTATTAGAGTAACTCGTTCCACGACCAGGGAACTATAGAAGAGTGAGTGACTCTGGACCCTGTTGTGGTGTTTGTACCAGGAGCCTTTCAGTAGCAGAAGGAACAGTTCTGGTGTTGTCAGTGTTGGGAAAGTTACTTTCAAAATGGAGATCTGTGTGAGTTAAGTGTGAATGTTGGATCATCAGGTTCAGAGCAAGCCAACCAAGTTTCCATGTTGGAAAGGGCAATGCAGTTTCAAAGCCTCTGTTATTGAATATGATTTAATGATCTTTCCATAAAACTGTTAAACTCCAATGAACTGAATAGATACCACACTTGTAAGAACATATTTTTATGATTTATATTTTCTATTTCTGTCAATTGTTGTTTATTCATTCAGAGGTTCTTGCTGAGGCAGAGGAGAGTGATAGACAGGGTGAGATGGAGAAAGAAAACACAGACTCGGAGGGAAGAGAGGAGCCCCCACTGACCTCTGGCCCAAGTGGACCTCCAGGTTACCATCTCCATACATTTAGTGTGTTGTATCTATATGTTAAACTGATCAATGTGATTTCTAACATTATAATACCTTTTACAAAATAGTTTCAGCACCTTGAAGTCTGATTCTGATTTTTTTTTAGGTGATTCCCAAAGACATCAACAAACCCAACAGACAGATTCAGAGAAGAAGAGAGAGGATCCCCCACTGACCTCTGGCCCAAGTGGACCTCCAGGTATATCTACTCTCTCACATCTACACCTGGTTATTCCAGGGTTACCTTCTCTGATATTGTCAGGTATTTATTCTGAAACAATAATTCTTGGTTAAAAGTATATTTTGATTGTATTAATTGGTTACTCCTTTTAATATTTATATCTGTCTGTGACTCTGTATCCATGATGATTCTGTGATAGAGAATAAGCTCATAGTGCTGCTGAGCACCATAAACTGAGCTGAAAAGTAATACTCTTAAAACAATTCTAGTTTCTAGGTAATAATGTGTGTCTGTTGTTAGCATGTGGTAGTCAATGTACTGCTCACTCTCATGTATTTGATGCAGCGTTTTGGATCTCTCTGCACTCTTGGCCTACACCTTCCTTCAGCTCTCCGCTCACCAGCTTCATACTGCCAACTGTCTCTGAAATAAGTGGTCTCATTCATAAAGCCAAGTCATCTACCTGCCAGTTAGACCCACTACCTACCCACCTGGTCAAAAGCTGCCTACCTGCCCTGTCTGCGTTAATAACTGACATCATTCATTCCTCACTGACTTCTGGTGTTGTTCCATCATCACTAAAGACTGCTGCAATAACTCCTACACTCAAGAAACCTGGCGCCGATCCAAATGACTTGAACAACTTCCGTCCCATCTCTAACTTGCCATTTCTCTCCAAAATACTTGAAAGAACGGTTGCAGCTCAGATCCACACCCATCTGTCTGACAACAACCTTTATGAACAATTTCAGTCAGGCTTCCGTCCCCTCCACAGCACCGAGACAGCCCTAGTGAAAATCACCAACGACCTCCTGATGGCATCTGACTCTGGACTTCTCTCCATTCTGGTTCTCCTCGACCTGAGTGCAGCCTTTGACACCGTTTCTCATGAAATCCTCCTGGACAGATTAGCCTCCATTGGAATCACTGACATCCCACTGGCTTGGTTCACATCATATCTCTCTGACCGCACTCAGTTTGTTCAAATCAAAAACCTGAGATCTGGCTCCTCTCCAGTCTCTAGTGGTGTTCCCCAGGGCTCTGTCCTTGGCCCCCTCCTGTTCATTATTTATCTTCTGCCTCTTGGTCACATTCTCAGGAAATTTGACATACAATTCCACTGTTACGCTGATGATACCCAACTCTATCTTTCCACTAAGCCTACTTCCACTCTGCCACCCACAGCTCTATCCGACTGCTTACTGGAAATTAAATCATGGCTCTCACTAAATTTTCTTAAACTTCACGGCGAAAAAACTGAGGTCCTCCTCATTGGTACCAGATCAACCCTAGCAACACTCAACACTTTCTCCATGTCCATCGACAATACCACTGTTCCTCCATCCCCTCAAGTAAAGAGCCTGGGTGTCATCCTGGACAGCACACTATCGTTTGAAGCCCACATCAATAGTGTTACTCGGTCTGCATACTTCCATCTACGTAACATCAACCGTCTCCGTCCCTCACTTTCACCAACCTGCACCGCTATCCTGGTAAACACCCTGATCACATCTCGTCTGGACTACTGTAACTCTCTCCTCTTTGGTCTTCCGCGGAAATCTCTCCACAAACTCCAACTTGTACAGAACGCAGCCGCTCGTATCATAACTAGAACTCCCTTTATTGAACACATCACTCCTGCTCTGCAGCAACTTCACTGGCTCCCTATCAAATCCCGCATTGACTTTAAGATTCTACTCCTCACATTCAAGATCCTTCACAACCTGGCACCATCATATCTCTCTGAACTTATCCACATCTACACACCTTCTCGAACTCTCCGATCCTCCTCTGCTAACCAGCTCTTCGCTCCATCTGCCAACTTAACCACCATGGGGTCAAGAGCTTTCAGCCGATCAGCCCCCCGCCTATGGAACTCTCTCCCGCCTGACATTCGCACTTCAGACTCTGTCTCTACCTTTAAATCCCTCCTGAAAACACACCTATTCAGAGTGGCCTACTCTGTCTCCCATTAACTATGCAATCTTCATTCTTGTTTATTATTATATTCATGCACTTTGAAGTCACGTTCATATTTATTTTTATTTTTATTTATTTTCTTTCTTTATTCTTTATCTCTGCACTAAATGTCACCTGATTTATATTGTTTGATGTACTGTTTTTGTGTTATGTGTGCCTTGTAAGGTGACCTTGAGTGCTTTGAAAGGCGCCTTTAAATAAAATGCATTATTATTATTATTATTACTCCTTTTAATATTTATATCTGTCTGTGACTCTGTATCCATAATGATTCTGTGATAGAGAATAAGCTCATAGTGCTGCTGAGCACCATAAACTGAGCTGAAAAGTAATACTCTTAAAACAATTCTAGTTTCTAAGTAATAATCTGTGTCTGTTGGTAGTCAATGTACTGCTCACTCTCATGTATTTGATGCAGCGTTTGGATCTTCTTTTCCTCTCCATCAGTTGGTCGCACTCCGAGCAGCTTACAGACTTTGCTGGTTTGGAGACATAACTTTTACATGATCTTTTGCTGATCTGTAGTAGGACTCTGACATTCTTGTGTCCCAAAGGTTAATTTCTGTTCCACTACAGCTGTTTTCTTAAGCAATAGCGTAAACAGTAAAAGCTCTCTTTGGAATAATGTTCATGAAGTTATAAGATCAAAAGAAAAACACAAACCATGTACTGAGAAGAGAGATGAGGAAAATAGATCCACACTGCAGAGTGGCTGACCTTGTATTTTATTAATTTAACATGTTGGATAAATGAGACATTTACTGATGTCTCAACATATGGAGGAAAATATGTTCATATATGTATTCTTCAAATTGTCAACATATCTTATTTATTGTGTTCATACAGAAACTCCTGCTGCAAAGTGTCGACGTAAACTCAAGTCTAACCTGCAGGAGAAGTTCGAGTGTCTGTTTGAGGGGATCGCTAAAGCAGGAAACCCAACCCTTCTGAATCAGATCTACACACCGCTCTACATCACAGAGGGAGGGACTGCAGAGGTCAATGATGAACATGAGATCAGACAGATTGAAACAGCATCCAGGAAACCAGACAGACCAGAAACAACAATCAGACATGAAGACATCTTTAAAGCCTCACCTGGAAGAGATAAACCAATCAGAACAGTGATGACAAAGGGAGTGGCTGGCATTGGGAAAACAGTCTTAACACAGAAGTTCACTCTGGACTGGGCTGAAGACAAAGCCAACCAGGACATACACTTCACATTTCCATTCACTTTCAGAGAGCTGAATGTGGTGAAAGAGAAAAAGTACAGCTTGGTGGAACTTGTTCATCACTTCTTTACTGAAACCAAAGAAGCAGGAATCTGCAGGTTTGAAGAGTTCCAGGTTGTGTTCATCTTTGATGGTCTGGATGAGTGTCGACTTCCTCTGGACTTCCACAACACTGAGATCCTGACTGATGTTACAGAGTCCACCTCAGTGGATGTGCTGCTGACAAACCTCATCAGGGGGAAACTGCTTCCCTCTGCTCGCCTCTGGATAACCACACGACCTGCAGCAGCCAATCAGATCCCTCCTGAGTGTGTCGGCATGGTGACAGAGGTCAGAGGGTTCACTGACCCACAGAAGGAGGAGTATTTCAGGAAGAGATTCAGAGATGAGGAGCAGGCCAGCACCATCATCTCCCACATCAAGACATCACGAAGCCTCCACATCATGTGCCACATCCCAATCTTCTGCTGGATCACTGCTACAGTTCTGCAGTGCAGCATGAAAAGCAGAGAGAGAGGAGAGCTGCCCAAGACCCTGACTCAGATGTACCTCCGCTTCGTGTTGCTTCAATCCAAAGTAAAAAACATCAAGTATGATGGAGGAGCTAAAAAATATTTACACTGGAGTCCAGAGAGCAGGGAGATGGTTGAGTCTCTGGGAAAACTGGCTTTTGAGCAGCTGCAGAAAGGCAACCTGATCTTCTATGAATCAGACCTGACAGAGTGTGGCATCGATATCAGAGAAGCCTCAGTGTGCTCAGGAGTGTTCACAGAGATCTTTAAAGAGGAGGACTGTGGGATGTTTCCGGTGTTCTGCTTCGTCCATCTGAGTGTTCAGGAGTTTCTGGCTGCTCTTCATGTCCATCTGACATTCATCAAGTCTGGAGTCAATCTGTTGGCAGGAAACACAATAATATCCAGGTTCTCTGAAATGTTTAGAAGCAAATCAAAACATTTCTACCAGAGTGCTGTGGACGAGGCCTTAAAGAGTCCAAATGGAAACCTGGACTTGTTCCTCCGCTTCCTCCTGGGTCTTTCACTGCAGACCAATCAGCCTCTCCTACGAGGTCTGCTGACACATACAGGAAGTAGCTCAAAGACCAATCAGGAAACAGTCAAGTACATCAAGAAGAAGATCAGAGAGAATGTGTCTACAGAAAGAAGCATCAATCTGTTCCACTGTCTGAATGAACTGAATGATCGTTCTCTAGTGGAGGAGATCCAACAGTCCCTGAGATCAGGAAGTCTGTCCACAGATAAACTGTCTCCTGCTCAGTGGTCAGCTCTGGTCTTCATCTTACTGTCATCAGAAAAAGATCTGGACGTGTTTGACCTGAAGAAATACTCTGCTTCAGAGGAGGCTCTTCTGAGGCTGCTGCCAGTGGTCAAAGCCTCCAACAAAGCTCTGTAAGTACACAGATAGTTTGATTAATTCATCATTATTTAAATATTCTGCTATCTTTGAAAAAAACAACTACTTACTTGATTTTTATATTTCCTCTGTTTGTTTAACCTCTCAGAGAGAAGCTGTGTAACTCTTCAAATTTTTGAATTTTCCAGTTTGTCTTTTTTTGATTCACAAACATAAACTCTGACTGAGATAGAGAAACTGATCTTTGCTTTAATATCATGTAATGTAGATCATTACATACTTCAAGTTCATTTATATAGCACCTTAAACACTACATGGTTGATCCAAAGTGCTTCACACAAAGGAAGAACACACAAAAAATAGAAAACACAATTTTAAAAAAGGAGTCAAAAATAAAAATACATGGTCATTAAATATATAGTGACAGTTAGATACAGTTAAAAGCTAGGTAGTAAAAGTAAGTTTTAAGGGTTTTCTTGAAAATGTCAATAGTGGGGGAGGAAGAGAGTTCCACAGTTTGGGGGCAGCAATGGAGAAGGGCCTGTCCCTAAAGCACTTAGTCCTGCATCTGTGGACAGACTGGAGTCGCTGGCCAGATGACCTAAGTTCTCTGCTAGTGTGGTATGGGACCAGGAGTTCTGTTAAATACATTGGAGCAAGTCCATTCAAGGACTTATAAACAATTGTTAGTAATTTAAAATCAATTTTGTACTTAACAGGAAGCCAGTGTATGGGAGTGATGTGATCCCTCTTTTTTGATTTCATGAGAGCTCTTGCTCCAGCATTTTAAATGAGTTGGAGACGGGATAAACTGGACTGCGGGATTACAAAGTATAATGAATTACAGTAATCAAGACAGGATAATATAAAGGCATGAATGGTTTCCTCCAGGTCAGCAGTGCATACATATGTTTATATTATATCTACATGTTTAGAATAGAACAGCAAAGATTTTAACCAGTTCTGGGAAGAGAATATATATCATCACCAAAAGTCCAGAATCAACATTTTAACAAAGATAATTTATTTTTTGTTTCATTATTGTATCTCCAGACTGACTGACTGTAACCTCTCAGAGAGAAGCTGTGCAGCTCTGTCCTCAGTTCTCAGCTCCCAGTCCTCTAGTCTGAGAGATCTGGACCTGAGTAACAACAACCTGCAGGATTCAGGAGTGGAGCAGCTTTCTGCTGGACTGGAGAGTCCACACTGTGAACTGGAAACTCTCAGGTCAGATCAAATCACAGTTTATCTATCTCATATTTTTCTAAATTATTAACAAGATTAAAGATGTTTGATATTATCCAGTTCATCTTCCTTTGATTCAGTTTTATATTTATGGATCACATACATGAACACTAGCTGAGACAGAGAAACTGATCTTTGCTTTGATATAATGGGATTTAGATCATTATATATTTGTTCATGGTTCATGGTTTGTCATATTTAACTGTCACATCTATAACATGTTTAGAATAGTACAGCAAAGATTTAAACTAGTGATGAAAAGAGAATTTTTATCCAGCATTACAAACATCCCAGAATGAATGTTTTAACAAAGATGATTTATTTTTTTGTTTTATTATTATATCGCCCGGCTGAATCATTGTAACCTCTCAGAGAGAAGCTGTGGTCAATTTATGAAAATGTCCTCAAGTGCAGGTCTGAGTTATTCTTCAGTAGCTTGAAGTAGCATTGTAGCTCCATCAGCATCTGTGTCTAGTGGGTAGATTGTAGACTGTCAAATAAATACAGTAGATTTCCATAATGTGGCAGCAACATTTATTAGTATTTACCATATTGTGCCTTTTAAATCAGCTATTTTCACTGCTGATTTGAGTGGGTATGTTTGTTCAAAAGTGTTGTGCTTTGTCTCATAGTGGCGTTTAACATTGCTGGTTTTAATAATGGCCACTGTCTCATCATATGAGACATACAGGTCTTGAAATGGCCTCTGGAAGAACGAACATGTAGCTTTATTTCCATTCTGGATTAAAAAGCCCTGTTTTCATTGTTCACTTTCCTTTTCCTCGAGGACGCCATGTGAAATAGCTACCTCTTATCTGTCACCTCTCTGTCTCTCCACTTTTCTCTGTGTTATCTCACTGACATAGACATGTATACACGTCTATGGTCAAGTCTCTCCACACGTCTGAAGGCACGGATTTGATTGGCTGATTAGCGTCACATGAGAAGATTCTCTATGGACATTGGTCTGTGAGTGTCTGAGGGCCGCTCCACTTTTAGTGTAATACCTGGAGAAGATGCGCCCATTAAAATAGAAATGCTCTGACAAAATTTAACAATCCTCAATATTTCATCGGTTTCAGGTCTGGGTCTGGATCTGGACTGCAGTCTGCCTATTAGTGACCTCTGTTTTAATATCATGTGATTTAGATCATTATATGTCTGTTCTGATTCATCAGTCACATCTACAACAGAATAGAATTTGAATAGAAAATCAAAGATTTAAACTAGTGTTGAGAAGATCATTTTTATCCAGCATCACCAACACTTCAAAATAAACAATTTTTTTATCTTTAAAATGATTATTTATTGTGTTGTTCATTATTGTATCTCCAGGTTGACTGACTGTAACCTCTCAGAGAAAAGCTGTGCAGCTCTGTCCTCAGTTCTCAGCTCCCAGTCCTCTAGTCTGAGAGATCTGGACCTGAGTAACAACAACCTGCAGGATTCAGGAGTGAAGCAGCTTTCTGCTGGACTGGAGAATCCACAATGTGGACTGGAAACTCTCAGGTCAGATCAAATCACAGGTTATCTTTGGTATATTTTTCTAAATTATTAGGTTCAGTCTCTCTAATGTCAGGATTTCTGGTTCACAGAAGTTTTCCACCAGTGTTTTATTATTCACAGGAAAGAAAATGTTTGAATATTCCAGTTCATCTTTCTTTGATTCAGCTTCATATTTATGTCACACTTACAAGAGTACTAGCTGAGACAGAGAAACAGATTTTTGCTTTGATATAATGGGATTTAGATCATTACATATCTGTTCATCATTGATCCTCATATTGAACTGTCACATCTATAATATGTTTAGAATAGAACAACAAAGATTTAAATTAATGTTGAGAGGAGAATTTTTATCCAGTATCATAAAGAGTCCAGAATCAACTTATTTATCAAAGTTTATTTATTGTGTTGTTCATGTTTGTATCTCCAGGCTGACTGAATGTAAGCTCTCAGAGAGAAGTTGTGCAGCTCTGTCCTCAGTTCTCAGCTCCCAGTCCTCTAGTCTGAGAGATCTGGACCTGAGTAACAACAACCTGCAGGATTCAGGAGTGAAGCAGCTTTCTGCTGGACTGAAGAGTCCACACTGTGGACTGGAGACTCTCAGGTCAGATCAAATCACAGTTTATCTTTGGTATATTTTTCTAAATTATTAAGGCCCAGCCTGTCTAATCACAGAAGCTTTTCACTAGACTATTTTTAACAGGCTTAAAAATGTTAGATATTTTCCAGTTCATCTTTCTTTAGGGGTGTGACGAGATCTCAAGTTAGGAGGAGTGGGGGAATCTAGCATAATCATGGTAGCCTAATGACGCAAAAAGTAAATATAGCCACACTAAAAAGTTAAAACATAAGTATATTGTTCTACTTGTGTATGTGTGCAGCTGCAGCATGTCAGGTTCTGTCATGTGTCTGTTTCCTGTTTTATTTTGAGACCCTAGTCTCTGTGCTCACTTCCTGCTCCCCGTGTGATTACCTGTCCCCGCCCTTATGTGTTTCACCTGTGTCTTGTTATCCCTTCCCTCCTGTGTGTATATAACCAGTGCTCCCTTGTGTGTCAGTGCCATGTCGTCTTGTCAGTTTTCTGTAAGAGTTCCAGCGTTATTCCTTGTTTAGATCCCTAGTGTTATCGACCCGTTTTGCCTTTTGGATTCCGAGTTTTTCTGCCTTGTGATTTTGTACTTCTGCCCTGTGATTTTGGACTTCCTGATTTCCGACTCTTGGACTGAATAAATTCACTTGAGAACTGATTCTGCCTGCCTGCATTTGTGTCCGCCAGTCTCTGTGTTCTGATACAGCAAGGAAGGACCTGCAATATCACTCCTTCACACACTTTGAATGAAGGAGTTGCTGAAGGAGCTCTGCACTGCAGTCAGGATGTCTTTCATGGGGTGGGAGTCGTTGTTTATTAGAGAAGACAGCTCAGTTATTTTCATAAATACCACAAAATTATCTATCTATAAAATATCTGTATGGGAGGTGGAGGGGGAAACCTTTTACAGTGTTTGCATATTGCATATTATGATCATTCATACTTTGAGAGTAGAACTAAAGTAACATTAAAGGAGGATTAGTTAAAACATTTCAAATTGTGACTTTTAGTCGAATAAAAGACTATTTTCTGGTCATATATTTTGTCATTGAAGTTTTCTAAAAATTGTTGTTAAAATTTCATCTCATCTCGTTCTCATGAGCTGAGTGTATTGTCACACCTCTATCTTTCTTTGATTCAGCTTTGTACTTACACATACATGACTAGCTGAGACAGAGAAAGTGATCTTTGCTTTGATATCATGGGATTTAGATCATTACATGTCTTTTCATCATTGATTCTATCATATTATACTGTCATGTCTAAAGTGTGTTTAGAATAGAACAAAGATTTAATGTGTTGAGAAGACCATTTTAACCAGCATCACAAAGAGTCCCGAATCAATTTTTTAACTTCTTGCTTGTTTTCTGTTTCTTTATATTTCCTTTCCAGGCTGACTGACTGTAACCTCTCAGAGAGAAGCTGTGCAGCTCTGTCCTCAGTGCTCAGCTCCCAGTCCTCTAGTCTGAGAGATCTGGACCTGAGTAACAACAACCTGCAGGATTCAGGAGTAAAGCAGCTTTCTGCTGGACTGGAGAGTCCACACTGTACACTAGAAACTTTCAGGTCAGATCAAGTTATACTTTGTCTTTGAAGTATTTTTCTCAACTATGAGGTTCAGCTTTTCTAATGTCATGATTTCTGATTCACAAACGTTTTTCACCAAGATTTTATTTTCACAAGAAAGGAAATGTTTGTATTTTCCAGTTTATCTTTCTTTGACTCAGCTTTATAACCTAAAGAAACTGATCTTTACTTTTATATCATGTGATTGAGATAATTATGCCTGTTTATCACAGATTCTGATGTATTTAACTTGTTTCTTCAGACTGACTGTCTGTAACCTCTCAGAGAGAAGCTGTGCAGCTCTGTCCTCAGCTCTCAGCTCCCAGTCCTCTAGTCTGAGAGATCTGGACCTGAGTAACAACAACCTGCAGGATTCAGGAGTGAAGCAGCTTTCTGCTGGACTGGAGAGTCCACACTGTACACTGAAGACTCTCAGGTCAGGATCCATCAACCTGTTCAAGAGACTTAACAAACATTTAACATCTGAATGATTTCATAAAACATGAAATCTGTGTAGGATTGTCTCTGCTGACATGATATGCAGGACAGAATTACTTTCTATGCATATTTGTATTGTTTAAATATTACTGATGAATTTACAGATTTTAATAACACTTTTTTTTTTACAGGTCCACAAATTAAATTTTAATTATGTAATATTTAGCAAGTAAGTTCTATGAAATTACTCAAACATTCACCCTTTACATTCTCTGGATGTTGTAACCGATACCCTCTACCAGTGTGAATACAGACCCGGAACATGGCTGTTCTGTAACCTCTGACCTAAGTTTTGAACAGGTTTCCTACTAACGGTAGATATTGCCGTTTACAGATGTTCCCTAAACACCTCTCATGCAGTCGATGGGTGGATGCTACAGTTTACCAACGATTCCCTAAACATCTTCTCGGCTGCACAGAGAAGTTTGTAGTTTCCTTCAGTTACTGCAGCAGCTACTCAGACAGCTGTGAGGACAAACATGAGTTAGTTTAAAGAGTAAAATAAGCATTTTAATGTCAGATTCACAAAGGTTAAAGCGAGTGGAGCTGGCGTGTTGTCAGAGAGAGAAAACTGCTCAGCTGCAGAGCGGCTGTGCATTTCCCACCAAATTAACTTGGATTGTCCTGCTGAGTTAGCCACCTGAGGCTAGCTGGTTAGCATGAAGCATCATTTAATGCTGTGTTAGTTTACCTTGAAAGGTGCTGAAGCAAAAAGCCAGTCAGGATATAATGTTTCTTTATTATTGTGTTGAAATATAAAAAAACATTAAACTTGTTGAGTGGCGCGAAGACATTATCAGGCCTCAATAAGCAGGCAAGAAATGAGACTTGGAAAAGGTTCAATGAGTAACTTGATAGTTGATGATGAAGTTGTATTTCTCTGTAATTAGTCATTTATGGAGGGTCGACAGTTGGACTGATGTGCTGAAATGATTCAGAAATAGTTGAGAATGTAAATGGTTAAAAATGTTGTTCAGTTTACTGGCCTGCAGAAGTTAGACAGAAACTAGTTGGTCATTACTTGCTAATTATCAGCTACTTTCCATCAAATCAGCAGAGCTGTAAAATGAAGAGTTCCCCATTTTTCCTCTAAATGTGTCTAAAAACCGTTGAAGCTGCACAGCTGATAGAAAAATTACATCCAAGACTGAGGCTGAAACCAAGTCCAAAAGTCAAAGTTGCTTTTATTCTTGCAAGAAGGAGCAAATCAACAGATACACAGCTACCAACCGTGGACAGAGTAAGCTCAAAGAGGCAGTCTCTTGAGCAAAGAATTTATACCTAACAAAGTAGCAAATCATCTTTTATCAACAAGTGTTTTCAGGGCACCAGGTGGTGGGCTGTTTTCCCTCTGGAGCCATCCCGTGCTGTCTCCGTTGTCGAGTCTCTCTCTCCCACCACTGCGACCTTCACATTCTCTTAGTCAAAACAGTTCATAATACATGATGGAAATTTACTGCTTCTTGACCTTCTAGCTTTGTGGCCTCTCACAATCACAAGCACAATAACTACTCTACAAGTGTGGAATGCAAAGTATAATGCATACACTTTTAATCATTACTACAGTCATAAAAATAGTCACGCTAACCATTCTAACACATACTAATATAATGTATAAAAGTACAATCACCACTAAACCAAATATAATGCTGCAAACTAATAATGCAAATGTAAAAATGAATATAAGACATTGGTATTACTGGTTATAGGAACACAAAATGAATATAAGAGATTTATATTTTCCCATCAACAACCAAGTACTCACAGGGATCCTCCAGCAGCAGTTTCAGGCTAAAGAGCAGACTAGTCTGTCTGGTGGAGACTTTGATGAACCTCTGTGAAGTCAGATTTTATATCAGGAGGCTCCTTGATTTTGTGGAGTTTTAAAAAACCTGAAGAGTTGACACAGCACTGTGGTAAAACTGTGTCTTTATTCTTCCTTTTGGCAAAAGCTTCACTCTTCATAAACACATTAGAATGATTTGAACATTTGGATCACAATGACGAGGTAAACACATGCTGCTGAATCTTCCCATCTGGCTGGATGCTCAACTTTCTGGAGCTCCTTGATTCACTTAATCTTTTAGTGAGTTAGTTTGGAGACAGTTTGTTGTTGTATGTGACTGCACACAGCAGTACTCTCACACTGTGTGACATGTGTGTTGTTTTGTGTGTTGGCAGTCTGTCAGGATGTCTGATCACAGAGGAAGGCTGTGCTTCTCTGGCCTCAGCTCTGCGGGACAACCCCTCCCATCTGAGAGAGCTGGACCTGAGCTACAATCATCCAGGAGACTCAGGAGAGAGGATCCTGTCTGCTGGACTGGAGGATCCACACTGGAGACTGGACACTCTCAGGTATGGACAGACAATGTGTGATAGAGGAGGAAGAGCTGGAAACATATTCTCTGTCAGAGCTGATCACAGATCTCAACTGAATCTTTGACTTTTTCTTCTTTCTAACTGAAGTTTCCTGTAAATGTTGAAAGTTAAACCTGATTAGATTCAATCAGGGTTTCAGAAGGATTGGGATAGTAGATTCAGATTGGATCAAAGTGTATGAAAGCCCAACCCCACATTAGAAGAGAATAATAAAACAGTAGACTTGAGCCATGTAACGTCCATGTTAGCATGCTGAAAGAGAACGTGCTGCTCTGACCCCCCTCCTCCTTTCAGCCTGCAGCCTGCTGGAGTCCGATGGTTGACACCAGGTCTGAGGAAGTGTAAGTCTGCTTTTATTTTTATTCTTTATTTTATTGTGAAAAACAAACAAGAAGCATAAAGTCAACATTCAGACGGACAACCAGAACAGAACAACAAAAACACCACAAAAAAAAAGAACTTAATAAATAAAGTGTGAGTGTGTGTGTGTGTGTGTGTGTGTGTGTGTGTGTGTGTGTGTGTGTGTGTGTGTGTGTGTGTTTGTCTGTGTGTCTGTGTGTGTGTGTGTGTGTGTGTGTGTGTGTGTATTGTGTGTGTGTGTATTGTGTGTGTGTGTGTGTGTGTGTGTGTGTGTCAGTCCTACTGAGGATGAAGATGATGCCATCATCAAACAGATGATCGATCAATAACCTGATTTGAGTCGGCCATCTTGGACAGTACATAACTGTCCAAGATGGCCGACTGACATCTGGTTAGAAACAGATGATCAATAACTGATCAATAACTGATCAGCTGTATTGTATCTCGTTCTCTCCATCAGATTTCTGTGAACTCAAACTGGATCCAAACACAATGAACAGAAAACTCAAACTGTCTGATAACAACAGGAAGGTGACATGTGTGAGGGAGGTTCAGTCATATCCTGATCATCCAGACAGATTTGACTACTGGGATCAGCTGCTGTGTAGAAATGTTCTGACTGGTCGCTGTTACTGGGAGGTCGAGTGGAGAGGAGGAGTTTCTATATCAGTGAGTTACAGAAGAATCAGCAGGAAAGGAAACAGTGCTGACTGTAGGTTTGGATGTAACGATCAGTCCTGGAGTCTGAGATGCTCTGCTGGTGGTTACTGTGTCTGGCACAATGACAGAGTAACATCCATCTCCTCCTCCTCCTCCTCCTCCTCCTCCTCCTCCTCCTCCTCCTCCTCTGTCTCTAACACAGTAGTAGTGTATGTGGACTGTCCTGCTGGCACTCTGTCCTTCTACAGAGTCTCCTCTGACACACTGATCCACCTCCACACCTTCAACACCACATTCACTGAACCTCTGTGTGCTGGGTTTGGGTTTGGTTCTGGTTCCTCAGTGTCTTTGTGTGGTTTGTAGGAAGGAGAGTCTCCTCCTGTCAGAGAAACGTTCTCATGTTATTTAGTACCAACCTGATCGCTCACTGTTTGTAAAGCCAACATGGTTTCCACATGACTGACAGTTAGTTAGTCAGTCACATATATCCACATTTAAAAAGCTGTAAAACAGAAGCTGATTTTCTCAGAGCAGATATCTCAGTCTGTTAGAGGACTGTTTGGAGGTTGGGAGGTCGTGGCTTTGATCCTTATGAGTCTCAGTCAATGTTCAAGTCCAACACCCAAAGTGAAACTCAGAAGCTCTCAGAGAGAAAACCACCAGCGGCCAGGGACGGACTGGGCGGTCTGGCATTTAGGCAGATGCAGATGCGGCCGCACAGAGGTTTAGACCGGCCTAGTGGCACTGATGCGGCCCACTCTCTCTTGCATGCTGAACAAGTTCCTGACGCGCTTCTAGGTTTCATATCTCTAATGATTTTGCATGCAGTACTTGACACTGTTGACCTGATTGGTATTTACACCACACATACCTGTATACATCATAGTCATGGTGTATTTCAAGTTTTACATCAGCCTGCTTTACTTTTGAAGGGAAATTTCTTGTTAGGATTTTAGAAAATGTTCATGGTTTGAAATAAAACAAATCTACTGGTATTTTGTATTTGATTGTTTGAGAAAATTAAAATGAAACAATGCCTTCTGGGAATTTCATGGCAGTGTAGTAAATCGCGTAAAAAAGTGTAGTAAATCGCGTCTGCGCATTTGTGTGTTGGAAGGTGGACTAATGGTGGTCAAGTCATTCAGTAGATTGGTTGTGGTAGCCTAAGCCTGAACACACACACACTCAATACACTCCACAAGATGGCTGCCGAAGTGGTTGCTGTGATTTCACACTCCACAAACAATTATGAACTTTAAGGGAATCTCAAGAAAATGAAATACAACGATAAGCTTATGTCGACTATTCTTTATACACTGTCTTTTTGCTTTGCACAAACTAAAGAACATATCATGAAGGAAAAAGCAGAAAGAAAGACAGATACAGGCCGAGCTCAACGCAAGCAATACAAAATATATAGAAATAATTTGACAGTTATATTGAGACAAGCTAAAAGAGATTATTATAATAAAAGGCTATTAGGAAATTAAAATGATATTAAAAGTATCTGGAAAATTCTGAAGGAAGTAATTGCCAATAATCCAGAGCACACAAGTAAAGTTAGTAGCTTTTACATTAATGACAGCAAGGTGGTCCTAAAAAACCTGAAAGAAGTGGGGAATGAATTTAAGTCCTGTTTTGTAAATGTTGGGCTGAATCTTACAAAAACTATTAAACAACATAATAATGGACAAGCAGAAGGTGGCTGGGATGGGGAAAGTAAAGTACTGCAATCTATTTTTGTTGGAGAAGTGAATGAGACTGAAATAATTTATATTGTGACAATTTAAAAATAAGACTTGAACGGACAGTGATGGGATTGACATGATCATTATTTAAAAAACCATTGACTGTATAATTAAACCTTTAACTTACATTTTGAATCTTTCCTTTTGTACTGGTATTTTTCCAGATAGAATGAATATTGCTAAAAGTTATGCCACTCTTTAAAGCAGGAGATAAACACAGTTTCACTAATTATAGACCATTATTGTCACAGTTTTCTAAAGTGTTGGAGAAACTGTTGAAGTCAATTTGGTTTCCGTAAAAATCGATCCACAAGTTATGCTTTAATGAAATGAATAGAAGAAATGACCACAGCAATAGGAAGCAAGAAACATTGATTTTAAAAAAAGCGTTTGATGCCATTGATCATAAAATTCTTATTTCAAAATGATATTCGTATGAGGTGAGGGGCGTGGTTTTAAACTGGGTACAAAGATATTTAGATAATAGAAAACAATATGTGCACTTTTCTGGTAATATATCAGATTTATATGAACATTGATTGTGGAGTCCCCCAGGGTTCATTCTTGGGGCCTAAACTTTTTAATTTATATGTTAACGAATGTGAAGTGTCAAAATTACTTCAGTCTGTGTTTGACTTTTTTTTTTGTTCAGGTGATGATTTTAAAAAGTCTTGCAAAAGGTAAAGAAAAGGAAATGGTGAAATTGAAAAAAATGGTTTGATGAAAATAAGTTGTCTCTAAATTTTGAACAAAAGTAAGTTTATGATTTTTGGCCATCAAAGAAGGGAGGAGAATATATCACTTCCTTTAGAAGGAGTTTCAATGGATAGAGTCAGAATTTAGGTTCTTAGGTGGAATCATTGATGATACATTGACATGGAAAGCTCATATAGCTCAGGTAAAATCAAAAGTGTGTCAGAATATTTTAGTTCTGAATAAGGCTAAGTACGTGTGTTCTGTTTTAGTTGTAAAAAAGCATTTAATCTATTTTATTTCATTGTGTGTAGATTCAAAGGGTACAACAGTGCCACCTACTGACGCTTTTTGGTAGTGTGTTAATTTGTAAGAAAAAACTTTATTCATCATGTGTGACATGGCAGAGAAAAGACATGTGGCAGAGCATGTGCTAGCATTCTTGCTTACATCTGTTTGAGGTTGCATCGTTGGTATGTATGGTTGTTATGTTAGTATTCATATGCTTTTTACTTGCATCTTATCACTCCTGTGTCAAATTAATCATTGTTTGGTCTTTGGAGATGTTTTATTTTGCACTTTGGAAAGTATAAGTGGCTTTTTATTTGTAAATTCATGCAAGTGTAGGTAATATTTCATTTAGCTTATTTTCATATTTTTAGAGATGTAACGTACATTTTTTGACTGTATTGTGTGTTTTCCTTTTTAGTTTCACCCTCCACTTCTGACAATAAACCTGTTAAAGATGCAACAGAGTCGTGTTTGGAGTGAGGTGTTTAGCTGTCTGTCAGTCTATGCATCAAGGACAGAATAACGTGTTATATTATAAAGCAATGAGGATTTTATATTGCTCACTAATTTAGCCTTATTTAAGTTACTGTGCAGCAGTCTGGGGTAATACATACTCTACCAACATGAAACCTTGAGCAGTGAGAGTTATTTATAATGTGGCTTATAGAGAACACACCAGCAGGTTATTTATTGAATCAAGAAGATTGAAACTTGATGATTTGGTGAAACTACAGACACTCACAGTCATGATCAGGGCAGGATGTAAAGTATTACCAGAGAATTTGTGTATTTTTAGTTCTAATAATGAAGATCAAAGCAGGACATTTAATTTTAAGCACCAATTTGCACAAACAACTTTAAAGCAGATGTGTATTTCTGTTTCTGGCGTTAAGCTGTGGAATTCCTTAAAGATGGATTTAAAGGGTTGCTTGAATATATTTCAGTTTAAAGAAAGAATGTTTGCATTGTATGAACTAGATAGTATTTATATTGTGTGTAAAGTGTTGAGACAGATCATTTCTTTCTTTCTCTTGTGATGGTAATGTTGTATTGAGTAACTGTAATTAGACAGACCATCTGTTTCTATTGTTTAAATAAGAGTTTCTTCTTCCTGCTCCTTTTCCGTCATGGAATATGATTCAGATGATAGTCGTGTTTTTATTTTTTTCATGTTTGTATGATTTGAAAATTGCCATGATCAGAACAAATAAATAAATAAATAATGAGACTTCCTGTTTGTTTCCACGTTAAAGATAAAGTTTTTATTTTATATGATTCATTTTATTATGAGTCAGACGACGTTTGTGTTGTTAAAGTTTTTCTTCTTCAGCAGATTTTAGAAATGTCACGTTTTATTTCAACTCGTTAAAGTTTATTTAAGTCAGGGTTGTCAAACATGCGGCTCGTGGGCCAGAACCGGCCCACCGAGAGGTCCAATCCGGCCCAGTTTCCTTCTTCCTCTTTTCCTTCCTTCCTTCATTCTTTTCCTTCCTTCTTGTCTTCTCTTCTCTTCCTTTCATCTGTCCTTGCTCCCTTCCTTCCTTCCTCCCTTCCGTCTTCCCTTCCTTCATTCCTTCCTTCCTTCCATCTATCTTCCCTTCCTTTCCTTCCTTCCTTTCCTTCCTTCTTGTCTTCTCTTCTCTTCTCTTCCTTCTCTCTGTCCTCGCTCCCTTCCTTCCTTCCTTCCTTCCTTCCTTCTTGTCTTCTCTTCTGTTCCCTTCATCGGTCCTTGCTTGCTTCCTTCCTTCCTTTCATCTTTCCTTCCTTCCTTCCTTCCTTCCTTCCTTCCTTCCTTCTAGTCTTCTTTTCCTTCCATCTGCCCTTGGTCCCTTCCTTCCTTTCATCTTTCCTTCCTTCCTTCCTTCCTTCCTTCTAGTCTTCTCTTCTCCTCCTTCCATCTGTCCTTGGTCCCTTTCTTCCTTCCTTCCTGTATTCTCTTCCTTCTCTTCCTTCTTTTCCTTCCTTTTAGTGGTCCGGCCCACATCAGATCAGATTGTGCTGTTTGTGTCCCTTGAATGAAAATGAGTTTGACATGCCTGATTTAAGTCTAAACTGATTTCATGTTGATGATACAATAAAAAGAACATGAAGATGTCAAATATTTCAACTGTAGTGTTATTAACAGCAGGTTTTATTCAAATAGATCAATATTCATATTTACTTTGTTTTTATTCATCAGTAAATAACATGTGGAAGAGTTTTAGTGTTTTTAACGCTGAGTTTAGTCTATTGATCAGACTATTGATGGATATTGATGGTGGTTACCATGCGGATGGGCTTGCAGGATCCCATGTGGTCGTTGTGGGAGTTCCACCTCTGGAATTCGGGGTACTCTCCGTGCTCCAGGATGTACTGCTGGCCCTTGAAGTCGGGATGATCGTAGCAGATCCAGGCGCCGCTCTCCACACAGATGGAGTTCACCCTGAAGGACGGAGGAGGGGTTGTTGCTGTTCAAGCTTTTTCAATGTGCGGTGTGAAATGCAAAAAAGGTAAGAGTAGCTTTAAATGAGAATAATTTGAATTTAAAATGATGAATTACAATCTGGATTCATGTCAGTCATATTTCCATCAATATTAGATTGGTTCTGAATTTATTGGATTATTCAGAATTTATTAATGAAAATTGATTTTTATTTTATTTTTTAAGCCCTTCGATTCTCTGTATAAGACTTCACTGCTCTGTCTGTGTCTCTCAGCTCTGAACTCACTGGAAGACTTAAAAGCAGCCACATCATCTCAGCTCTGGATTTCATCTGATTTCTGCAGCTCGACCAGAAGGTGGTGCTGTTGGAAGCTAACAGAACCGAGGTCAAAGGTCACAGGTCCTTCACTTACCTTCAGCCAGGTGATACACAACAAGACACAAATATGAAACAATCAACACAAACAGTATAAAATCTAAAAAAAGAAAAATGAAGTCTTGTGTTTTGTGTTCTCGTTTCTCCAGAGTGAATCTTGTCTTCTGAGACGCTGATCTCTCGTAGTGTTATTAAAAAATAAAAGTACTTCTATTCTACATACTACTACTTCTTATATTCTACAATATGTTATGCCTGTCTAAAGTTTATTACTGTGAACTATTGTGCTTGTAATGTGACCTTTAGACTCATTTAGTTTAAAAAGTCACATCATGTGACTTTTTAAACTGTGTACCGCACACACTCACACACACACTCACACACACATACATACACACACTCACACACACACATACACACACTCACACACACACTCACACACATATACACACACACACACACACGTGACTTCCAGTAAAGACTAAGTTTCCACTAAACAGGAAACAGGAAAGAGGAAACAGGGAGGAGCAGACAGGCAAGAAGTTAAAGTTGAAAGTATTCAGACTGACTTCATTTTAATTAATCGGAGCAGAAAGAGGAAACAGCGAGTCTGAACCAGGTGAGTGTTAATATCAGGACTGTAAATAATGATTACTGTCATTATTGATCAATCTGATGATTCTATTTCTGTTTAATTGTTTAATTGATGAAAGTGTCAGAAACATTGTGTGGCCTCCAGAAGTTTATCGTAGTGATGGCCTGATGCATCGATGTTGTTGTCTAAGCTGCTTTCTAACTATGGCTCAGAGTTAAGGAACAGACTACTGCTATACTTTGCTTTCTTGTTACATTTCATGTTCCTAATGATCTGATGTGCACAGACTAATAACACAATACAGTTAACATTTTGAGTTCCACAACAATCTGTGTTTTATGTGTTAGTCGATTCAATGTTTGACAGCTTCATTTGAAGGAAAACATTTATTATAAGGAACAGAACATTTAAGTTGTAAAGGTTGATTCCTGTGAAGACACAGTGTATGTGTAGGAATGTACCAAAGAGCAGGATATCATGGGTGTGGCGTGTTGGTGCACCAAGTGGCTGAGTTTGATAAATGAGAGTGAAGTGGCTAGAAACAGGAAACATCTGGTCATGTGTCTTAGCATGCGTATCCCTGCTTAGAAAAAGGTGGATTTGGGTATTTGGTTGAACCCTTTTAGTCTCTGTCTTTGTTCAAATAAACTGAATCACAATTCTACAAGTCTGTTGAAGCCTCACTTTCAGCAGAATTGGCAGACACAGGGTTCTTCTTAATTCTCTTCAGTGATGTCTCCTCACTGAAATGTCATTTTGATGTTTGAGTGAGGAGGATCTCTGAGGAGATATGAGCTATGATACATGAGAGCAGAAGTCTTTACTTTTCATTTGCACTCTATGTCCTTTTAATGATTTTAAAGCTAATTTATTATTTTATGCTGCAATCATTTTATTTATGTCTTTCTATTTTTCTGTACTTTGTTTTTATTATGGGGGGGTGGGGGTGGGGGTTAATTATATGTTTTAAGTTTCTCAAATTACATATTTTTCTGTTTTATGTAAAGCACATTGAGTTGCCATTGTTTATGAAATGCGCTATACAAATAAAACTGCCTTGCCTTGCCTTTACCTGCCAACACGTCCTTTCATTGATTGATTGGCTGCAGCTGATCAGACTGATTGATACATCACTGCAGTTTGACAGGAAGTGGAGACACATTTAGTTTTCTGATTCATCATCTAGTTCAAAATCTGTTAACTATCTTTTCATGATGTTATTTCTCTCATTAACTGTTATTATGGATCAAATTAACATAAGTTAGAGTCTATCAGACACTTTTTAAACACATTTATATTTTACATCATTTGTTGTCATTTCATGTGAGGCTGAACATTCCTGACTGATCATATTCAGAGTTATGAAATAATGCATTCACAATCAGAATATCATTAAATACAGACACTAATAAACAATAAATAACATTTTTACCCCAACAGTTCTAATTTAATGTGACTCACTGCTGAGCTCTGTTTTTGGACTTTTTCTCTAATCTTTGATTTTTGCTGAAATATTGGATCATTTGAACATTTATTGAAATGAAAGCATGTGAGAAGTTTAGAGGAAGAATCAGTATTTGGTGGAGCTGTTAACAACTCATAGACATCTGACATGTGAGCCGACTACACACTGCTGACTGGTTTCATCTTTAACAACGTGCTGTATTTAAAAGCTTGTTATATTAAAGTACTAGTACCTCTAACAATTAAAAGCTTGTTATAGCTGCTGACAGAAACATTACTTGTAACTATCATCACAGAATCCGAGTCATAAAAGATATTGTGTTAATGATGTTACAGCACAAACAGCCCATAAAAGGTTACATCTGAGGGGTATTGCACAAAAGTAGAATAAAGAAATCCAGGATAACTGAGCAAGCGCAGCTTGATCTAGCCTGCCCGGCGCATCTTGGCTTATTCGGTTGCACGTTTGCTGAGCCAGGATGAAAAGGTGCGGCTATGTCAAGCCAGGTGTAGATAGCTGGGATAAGTGCGTGTTCACAGCATTCTCAAATAGACCCACGGCATCGATCACAGAATCACAGATTGGAAAATGGAAAGGTGTCGCACGTCATTCTTCACGGCCGCTGAACAACAGCTCCTGATGGAGTTTCATGATGAGGTTAAAGAAATTATAAGAAAAAAGGCAACACAAGCACAAAGCACTGTAATCAAGGAAAGGGAGAAAGCCTGGCAGATAATCGCGGACCGGCTCAATGCGTAAGTAGTTCAATTAATACACAATTAATGTGTTAAGTATAGCTCAGTGGGTAGAGCACTCGCCCCATGTGATGAGGCTACAGTCCTCGCTGCAGACGACCCTGGTTCAAATCCCGCACCAAGCACTCCTATTCTGCATGTCATTCCCTCCTCTTTGTCTCCAGTTTTGCTGTCTCTCTCTACTAACCTGTACATCAAAGGCAAAAAGCCCAAAAAATATACTTTTAAAAAAAGTACAATTAATACAACAGTGCTCCACTAGAACTGTCAAAATTACAATTAAAAGGACTAAAGAAGTTACTGTCCAAGCCCACTAATCAACAGTTTTGATTTAAATTAAATTAAACACTTTGATTTAAATGTGGCAAGTAAAAGTGCATGCTACTCAGGAAATATAATTATGTGCAAACTATTATTATAATTAGGTGTAGGGCAGGGGGAAGGCACATCTGCAGCTGCAGGATGCACTTCTGCAGATGCAGACTCCAGGCTTGAGGTATCATGTCAATTTTGTGGAAATGTCTTGCTCATTTAGCCCATAATGGATATGAAGTCAGTGATTTGGTGCTAATAGAAAATAACGTGTAACAGGACCCAGATGCTGCTCAGCCTCAGAAGCAGCCAAGTAACATTGTGAGTATCGGCTAGTAAATAGTACAAAGTAAATCTACTGATACCACATGAATGACTATAAAATGACTGTTGCAATTAAACAGTCAACAGACTTTAATGAAACGACAATATAGTCTATTATATCAACATATTTAGAAAGACCATGGAAATGCTGTAAAACCCATTAATTATTTGTCACAAGATTGACAGAACTGCCAGATGAATCCCTGGGAATAATCTTAGCCTGGTTGTTAGCCTGGTCTGGAGCAGGCTAGCTGCAGAGAATAAATCACCATAGTAACTGGGCCGGGATAAATTTAACCTGCTTTCATGCAACCGACTTGAGGCTAAATTCAGCCAGGATACCTAACATATCCCGGCTTAATCCCTTATCCTGGTTTCGTGCAATACCCCTCAGGTTATCAATGTGACCATGTTGTTGTTTTTGGGTGGAGAACACATACAGGACAAAGTTAGAGAGAACAAGGAAACAGACTATATGTGGTTAAATGACAGTCATCACAAGTGCTGCTTAACACAGCAGATAGTGTTACTGCACACACAGATACATGACCTTTAGTAAAGAGGAAGTTTCATGTAAAGAAGGCAGGAGCAGCAAACAGGAAGTTAAAGTTGAAAGTATTCAGTCAGACATTTTACAGTCATCTGAGCTCTAAATGGAGAGAAGTCACAGTTAAGAAGCACACACGTGTTTATCTGAAGTCTGTTTGTTGGATTTAAATCAGAGTCAAAGTTTCTCTTAATAAACTGATCAGCAGTCAGTTATTAGAGGTTGGTGTTGACAGAGCAGAAGGAGGAAAACAGGGTGAGTGTTGATTTAACATTGTTCTGAATTTCCTGTACAGAAAAACTATGTGTTCATTATTCTGTTACTTTCCTGTTGTGTTGGTGTTGAGCCAGGCTCACATACACACTTTGCTCTTTTCTATAAAGTAGTGAAGAACAATTCAGATCCTTTACTTCAGTAAAAGCACTAATATAGTAATGTAGATTCATTATCTAGCCTTTTCTTTTTCATTCATTTCAACTTAAATCACCATTTCCTGTTCCTCCTCTTGAAGACTAATGCTGCTGCTGTATTTAGTATTTATGGATCTATGCTGCCCCCTGCTGGATTACACTGAACCACCTTAAACCTCTTCACTTCTCTGCTGAAGTTTGTGACATTTAAATTTATGTCCCAATGAAAATGTATTAATTCAGTTTATTTAAACTCAAAAAGCAGAATAATTATGAATCATTACAAACCATTTTACACTAAAATGAAACAATATTGAAAATGTTTATTGTATTTTATTTGATTTCTTTGTTTGATTTCTTTCATTTTGGTATTTTAAATCTTCCATAGTACTGTTTCTATGTTCTTTACTGTTTATTTCTGTTAGCTGATTGAATTCTTTGTCCTGAGATCACAACCAGTGTTTCTGCTTCACCTCTCAGACTGAATGAAGTCCATGTGATGAGTGATTGTGTTGAAGAAGAGGAGGAACGGATCTGATACAGAATCTGAAGAGTGACCGAACCAAAGAACCAACAGTATTGTAAGTAGATGTAAATGTTTTGTTATTATTAGAGATATTTATTTGTTTATTTCACTGGAAATAATGGATACAGGCAGATTTGATTAGCTCAATGAGGAATTGATCAGAGTCTTTTCTGGTTGATGGTGAGGACAGTGAGACAGGATGGATCAGCCTTGGTTCTTATACAGTTACACATCTCTGTCAGCAATGATCCATATGTGTCATTTATGGTACAAAGAACAGTTTAGTACAGTGGAAGGTGGAAGTGAAGAATTCCAGAGAATAACAAGTAGTCCTACCAATATGTTTTAATTCTTTTCATTTGAAATTGGAAAAAAACAACAGTCATAAAATGAAGAGAGGTTCATGTTATATTTGAAATAAATACTGAGTTATTACAAGAAACAAGGATCAATATATATGTTCTATTTACAACCTTAGTCACAATACTACAAATATAAAATACTTGCTGTCCAATTCCAAGTTTTTTATTTTTATTTTAAGAAATCTTTATTGTAAAAGAACACAGTATACAGAACAGTATATAAAGGATATAGTCAGAGGAATACTTGGGTACATTACACAAAGATATTCAAAGGTGAACATACATGAAGGGTTTTTATAGCCTTTTTGTTTTTGGATTCACAGATCAGATTTACTTGTTCAGTCTCTTGGGAGAAAAATGCAAGGAGAGTTTTTTTACTGCTGAATTGACATAAATGTAGTTTTGCCAGCAGGATCAACACATTTATTACACATTTATCTTCTTTTCTGTGTTTTCTGAAAAAACTAAATACTACATTCTCCCACCTTAAAGTAAAATCTCTATGAACATGGTTGATTGTAAATCTACTGAAGTCTTGCCAGAAGTTTTCTTTTCACCATGTAATTGATTAGCAGGCTCATATTTATCACTTCCTTCACCTTATTCACTATGAAGTATTTATGAGGAATCATCCAGACTTCCTTCTAGTTGATGTTACAAATCAAATCCAATACAACATAACATATGTGGAATATATAGAGACAATATCTTTTCTTGTTTAGTGCCACTAAAATCTTTGGGCCAGCCCTGAGTCAACTTCTCCCTCTTCCTCTTCCTCTTCACACTTTACTTTCACTTTCTCTGACATCGTGCTGCAGATAGTTTTCTCCGTCTGAAGGTAATGTAACCGACACTTTCTGTGTTTTTACACTTTAATGTCTCTTTGTTCGTGTTGTTAGTGCTGACTGCTGTTAGTTTAGCTCCTCACAAACAGCAGAAATCTGCAGTTTGGTTGTTAAAAATGAACTCAAACTAACGGCTGCAACATTTCCACCATCTTGTGATTTAGGAGTGAGTGTGGAGGAGCAGGTGAGTTGATGGTCAGTAGTTGAACAGTGTTGTTATTGTAATAATCTTTGTATATTTAAGATGTGCAGAGTAGCGTCAAGCTGCCACCACCTTTGGTAACCCGGTCTGGTCCGGTAATAGAGGTCAGAGAGCACCCACCACAGACAGATATGTATAAAAATAGACAAATCTTTATTTCCAATTAATTTTCAGGTTAGGGACGTCTGCACCCGGCAGGCCGGGGAGGGCAGTTCCAGCAGGTCAGGCAGGTACTCCACCATCCGGCGACACCAACACTGCACACAAGAGAACACACCCAAAAGGGGACACTGCACACAAATTACTGCACAGCAACTGCAACAGGTATCACACTACACACAATGGGAGCTCACAATCGAACTGGCTCCTTAGGGACCACTACAACATAATGGGTCGAACCCCACTCCTGACGCTAGGGGGCGGTAGAGCGCTGCAGGAACAATGAGCCGCCCTTCACAGGGCTGCTGGCAGGCTGACGTCAATTCATTAAAAGCTAGCTTTAAGACAGGAAAGCATATAACACTCAGACTTTCAGACCACACATAAGTTTATATAGAAATCATTAAAATACAGGACTTATTGTAACGGGTATGGAGTGAACCCAATAGCAGCACAATAGAACCAGGAACTTGTATGAAACAGTCTTTATTCAGCAGAATAAGCACAGCAGGTCAGAGGATGGCAGCAGAGAACCAGGTCCAGGTGAGCATAGCAGGTAAGGGGGGAAACTCACTGCTAATGGAAGTCCCGCTGGAGAAGTGAAGCTGATCAGGTGGGTTTCTTGATGAGCAGAAACCGGCCAAGTGCCAACCAGCCACAGGCAGACGAGGAGCAGAAAACAGACAGGCAATACTCGAGGTCAGGGACAGAAGGCTGGTGGGTTTACCGGGACTGAGACGAGAGGCGGTGGTCGGTGGCAAGTCGGGTCGATAACAGGTAAGCAATCCGGGAGTAAGTACTGGAGAGTCAGGCATGGAAGCAAAGACAATCTGGCAAAGAGTGAGTGGAGTGAGGCTGCTCATATACTGGCTTGATTGGAGATGGTGAGCAGGTGAGAGCAGCAGGTGAAGGCTGTTAGACTGATGAGGGGTGTGGCTGAGCAGCAGAGCAGGGGAGGAGCAGAGCAGACTGTGACACTTATCCTGCCTCGGTCTGGTGACGAGACCCCCTCGTGGGGTCTAGGCAATGGAGCTGGGCCGGCACCGGAGAACAGGCTGCTCAGCTGACAGGTGTGGAGTCGGTTGGCGTGGTCGGCGTCACAGGTATAGCCACTGCAGGAGAGCACAGATAATTAGCACAGCTACTCCCCGGTCCCTCGCTACCTAAAGGAGGTGTCTGGCCTCCCCTCTTGATACAGGGCTGATCGACACGATGAACTCCCCTACTCAGCTGTCTTCACTGCCGGCAGCACTACAAGCTGTGAACAGCACCCACCCACCACAGTGCCACTGGCTCCCGACAAAGCTCAGGCCGACGCTCCCACGTCCTCCCGTCTCTCCCTCCCGTGTCTCCCTCCCGTGTCTCTCTCCCCCTACCTCTTTTCTTCCCAGCCACTGACCCAGGTGAGTCTCCTCCCCCTCCCAGGTGGACTGCATCAGCCCCTGATTGCTCCCCCACTCCGGCGAGTTCCTCCACCCCACGCCGCTCTCTCACTACATTATTATTGTGTCCCTCCACTTACTGATGACTGACGGCTATCAGCTTGTGGAGGAGGCGGAGATGAGCCGCTGCTCTCCCCGCTGTCACTAAATGCAGGTTAGGGTTAGGTTAGGTTAACTAGTGATCGTGTTATCTGGTGACTTCCCTGAAAAAGCCTTTGTAGTTTAATCCTTTTTAAATACATACTCATCTGTGTTTTAATATGTAAGTATGTAACCATTAATGTAAGTTCAGTTCAATCAATCAATCAATCTTTATTTTATTTGTATAGCGCCAAATGAGCAGGTTTTAAACCGAACTCTTCAGGTTTTAACTTTAAAGAGACCCAACATTCCCACATGAACAACAGTGGCGAGAAAAAACTCCCTTTTAACAGGAAGAAACCTCAGAACCAGACTCGGAAGTGGGCGGCCATCTGCCTCGACCGGTTGGGGTTGAGAGGAGAGAGAGGAAGGATAGAGGAGAGAAGCACAATGAAAATCAACAATGAAGCTAGAAGGTCCGGGACTGGAATCTGTCATCCGGACGTCTCCAGGCCCAGATTATCTGTGAGACGAGAAAGCACAGACAACTCCGGGGAAGAAGTTTAGGTTATTGAATGCATTAATAGAACATGAATGTTTATGGATATGGATGGATAGAGAGAGAGGGAGAGAGGGAGAAGGAGAGAGGAGCTCAGTGCAACTCAGTGCAGTTGTGTTCAGAAGACTCATTCACCTCTTGTAACGGATCTTAAAATGTGAGAAAGTCACCAGTTAGACCAATACACCAGACAGCCGCTGGAGAACAGCTGTGAGTGTGTGTGTGTCTACAGCTGAATATAGACTGTTTCTATTGATACTACAGGACTGATGTGGAGCCAGCAGGGGGTGAGGGGCTTCACTTCTTTGATTCAATAAATACTGTAGTATTCACAAAGACAGCACTCATCTTCTTGATGGAAATGTGTCATCAAATGTGTTGACCCTAACCCTCATGCCCAGCTAACAGTCCATGCTATGACCTGTGAGCCATTTAACCAGGCGGGGAGCTCTGGTCCTCTGAAATGAGGCCAACGTGGAAGTCACTTAGAACTGCATTCTATCAAAAGGCCACCAGGGGGCGACCGTCTCTATACAAGTCAATGGAGAATTCACCAACTTCTCACTTGATTTCTAACCTCAGTAAACATTTTCATAATGTGTTTATGGTCTCAATCGCTAGTTTAAAGCCTTCTTCAATGCAGTATGATGTTCATTTGGGACATTTTGGCCTCCCTGATTTTATATGTGAAGATAAAGCAGGGTATGGTTTCTCAGGTCCACATGCCATAATGCAGCTGTGTCGCTCAGGATGTTTTCTTCCTGAAATATAAAGAAATATTTCGAATAGATGTATTGTTTTTGACAATGAAATGAACAAAACCTGCAAAAAATAATCTTACTGAAGTAATGTTACTTGGTATGTACCTACTGCTCTTAACAGTATATGATAACAGTTGAAAACACCCAATGATGACATCACGTTAGTTAATTAAGCTGTTTTCCACCTGCTAACGTTACTCCTCTCATAATATTTGCTGATTGTATACATGTATGCAATTAGCTATGTCACGTTACTAAACTACTTTAACACTTGGCTGTAAAGTTTACCTCGAATTGTGGGAGCTAACTTGGTTAGCATCACCAGGTTGCCAGTGTAGACTGTGGTAGGTAGGCGTGCAATTTCCTGAAGATCCAGCCCTCGTCCCATCCCCCACTCCTTCCTCTTGCTCCTCCGGATGCCCATATAAGTCAAATCTATGTTCTTTTTTTCCCAACATGCAACTCAAATTTTCAAAATGGCGCTGCTCAGATCTGATACTATTGGCCTCAAAGCAGCAGTCCACAAACCAATGGGTGACGTCACGGCTGTTACGTCCATTATATACACAGTCTATGCATTTAACCTAAAACATACACTGAGCAGCTCTCCTGCAATCACATTAGGCTTTTCTCCTGTGTGTCATGTACTGTGCACTGCATGAACTGCCCAACAATGTCTTATTTTAGGAGGATTCAACTTATTTTATCTTATCAAAGACAACCCCTCCTCTCAGGCACCATCTGCACTGTACATGATTAGACTTGTTTCAAGGGAGCTGCTCTTCTTTGTCTTCATTTGTCTTCATCAGCTCAAAATGACCAAAAACGAGTCTGAACAGTGGATTAAAAGAGATTGAAGACGCAACAACTCATAAACTGAGGTGACTTTGGAGACAAATAATCTAGTTTCAAGCATCTAAAACTTGAATTTCTGACAGTTCCTTTCTTATATGAATCCAAACAGGCTTAAATCTGATTTTAAAAACTAGTTTTAAGGTTTGATGATTTTTGATAGTTGACAAATTGTGATGCCAGTTTAAAGAAAACTTCCTCAGACAAATGTTCACTTTTTTATCATCCTTTTATTGATTTACTCAGGCAGAGGAAGTTCAGGGGCACATCATGAAGAAATAAACAACAAGTGTGTAATGGAAGAGGAAAACAAGAACACAGACAACTAGACCAGCAACCAGGCCAAAGAGAAGAAATGGCCTCATCCAGCGAGGAGCCCAACAGCTCCAACATACAGGTCAGTGTGCTCCAATCTATCAAACATCTGGATGGTGCTTCCACCAGGAGATTAACGTCACTGTGTGCTGAGCTCCACACGTAGACTACTACTGTTATAAATGATCATGTGATGTTTCTAACTAGTCAGATGTGTAAAAGTCAAATATAACATCTGACCTTTCTCACCATTTATCATTTTAATCATTGACTTCAGATCAGATTGGAAAACAGACGTTATCACCGCTCTCTAAGCAGCTCTGTCTTCACACTGTAAACACTACACGCTGCTGATTTTACAGGACTTTCAGGTTGTTTCTGAGTCTACAAAGTCGACATCAATCAAGACAAAACATCCGTCCTGCACAATAACATAACATGCTTCAACAAGTCCAAATGATGCACATCAGGCTCCTTCATTTCTATTTAGCTTTCTCTCTGTCCTCACTACTGGAGGAGTATTTCTAGTCATTACAAAGGCACAAAAGGTTATAAGTTACCTCACATAGTTCCTGAGGAAACATCTTCTGGCTCCATTACTGTTCGAATCGTTTGGAGTGCAGGCAGGTGGACCCAAGTGTAAGAGAGAGGCAGACAGGATCTAAAAAACAGCTGTTTATTGAAACTTGACAAAAACTGTAGTTCAGAACAGAATCAGACTGAACTGAAAACTGGACTTAAATACAGATAGAACTAATGAGACAGGAGGACAGGAAGGGAGCTGATTGGCTGGGGAGGAGTACAGGATCACAGGAGGGACAAACAGAGCAAACAGACAACCAAAACCAGAAAACACAATGAGACCAGGACAGTATGTGTCAGTGGTTTCACCTCACACTCAAACAAGTTGGGTTTTCCAGGTCCATTTTTAATCATGTCAATCATTTTTTGTAATCCAGAAAATTAATTGTGTAATTGTTCATACAGATTTTCATATTTTCTTTTAGATCTTAGCAGCACAAAAGATGGCAACACCTACAGAGGTCCTCTTGGAGTGTTTGGAGGATTTAGGATCTGAGGACTTTGAATTATTCCAGTGGTACCTGTATCAGCGGGGGGTCCTTGAAGGTTTCAAATCAATCCCCAAGAGTCGACTGGAGAAAGCAAACAGAATTAAAACAGTGGATCTGATGTTTGAGAGCTACTCTATAAAGGCTATTAAAGTGACCAAAATTATTTTAGGGAAGATGAATCAGAATGATCTACTGGAACGTTTGTCACTCCTCCCAGAACCTAAAGGTAAGTCATGGAAAGATTAAAATGTTACAAAGATATTTAGATATTTAGTGCTCAGTTGATGGTCAGTAGACTTGTTTTAGTTTCCTCGAGATGTTTCTCCTCTCATCCAAAAGTCTTCTTTAGTTCTGACTGACTGGGCAAGATGCCGGGGGCGGCTGTCTAGTTTTATGTAGTGTGAAGCTCCCCTCAATGGAAACAAAAGCAGAATCAGTAACAATGGATAAACCATAAGTTCCTGTAGTGTATTTTCTGTTACAGATTTATGTATTCCTAATACGTCAGAGTTTTGCTTTGTTCATATGGGCCATATATGGGCATATTAGTTTGAACCTTGGTTCCCACAGACAGAGTCTTCCTATGGAAACTGGTCTCATCCTGTGTTAGGGTCATATATCTTTTGAGGTTGTCAAACAGTAAAGGTATTGGATCATGGGAACATAAACAAGTATAGATTGTGTCCATTTTAAGGATGAGAAACAGAGTGCCCATGCATGGGAAAATGTATACATTTGTGGGGCGTAACCATAGTATAAAAGATCTTACACACAGAGAATACTCAGAGACAGAAGGGAGGCTCCAATTTGACCAGGGACACCTTAAGAAGCCTCAAATTGATAGAGTTCTGTCTCCACTATTGGCAATAAAGAAAACTCAAAAGAACTTCGACTTGTTCCTTACTTCATCCATTCTCATTCACTCGGGGTGACATAAGCTAAAAGTCACAATACTCCTGCAGCGGAAACCAAGTCTGGTATGATGTAGGTTCCTACAGGCAGTGAACAGACTGGATAGAAACAGAATTATTTTTTCATGAGGTCTTTAATTAATAAGTTTATAAAGACTGAGAGGGACTTTGCGTATTAGAGTAACTCATTCCACCACCAGGGAACTACAGAAGAGTGAGTGACTCTGGACCCTGCTGTGGTGTTTGTACCAGGAGCCTTTCAGTCGTAGTTACTTGTTTCTGAAAGTAATTTGTTACTTTACAATATTACTTTCTCTGTTCAGTAATACATTATGTTAATCAGAAAAGTACAACTAGTCATTCTAAAATGAAGGAGGTAATGTTCCATAGCAGCTCACATTTATTGCAGTTCATTATAAATGCAGTAGAAAGCGATATGTTGTAGTCTAATGACAGTGTAGGCCTGAAAGAGTAAGTGTGAGAGGCTGTCTTCTCCTTTTGGTTGGTTTACCCTATTATGTGATAACTTACACATGCCAGTCAGGCAGTAGCCTAAGCCTGTGCTTAATACAATGTCATTTTGGCCTTTTAGGTCTATTGATAAAACTCTAATAACATCTGTACACTACAAACAGCTTAATGTAACAGGTGCAGCGCAGACTCAGCAGTACGAACGTGTATCAAAGCAAACAAAAACGATAATGAAATGCGGTCAACAAAAATGACGGCTACCTAGACTCGCCTGCTTCCCAGTGCAGGTGAAGCAGGTTCTGATATAACCTACCGGCTGTGAACTACAGTGCCCACGTGACCCCAAACACTGCATATCACCGTGGTAAATAGGACAAAACTAATTAAACACAGAATAACTAATAAGCAAATCAATATATGGCTCTTATAGTGGCGTTCCTTCACTATGCCGAGGTATCAACAATGCATGATGAGATTTGTGTTGAGACTGTGAGGTCTTCCAGCAGGAATGATATGGAGATCTGTGTGAGTTAAGTGTGAATGTTGGATCATCAGGTTCAGAACAAGCCAACCAACTTTCCATGTTGGAAAGGGCAATGCAGTTTCAAAGCCTCTGTTATTGAATATGATTTAATGATCTTTCCATAAAACTGTTAAACTCCAATGAACTGAATAGATACCACACTTGTAAGAACATATTTTTATGATTTATATTTCTGTCAATTGTTGTTTATTCATTCAGAGGTTCTTGCTGAGGCAGAGGAGAGTGATAGACAGGGTGAGATGGAGAAAGAAAACACAGACTCGGAGGGAAGAGAGGAGCCCCCACTGACCTCTGGCCCAAGTGGACCTCCAGGTATATCAACTCCGTCACATCTACACAGTGTTACCACCTCCATACATTTAGTGTGTTGTATCTATATGTTAAACTGATCAGGTAGAAATCACATTATAAAATCTTTTGCAACATTTTTCTTCTTCACCTTGAAGTCTGATTCTGATTTTTTTTAGGTGATTCCCAAAGACATCAACAAACCCCACAGACAGACTCAGAGAAGAAGAGAGAGGATCCCCCACTGGCCTCTGGTCCAAGTGGACCTCCAGGTATATCAACTCTCTCACATCTCACACTAACCCTAAACTGAGCTGAAAAGTAATACTCTTAAAACAATTCTAGTCTCTAAGTAATAATCTGTGTCTGTTGTTAGCATATGGTAGTCAATGTACTGCTCACTCTCACGTATTTGATGCAGCGTTTGGATCTTCTTTTCCTCTCCATCAGTTGGTCGCACTCCGAGCAGCTTACAGACTTTGCTGGTTTGGAGACATAACTTTTAAATGGTCTTTTACTGATCTGTAGTAGGACTCTGACATTATTCTGTCCCAAAAGTTAAAGTTAAATTTCTGTTCCACTACAGCTGTTTTCTTAAGCAATAGCGTAAGCAGTAAAAGCTCTCTTTGGAATAATGTTCATGAAGTTATAAGGTCGAAAGAAAAACACAAACCATGTACTGAGAAGAGAGATGAGGAAAATAGATCCACACTGCAGAGTGGCTGACCTTGTATTTTATTAATTTAACATGTTGAATAAATTTGACATTTACTGATGTCTCAAGATATGGAGGAAAATATGTTCATATATGTATTCTTCAAATTGTCAACATATCTTATATTTTGTGTTCATACAGAAACTCCTGCTGCAAAGTGTCGACGTAAACTGAAGTCTAACTTGCAGGAGAAGTTCCAGTGTGTGTTTGAGGGGATCGCTAAAGCAGGAAACCCAACCCTTCTGAATCAGATCTACACACCGCTCTACATCACAGAGGGAGGGACTGCAGAGGTCAATGATGAACATGAGGTCAGACAGATTGAAACAGCATCCAGGAAACCAGACAGACCAGAAACAACAATCAGACATGAAGACATCTTTAAAGCCTCACCTGGAAGAGATAAACCAATCAGAACAGTGATGACAAAGGGAGTGGCTGGCATTGGAAAAATAGTCTTAACACAGAAGTTCGCTCTGGACTGGGCTGAAGACAAAGCCAACCAGGACATACACTTCACATTTCCATTCACTTTCAGAGAGCTGAATGCGCAGAAAGAGAAAAGGTACAGCTTGGTGGAACTTGTTCATCACTTCTTTACTGAAACCAAAGAAGCAGGAATCTGCAGATTTGAAGAGTTCCAGGTTGTGTTCATCTTTGACGGTCTGGATGAGTGTCGACTTCCTCTGGACTTCCACAACACTGAGATCCTGACTGATGTTACAGAGTCCACCTCAGTGGATGTGCTGCTGACAAACCTCATCAGGGGGAAACTGCTTCCCTCTGCTCGCCTCTGGATAACCACACGACCTGCAGCAGCCAATCAGATCCCTCCTGAGTGTGTTGGCATGGTGACAGAGGTCAGAGGGTTCACTGACCCACAGAAGGAGGAGTACTTCAGGAAGAGATTCAGAGATGAGGAGCAGGCCAGCACCATCATCTCCCACATCAAGACATCACGAAGCCTCCACATCATGTGCCACATCCCAGTCTTCTGCTGGATCACTGCTACAGTTCTGGAGTGCAGCATGAAAAGCAGAGAGAGAGGAGAGCTGCCCAAGACCCTGACTCAGATGTACCTCCGCTTCGTGTTGCTTCAATCCAAAGTCAAAAACATCAAGTATGATGGAGGAGCTAAAAAAGATTTACACTGGAGTCCAGAGAGCAGGGATATGATTGAGTCTCTGGGAAAACTGGCTTTTGAGCAGCTGCAGAAAGGCAACCTGATCTTCTATGAATCAGACCTGACAGAGTGTTCCATTGATATCAGAGCAGCCTCAGTGTGCTCAGGAGTGTTCACAGAGATCTTTAAAAAGGAGGACTGTGGGCTATTGCAGGTGTTCTGCTTCGTCCATCTGAGTGTTCAGGAGTTTCTGGCTGCTCTTCATGTCCATCTGACATTCATCAAGTCTGGAGTCAATCTGCTGGCAGGAAACACAATAATATCCAGGTTCACTGAAATGTTTAGAAGCAAATCAGCACGTTTCTACCAGAGTGCTGTGGACGAGGCCTTAAAGAGTCCAAATGGACACCTGGACTTGTTCCTGCGCTTCCTCCTGGGTCTTTCACTGCAGACCAATCAGACTCTCCTACGAGGTCTGCTGATACATACAGGAAGTATCTCACAGACCAATCAGGAAACAGTCAAGTACATCAAGAAGAAGATCAGGAAGAATCTGTCTGGAGAGAGAAGCATCAATCTGTTCCACTGTCTGAATGAACTGAATGATCGTTCTCTAGTGGAGGAGATCCAACAGTACCTGAGATCAGGAAGTCTCTCCACAGATAAACTATCTCCTGCTCAGTGGTCAGCTCTGGTCTTCATCTTACTGTCATCAGAAGAAGATCTGGACGTGTTTGACCTGAAGAAATACTCTGCTTCAGAGGAGGCTCTTCTGAGGCTGCTGCCAGTGGTCAAAGCCTCCAACAAAGCTCTGTAAGTACACAGATAGTTTGATGTATTCATCATTATTTAAATATTCTGCTGTCTTTGAAAACAAAACAACTACTTACTTGTTTTTTATATTTCCTCTGTTTGTTTAACCTCTCAGAGAGAAGCTGTGTAACTCTTCAAATTTTTGAATTTTCCAGTTTGTTTGTTTTTTTTATTCACAAACGTAAACTCTGACTGAGACAGAGAAACTGATCTTTGCTTTAATATCATGTAATGTAGATCATTACATACTTCAACTTCATTTCTATAGCACCTTAAACACTACATGGTTGATCCAAAGTGCTTCACACAAAGGAAGAACACACAAAAAATAGAAAACGCAATTTTAAAAAAGGAGTCAAAAATAAAAATACATGGTCATAAAATATATAGTGACAGTTAGTAAAAGTAAGTTTTAAGGGTTTTCTTGAAAATGTCAATAGTAGGGGAGGAAGAGAGTTCCACAGTTTGGGGGCAGCAATGGAGAAGGGCCTGTCCCTAAAGTACTTAGTTCTGCATCTGTGGACAGACAGGAGTCGCTGGCCAGATGACCTAAGTTCTCTGCTAGTGTGGTATGGGACCAGGAGTTCTGTTAAATACAGGGGAGCAAGTACATTCAAGGGCTTATAAACAGTTGTTAGTAATTTAAAATCAATTCTGTACTTAACAGGAAGCCAGTGTATGGGAGTGATGTGATCCTTCCTTTTTGATTTCATGAGATCTCTTGCTCCAGCATTTTGAATGAGTTGGAGACGGGATAAACTGGACTGCAGGATTACAAAGATTTTAAACAGTTTTGGGAAGAGAATACATACCATCACTAGAAGTCCAGAATCAGTATTTTAACAAAGATAATTTATTTTTTGTTTCATTATTGTATCTCCAGGTTGACTGACTGTAAGCTCTCAGAGAGAAGCTGTGCAGCTCTGTCCTCAGTTCTCAGCTCCCAGTCCTCTAGTCTGAGAGATCTGGACCTGAGTAACAACAACCTGCAGGATTCAGGAGTGAAGCAGCTTTCTGCTGGACTGGAGAGTCCACACTGTGGACTGGATACTCTCAGGTCAGATCAAAGAGAAACTTTGCTTTGATATAATGTGATTTAGATCATTACATATCTGTTCATCGTTGCTCCTCATATTGAACTGTCATGTATACAATATGTTTAGAATAGAACAACGAAGATTTAAAGTAATGTTGAGAGGATAATTTTTTATCCAATATCATAAAGAGTCCAGAATCAACTTTTTTTATCAAAGTTTATTAATTATGTTGTTCATGATTGTATCTCCAGGCTGACTGACTGTAACCTCTCAGAGAGAAGCTGTGCAGCTCTGTCCTCAGTTCTCAGCTCCCAGTCCTCTAGTCTGAGAGATCTGGACCTGAGTAACAACAACCTGCAGGATTCAGGAGTGAAGCAGCTTTCTGCTGGACTGGAGAGTCCACACTGTGGACTGGAGACTCTCAGGTCAGATCAAATCACAGTTTATCTATCTCATATATTTCTAAATTATTAGGTTCAGTCTCTCTAATGTCTGGATTTCTGATTCACAGAAGCTATTCACTAGACTATTTTTAACAGGATTAAAGATGTTTGATATTATCCAGTTTATCTTTCCAACAGGGTTTTATTATTCACAGGAAAGAAATGTTTGAATATTCCAGTTAATCTTTCTTTGATTCAGCTTCATATTTATGGATCACATACATGAACACTAGCTGAGACAGAAAAACTGATCTTTGCTTTGATATCATGGGATTTAGATCATTACATATTTGTTCATGGTTTGTCATATTTAGTTGTCACATCTATAACATGTTTAGATTAGTACAGCAAAGATTTAAACTAGTGACAGAAAGAGAATTTTTATCCAGCATTACAAACATCCCAGAATGAATGTTTTAACAAAGATGATTTATTTTTTTGTTTTATTGTTATATCGCCCGGCTGACTCATTGTAACCTCTCAGAGAGAAGCTGTGGTCAATTTGTGAAAATGTCCTCAAGTGCAGGTCTGAGTTATTCTTCAGTAGCTTGAAGTAGCATTGTAGCTCCATCAGCATCTGTGTCTAGTGGGTAGATTGTAGACTGTCAAATAAATACAGTAGATTTCCATAATGTGGCAGCAACATTTATTAGTATTTACCATATTGTGCCTTTTAAATCAGCTATTTTCTGTGCCTTCACTGCTGATTTGAGTGGGTATGTTTGCTCAAAAGTGTTGTGCTTTGTCTCATAGTGGCGTTTAACATTGCTGGTTTTAATAATGGCCACTGTCTCATCATATGAGACATACAGGTGTTGAAATGGCCTCTGGAAGAACGAACATGTAGCTTTATTTCCATTCTGGATTAAAAAGCCCTGTTTTCATTATTCACTTTCCTTTTCCTTGAGGACGCCATGTGAAATAGCTACCTCTTATCTGTCACCTCTCTGTCTCTCCTCTTTTCTCTGTGTGTATCTCACTGACATAGACATGTATACATGTCTATGGTCAAGTCTCTCCACACGTCTGAAGGCACAGATTTGATTGGCTGATTAGCGTCACATGAGAAGATTCTCTATGGACAGTGGTCTGTGAGTTTCTGAGGGCCGCTCCACTTTTAGTGTAATACTGGGAGAAGATGTGCCCATTAAATTAGAAATGCTCTGACAAAATTTAACAATCCTCAATATTTCATCGGTTTCAGGTCTGGGTCTGGATCTGGACCACAGTCTGCCTATTAGTGACCTCTGTTTTAATATCATGTGATTTAGATCATTATATGTCTGTTCTGATTTATCAGTCACATCTACAACAGAATAGAATTTGAATAGAAAAACAAAGATTTAAACTAGTGTTGAGAAGATCATTTTTATCCAGCACAAGTAATACTTCAAAATAAACATTTTTTTTATCTTTAAAATGATTATTTATTTTTTGTTCATTATTGTATCTCCAGGCTGACTGACTGTAAGCTCTCAGAGAGAAGCTGTGCAGCTCTGTCCTCAGTTCTCAGCTCCCAGTCCTCTAGTCTGAGAGATCTGGACCTGAGTAACAACAACCTGCAGGATTCAGGAGTGAAGCAGCTTTCTGCTGGACTGGAGAGTCCACACTGTGGACCGAAGACTCTCAGGTTAGATCAAATAACAGCTTATATATCTCATATTTTTCTAAATTATTAAGTTCAGTCTCTCTAATGTCAGGTTTTCTGGTTCACAGAAGTTTTCCACCGGTGTTTTATTATTCACAGGAAAGAAAATGTTTGAATATTCCAGTTCATCTTTCTTTGATTCAGCTTCATATTTATGGCACACATACATGAGTACTAGCTGAGACAGAGAAACAGATTTTTGCTTTGATATAATGGGATTTACATCATTACATATCTGTTCATCATTGATCCTCATATTGAACTGTCATGTCTCCAATATGTTTAGAATAGATCAACGAAGATTTAAAGTAATGTTGAGAGGATAATTTTTTATCCAGTATCATAAAGAGTCCAGAATCAACTTTTTGATCAAAGTTTATTAATTGTGTTGTTCATGATTGTATCTCCAGGCTGACTGACTGTAACCTCTCAGAGAGAAGCTGTGCAGCTCTGTCCTCAGTTCTCAGCTCCCAGTCCTCTCGTCTGAGAGATCTGGACCTGAGTAACAACAACCTGCATGATTCAGGAGTGAAGCAGCTTTCTGCTGGACTGGAGAGTTCACACTGTGGACTGAAGACTCTCAGGTCAGATCATATCACAGTTTATCTTTGGTATATTTTTCTAAATTATAAGGCCCAGTCTGTCTAATCACAGAAGCTTTTCACTAGACTATTTTTAACAGGATTAAAAATGTTCGATATTTTCCAGTTCATCTTTCTTTAGGGGTGTGACGAGATCTCGAGGTAGGAGGAGTGGGGAAATCTAGCGTAATCATGGTAGCCTAATGACGCAAAAAGTAACTATAGCCACACTATGACGTTAAAACACAAGTATGTTGTTCTACTTGTGTATGTGTACAGCTGCAGCAAGGAAGGACCTGCGATATCACTCCTTTACACACTTTGAATGAAGGAGTAGCTGAAGGAGCTCTGCACTGCAGTCAGGATGTCTTTCAAGGGGTGGGAGTTGTTGTTTATTAGAGAAGACAGCTTAATTATTTTCATAAATACCACAAAATTATCTATCTATAAAATATCTGTATGGGAGGTGGAGGGGGGAAGCCTTTTACAGTGCTTGCATATTGCATATTATGATCATTCATACTTAGAGAGTAGAACTGAAATGACATTCAATAAAGGAGGATTAGTTAAAACATTTCAAATTGTGACTTTTAGTCAAATAAAAGACTATTTTTCGACTTTTGGTTCCGACCATGCCCGAGTCAGACGCATAAACAGAACGCTCTGCCCGATTTCAGTTTAAATTAGCCTGAAAACCAACCATATCCCACGTACAACTTTAAAATGACCACGAAAACGAGCTCAAACCAAAAACAGACTAAAATGGACACCAGAACCGGGAAAAATGATGACCCGAAGACGAAACAAAAGCAGCTAACACTCAATGCTAACTTAGCCAACAGTGAGTCTGGAGCTGAACAGCTAATGCTAGAAGAGCTCCGGAAATTCAGACAAGAGTCCGGGGAGGCACAACAACAAATTAAAGATTCGCTGACACGGATGGAGACGTCAATGGCTGAAATTAAACAGCAGATAGACACACTTGAGAAGAGGCTGACCACTACCGAAACCAGAGTGAGTAACACCGAAGACCAGGGCCTACGGCAAGAAAGAGCGCTGGCTTACCTGCTAAGTAAGGATGCTAAGCTAACCGCTAGACTGGATGACCTGGAAAACAGGCTCCGCAGGAACAACGTCAGAGTGTATGGAATACCTGAAGACGCAGAGGGTAAAGAGATGATTCCGTTCATAACCAATCTCTTTAAGTCAACTCTGAAACTGCAGGAAGAAATGAACATATGCTTGGAGAGGGCTCACAGGGCCATAACGCCAAAGCCGACAGCGCCACCGAGATCAATAATAGTGCGGTTTTTGGACTTTAAAATTAAACAAATGGTGCTTCAACAAACCTGGCCCAGTGAGATGTGGAGTTTCAGGGGAAAAAAGTTTATTTCGACCAAGACTACTCCCAGGATGTCCAGAGAAAGAGAAAGCAAGTGCGCAAAGTCATTAAAAAACTCAGGGAACGCAACATCAGAGCTCAAGCACCATACCCGGCGCAGCTATGGGTATTTATGGACACTGGGGTCAAAACCTTCCCCTCTCTTTGTGAAGCTCAACCAACTCTGCAGGAGCTAGGAGTGGAAGTGGACGTGGATGAACAGGACCTCCTGGAGAGAGAGCTGCTACAGGACGGAGGGCCCAAGGAAATCACGACCATCATGAACAGTACAGATCATCACAGAAACGACTGACGACATGGTCTCAAACTATTTCCACGGAGCTAGGAATGGAAATAGACGTGAAATGAGCAAATGAGTGGGACATCTTAGACAGAGAGCTACTACACAGATCGACACTGAAAGATTTGACAATAAGAAAGTAGATATCTTATTTTCCGCTTTTTCCTTAAAGATCGAATGGAAAAGGTAACATGAGTGTAGTAAAAGCATATCAAACTCTAAATGTTTACAGCAGGCATCTCAAACTCATTCCACAAAGGGCCATGCGGCTGCAGGTTTTCATTCCAACCAAGCAGGAGCACACCAGGCTCGACTCATTTAATCAGCTGAACTCACTCTTCAGTCAGCTGATTGGTGTGCATGTGTGCTCCTGCTTGGTTGGAATGAAAACCTGCAGCCACATGGCCCTTTGTGGAATGAGTTTGAGATGCCTGGTTTACAGGCTTGACAAAATTAAAATCAAGAGCTCGGGCAAGAGGATACGTCGGGGTTTTCCCTTTTTTTTGTTTTCTCACCTTTTTTTTATTTTTTATTTATTTATTTATTTTTATATTTTAGTACAGACTGATAGAGAAAGTGATCTTTGTTTTGATATCATGGGATTTAGATCATTACATGTGTTTTCATCATTGATTCTATCATATTAAACTGTCGTGTCTCCAATGTGTTTAGAATAGAACAAAGACTTAATGTGTTGAGAAGACCATTTAACCAGCATCACAAAGAGTCCCGAATCAATGTTTTAACTTCTTGCTTGTTTTCTGTTTATTTATATTTCCTTATCAGGCTGACTGGCTGTAAGCTCTCAGAGAGAAGTTGTGCAGCTCTGTCCTCAGTTCTCAGCTCCCAGTCCTCTAGTCTGAGAGATCTGGACCTGAGTAACAACAACCTGCAGGATTCAGGAGTGGAGCAGCTTTCTGCTGGACTGGAGAGTCCACACTGTGAACTGGAAACTTTCAGGTCAGATCAAGTTATACTTTGTCTTTGAAGTGTTTTTCTCAACTATGAAGTTCAGCTTTTCAAATGTCATGATTTCTGATTCACAAAAGTTTTTCACCAAGATTTTATTTTCACAAGAAAGGAAATGTTTGTATTTTCCAGTTTATCTTTCCTTGACTCAGCTTTATAACCTAAAGAAACTGATCTTTACTTTTATATCATGTGATTGAGATAATTACGTCTGTTTATCACAGATTCTGATTTATTTAACTTGTTTCTTCAGACTGACTGTCTGTAAGCTCTCAGAGAGATGCTGTGCAGCTCTGTCTTCAGTTCTCAGCTCCCAGTCCTCTAGTCTGAGAGATCTGGACCTGAGTAACAACAACCTGCAGGATTCAGGAGTGAAGCAGCTTTCTGCTGGACTGGAGAGTCCACACTGTGGACTGGAAACTCTCAGGTCAGAATTCATCAACCTGTTCAAGAGATTGAACAAACATTTAACATCTGAATGATTTCATAAAACATGAAATCTAGGATTGTCTCTGCTGACATGATATGCAGGACAGAATTACTTTCTATGCATATTTGTATTGTTTAAATATTACTGATGATTTTACAGATTTGAATAACAGTTGATTTTACAGGTCCACAAATTAAATTTTAATTACGTAATATTTAGCAAGTAAGTTCTATGAAATTACTCAAACATTCACCCTTTACATTCTCTGGATGTTGTAACCGATACCCTCTACCAGTGTGGATACAGACCCGGAACATGGCTGTTCTGTAACCTCTGACCTAAGTTTTGAACAGGTCTCCTACTAACGGTACAAATGTTCCCTAAACACCTCTCATGCAGTCGATGGATAGTCGTTTACCAACGATCCCTAAACATCTTCTCGGCTGCACAGAGAAGTTTGTAGACTCCTTCAGTTACTGCAGCAGCTACTCAGACAGCTGTGAGCACAAACATGAGTTAGTTTAAAGAGTAAAATAAGCGTTTTAATGTCAGATTAACAAAGGTTTAAGCGAGTGGAGCCGGCGTGTTGTCAGAAAGAGAAAACTGCTCAGCTGCAGAGCAGCTGTGCTTTTCCCGCCAAATTAACTTGGATTATCCTGCTGAGTTAGCCACCTGAGGCTAGCTGGTTAGCATGAAGCATCATTTAATGCTGTGTTAGTTTACCTTGAAAGGTGCTGAAGCAAAAAGCCAGTCAGGATATAATGTTTCTTTATTATTGTGTTGAAATATAAAAAAACATTAAACTCGTTGAGTGGTGTGCAGACATTATCAGGCCTCAATAAGCAGGCAAGAAATGAGACTTGGAAAAGGTTCAATGAGTAACTTGATAGTTGATGATGAAGTTGTATTTCTCTGTAATTAGTCATTTATGGAGGCTACAATAAAAAATTGACATTTAGTACATTTGGTCCAAAGTTGGAATGATGTGCTGAAATGATTAAGAAATATTTGAGAATGTAAATTGTTAAAAATGTTGTTCAGTTTACTGGCCTGCAGAAGTTAGACAGAAACTAGTTGGTCATTACTTGCTAATTATTAGCTACTTTCCATCAAATCAGCAGAGCTATAAAATGAAGACTTCCCCACATTTCCTCTAAATGTGTCTAAAAACCGTTGGAGCTGCACAGCCAAGTACTCACAGGGATCCTCGAGCAGCAGTTTCAGGCTAAAGAGCAGACTAGTCTGTCTAGTGGAGACATTTTATATCAGGAGGCTCCTTGATTTTGTGGAGTTTTAAAAAAACCTGAAAAGTTGACACTGTGATAAAAGTGTGTCTTTATTCTTCCTTTTGGCAAAAGCATCACTCTTCATAAACTTGTTAGCCGCTAACCACTGTAGGCTTCATTGTAGCCTAAGCTAAGTGCTACATGCTAAGCTGCTGTTGTAGTCCTTGGAAAGCGCAGAAGACAATAACATGTAAAAGGCCACATATGAACGCTGGTGTACAAATTCAACAGAACTCACCCATGTATGCTCCCCTCACCTGGAATACCTCACTGTCAAATGCAGACCATCATTCCTCCCACGGGAGTTCGCATCAGTAATTATGATCTGTTTGTACATCCCACCTGAGGCTAATGCTATCACCACCATAGCCGAGTTAGCCAACTATGTCTCCTCGGTGGAAAATTCACACCCGGACACAGCAGTCATCGTCCTCGGTGACTTTAACCAGACTAATTTATCATCCGAGCTCCCCGGCTACCATCAGCAGGTAACCTGCCCTAGCAGAGGGACCAACACGCTGGACCACTGCTACACCACCATCAAAGAGGCTTACCGTGCTTTCCCGAGGGCTCCGCTGGGTAGGTCCGACCACGCAATACTGCTGCTAATTCCACAATACCGACAAAAAGTTAAATCCTCCAAGCCACCAACAAAACTCGCCCGGTGCTGGTCCCCTGAAGCCATCGAAAAACTTTGTGGCTGTTTCGCGTGCACCGACTGGGAAGTTTTCCATGCTGCAGGTGATCTCCATGACGTTGCTGATGCAACAACGTCATACGTCAATTACTGCGTGGACCTGTGTATACCACTCAAAAAAGTCAAACACTACAACAACAACAAACCGTGGTTTAACAAGGACATTAAACAGTTAAGAAAAGATAAAAATGCAGCTCATCTGTCAGGAAACAAAGAACAATATATGGCTGCTAAATACAAACTAAGATCTGCAATAAGAAGAGCCAAATCCAACTATGCCACCAAAATAGAAGGACAAATCACCACTAATGATGCACGTTTCATCTGGAAAAAACTCCAAAGCATGACAAATTACAAAAAGAAACCCACCCCCACACCTGACAGCGACAATCAGCTTCCTGACACACTCAACCTCTTTTATGGGAGGTTTGAGCAGGCGCCGGTTCCTCCGCCATCTACCCCCGACCCCCCTCCCCCCCCCTTCACCATCTATGAGGAGGAAGTGAGGAGCACCTTCAGGGGACTGAAGAGGTATAAAGCCCCCGGCCCAGACAACATCACCCCCACCGTTCTCCACCACTGCGCTGCAGAACTGGCTGAGGTCTTTGCCGACATCTTCAGTACCTCCCTCTGTCAAATCTCAGTACCCAAGTGCTTCAAAGAATCCATCATCATCCCGGTTCCCAAGACCAATAACATCTCCTGCCTCAATGACTACAGACCCATTGCCTTGACATCAGCAGTCATGAAATCATTTGAGCGCATCATACTCAATCACCTAAAAACCGTCACCACCCCCCTCATGGACCCATTCCAATTTGCATACAGAGCCAACAGATCAGTTGAGGACACTGTCAACTTAGCAATTCATCACATACTGAACCACCTTGAGTCCACAAACACATATGCCCGCATCCTGTTCATGGACTTCAGTTCTGCATTCAATACAATAAACCTGGAAAAACTGCTCAATATATTACTGGACATGAACATCGACCCATGCATCTGTCACTGGATTCACAGTTTTCTCTGGAACAGGCAACAGTAGGTGAAGATCAACAACAACACATCCTCCCCTCTGTCCCTCAGCACAGGCGCACCCCAAGGCTGTGTACTTTCATCCTGGCTATTCTCCCTCTACACCAACCAGCTCACATCACACCACAGTTCTGTCAACCTGTACAAATATGCGGACGATAAAACCATCATAGGACTCATCACCAACAACCAAGAAACTGAATACCGTGCACAGATCAACCAAGCAGTGACCTGGTGCACAGACCACAACCTCCTACTCAACACATCAAAAACAAAAGAACTCATCGTCGACCTCAGACGCAAGCCATCCCCCAAAACTCCTGTGTTCATTGAAGGTGAACCCATCTCCATCACTGACACATTCAAATACCTTGGGACCCACATCAGCAACAACCTCAAATGGAAAACCAACTCAGACCACATCTACAAAAAGCCCAGCAAAGACTCTTCCATCTCCGACAGCTCAAGAAATTCAGAGTAAGGTCTCATCTCCTGCTCCGCTTCTACACAGCCATCATTGAAAGCATCCTCACCACATCCATCACAGTCTGGTTCGGCAGTCTTGACACACTCTCCCGGAAGAAACTACAGCGCATCATCAACAGAGCATCCAAAGTCATTGGTTCACCATTTCTTGAATCATGAATCATGAATCATTCCATCACAAACGGACACTACGCAGGGCGCACAAGATCACTTCTGACATCACTAGGGATGCAACGGTACAGTTTTCCCACGGTTCGATACGTATCACGGTTTTGGGGCTACGATAACGATATGATTTCGATATTTTAATATTAAACTACTCAGACTAGCAAAGGCAATATTACAATGTGTAAAAATAATTAAAAGTAGCACAGATATAATCAAACCACAAACTTTTATTAAAAACAGTGATCAGATCAAAGTAAACAGCAAACATAAACCCACACAAATTAAATATTAAGTTAAGTACTAAAAACTACAACTAAAAATACAATTAAATGTAAACATAACAAATTGTAGCATCCATTCAAAATACTTGAACAAACCTGCACACTCCAAGGCAGTACTTGCCTTGGCCTCTTGTTCTGAATACTATAAAATGTGAACATTACAACAGTGTAAAGTGCAGCATCCAAAAATAACTGAGCAAGATGACTCAAAAACAGTATTTCCTTGACCCGTTATGAAAAATATAAAACGTTAACAACAAGGTAAAGTGCGGGCTTAATACAACCTGCACACTGAAAAACAGTGCTTGACCCAGTATGAATAATATGTAAACAACACAACGTGACGCCGACGTGCTCCGTGCTCTTCCAATTGAAACAGACGGGTGATGGCGGCGTAGGTAACAGGTAACATGTTGGTTGTGTTACCTGTTGCGTATCCGACGCTTGCAAAGCAATGCTTGCACACAGTAGTCTGTTTGTTGACATTTCTTTTTCCGTCTGCATCGTAGTCAACGGCGTCTCTTTCACTCGCCATTGTTGCTGCTGCACTTCTCAAGATCAGTGCCAGGCGCTGGTCATGCCGCCTCAGAGCCAATCAGAACGTCCCTGAATAATCCCCAAGGAGCCAATCAGCACTGAGCCTGCTTTGGCCTGAGCAATGTGCTGCTCTCAGTCACTGCTCCCAAGGGGATCACACAGCATGCGCGGCCGCATAATGTTTTGAATTTTTTTTTGCCAGGGTAACGTACCGAAAATACCGTTCGATACTGTTGTGTATTGACCCGAACAGGGCGTACCGAACGGTTCGGTAAAATACCGAATATCGTTGCATCCCTAGACATCACCCACCCTGCACACTACGCCTTCCAGCTACTGCCCTCTGGGAGGCGTTACAGGACAATCTCTTCCTGAACAACCCGCTTCAAAAATAGTTTCATTCCCATAGCAATAACCATTCTGAACTCCAAACGCTGAGGACTGTTGTTGTTGTGGATTAAGTATAACCCTTATGTATTTATGTATTTATGTGTGATGTAAGTATGTGTCTGTTTGTATGTATTATATGTTTAATGTAATGTTGGAACCTGTACCAAGAGCTGTACTGAAAACAAATTCCACCAGCCTGGCTGTGTGGTCATTAAATTAAATTATTATTATTATTATTATATGTGCATTCATTAGATCATTCATATATTGAATTTTATATCAGGAGGCTACTTGATATTGTGGAGTTTAAAAAACCTGAAAATTTGACACAGCACTGTGATAAAAGTTCGTCTTTATTCTTCCTTTTGGCAAAAGCTTCACTCTTCATAAACACATTAGAATGATTTGAACATTTGGATCACAATGACAAGGTAAAAACATGCTGCTGAATCTTCCCATCTGGCTGGATGCTCAACTTTCTGAAGCTCCCTGATTCACTTCATCTTTTAGTGAGTTAGTTTGGAGACAGTTTGTTGTTGTATGTGACTGCACACAGCAGTACTCTCACACTGTGTGACATGTGTGTTGTTTTGTGTGTTTGCAGCCTGTCAGGATGTCTGATCACAGAGGAAGGCTGTGCTTCTCTGGCCTCAGCTCTGCGGGACAACCCCTCCCATCTGAGAGAGCTGGACCTGAGCTACAATCATCCAGGAGACTCAGGAGAGAAGCTGCTGTCTGCTGGACTGAATGATCCACACTGGAGACTGGACACTCTCAGGTATGGACAGACAATGTGTGATAGAGGAGGAAGAGCTGGAAACATTTTCTCTGTCAGAGCTGATCACAGATCTCAACTGAATCTTTGACTTTTTCTTCTTTCTAACTGAAGTTTCCTGTAAATGTTGAAAGTTCAACCTGATTAGATTCAATCAGGGTTTCAGAAGGATTTGGATAGTGGATTCAGATTGGATCAAAGTGTATGAAAGCCCAACCCCACATTAGAAGAGAATAATAAAACAGTAGACTAGAGCCATGTAACGTCCATGTTAGCATGCTGAAAGAGAACGTGCTGCTCTGACCCCCCTCCTCCTTTCAGACTGCAGCCTGCTGGAGTCCGATGGTTGACACCAGGTCTGAGGAAGTGTAAGTCTGCTTTTATTTTTATTCTTTATTTTATTGTGAAAAACAAACAGGAAGCATAAAGTCAACATTCAGACTAACAACCAGAACAGAACCACAAAAACACCACAAAAAAAAGAACTCAATAAATAAAAAGTCATAAAACATTAAATATCTGTGTGTGTGTGTGTGTGTGTGTGTGTGTGTGTGTGTGTGTGTGTGTGTGTGTGTGTGTGTGTGTGTGTGTGTGTGTGTGTGTGTGTGTGTGTGTGTGTGTGTGTGTGTGTGTGTGTGTGTGTGTGTGTGTCTATGTTTGTGTGTGTCTTTGTGTGTGTGTGTGTGTGTCTCTATGTTTGTCTGTATGTGTGTGTGTCTGTCTGTCTGTCCGTCTGTCTGTGTCTGTCTACGTGTATGTGTGTGTGTGTGTGTGTGAAGATGAAGATGATGAAGATGATGTCATCATCAAACAGATGATCGATCAATAACCAGATGTCAGTCGGCCATCTTGGACAGTACATAACTGTCCAAGATGGCCGACTGACATCTGGTTAGAAACAGATGAACAATAACTGATCAATAACTGATCAGCTGTATTGTGTCTCGTTCTCTCCATCAGATTTTTGTGAACTCACACTGGATCCAAACACGATGAACAGAAAACTCAAACTGTCTGATAACAACAGGAAGGTGACATATGTGTGGGAGGATGGTCAGTCATATCCTGATCATCCAGACAGATTTGATGACTGGCCTCAGCTGCTGAGTAGAAATGTTCTGACTGGTCGCTGTTACTGGGAGGTCGAGTGGAGAGGAATAGTTTTTATATCAGTGAGTTACAGAAGAATCAGCAGGAAAGGAGACAGAGAAGACTGTATGTTTGGAATGAACGATCAGTCCTGGATTCTGAGATGCTCTGATGTTGGTTACTCTGTCTGGCACAATGAGACAGAAACATCCATCTCCTCCTCCTGGTTCCCCTCCTCCTCCTCCTCCTCTTCCTCCTCCTCCTCCTCTGTCTCTAACAGAGTAGCAGTGTATGTGGACTGTCCTGCTGGCACTCTGTCCTTCTACAGAGTCTCCTCTGAGACACTGATCCACCTTCACACCTTCAACACCACATTCACTGGACCTCTGTATGCTGGGTTTGGGTTCTGGTCTGGTTCAGTGTCTCTGTGTGGTTTGTAGGAAGGAGAGTCTCCTCCTGTCAGAGAAACGTTCTCATGTTATTTAGTACCAACCTGATCTCTCACTGGTTGTAAATAGAGTTTGTAAAGCCAACATGGTTTCCACATGACTGACAGTTAGTCAGTCACATATATCCACATTTAAAAAGCTGTAAAACAGAAGCTGATTTTCTCAGAGCAGATATCTCAGTCTGTTAGAGGACTGTTTGGAGGTTGGGAGGTCGTGGCTTTGATCCTTATGAGTCTCAGTCAATGTTCAAGTCCAACACCCAAAGTGAAACTCAGAAGCTCTCAGAGAGAAAACCACCAGCGGCTCAAAGTTTACTGAAACGTCAAGTTGTGAGCGAGCTTTTTAAACATGTTGGAAGAGTTTAGCCACTAACTATAACACACATAATGACAGGAAGTATCTGCTGGCCTATAGAGGAACTTTGTTCTTTCTCCTCTTATTTGCTTTTTTGGGATTCTTGTTCAATGACTTGTTTTTTTAATCATATAGTGGATTCAGAAACCAACATGTTTTTATGTGTCTCTACTGGATGTGCATGTACAGCTGTCAATCAACATGATGATTCATCCATTCATAGTTTTGTCTCTAAAATGTCAGAAAATAGTCAAAATATTGTGATTTTTAATCATTCAGTATTTTTAGCTGCTAACATTCAGTATCAGCAGCAGATGACTTTAATGTCTAGGATGAAAAGACAGAAAGGAGAAGTGAGTCGGCTTATTCAGTAGAAACGCAGACTGAGCTAACGGACACTTTAGCTTTATCAACTGGTCCCAAGTCTGCATCCCCAAAAGTAGCCTAAGCCTGAACACACACACACACTCAACACACTCCACAAGATGGCTGCCGAAGTGGTTGCTGTGATTTCACACTCCACAAACAATTACGAACTTTAATGGAATCTCAAGAAAATGAAATATAACGATAAGCTTATGTCGACTATTCTTTATACACTGTCTTTTTGCTTTGTACAAACTAAAGAAAATATCATGAAGGAAAAAGCAGAAAGAAAGACAGATACAGGCCGAGCTCAACACAAGCAATACAAAATATATAGAAATAATTTGACAGTTATATTGAGACAAGCTAAAAGAGATTATTATAATAAAAGACTATTAGAAAATAAAAATGATATTAAAAGTATCTGGAAAATTCTGAAGGAAGTAATTGCCAATAATCCAGAGCACACAAGTAAAGTTAGTAGCTTTTACATTAATGACAGCAAGGTGGTCCTAAAAAACCAGAAAGAAGTGGTGAATGAATTTAAGTCCTGTTTTGTAAATGTTGGGCTGAATCTTACAAAAACTATTAAACAGCATAATAATGGACAAGCAGAAGGTGGCTGGGATGGGGAAAGTAAAGTACTGCAATCTATTGTTGTTGGAGAAGTGAATGAGACTGAAATAATTTGTATTGTGACAATTTAAAAATAAGACTTGAACGGACAGTGATGGGATTGACATGATCATTATTTAAAAAACCATTGACTGTATAATTAAACCTTTAACTTACATTTTGAATCTTTCCTTTTGTACTGGTATTTTGCCAGATAGAATGAAAATTGCTAAAAGTTATGCCACTCTTTAAAGCAGGAGATAAACACAGTTTCACTAATTATAGACCATTATTGCCACCGTTTTCTAAAGTGTTGGAGAAACTGTTAAAGTCAATTTGGTTTCCGTAAAAATCGGTCCACAAGTTATGTTTTAATGAAATGAATAGAAGAAATGACCACAGCAATAGGAAGCAAGAAACATTGATTTTAAAAAAGTGTTTGACACCATTGATCATAAAATTCTTATTTCAAAATGATATTCGTATGAGGTGAGGGGCGTGGTTTTAAACTGGGTACAAAGATATTTAGATAATAGAAAACAATATGTGCACTTTTCTGGTAATATATCAGATTTATATGAACATTGATTGTGGAGTCCCCCAGGGTTCAGTCTTGGGGCCTAAACTTTTTAATTTATATGTTAACGGATGTGAAGTGTCAAAATTACTTCAGTCTGTGTTTGCCTTTTTTTTTTTGCTCAGGTGATGATTTTAAAAAGTCTTGCCAAAAGGTAAAGAAAAGGAAATGGTGAAATTGAAAAAAAATGGTTTGATGAAAATAAGTTGTCTCTAAATTTTGAACAAAAGTAAGTTTATGATTTTTGGCCATCAAAGAAGGGAGGAGAATATATCATTTCCTTTAGAAGGAGTTTCAATGGATAGAGTCAGAATTTAGGTTCTTAGGTGGAATCATTGATGATACATTGACATGGAAAGCTCATATAGCTCAGGTAAAATCAAAAGTGTGTCAGAATATTTTAGTTCTGAATAAGGCTAAGTACGTGTGTTCTGTTTTAGTTGTAAAAAAGCATTTAATCTATTTTATTTCATTGTGTGTAGATTCAAAGGGTACAACAGTGCCACCTACTGACGCTTTTTGGTAGTGTGTTAATTTGTAAGAAAAAACTTTATTCATCATGTGTGACATGGCAGAGAAAAGACATGTGGCAGAGCATGTGCTAGCATTCTTGCTTACATCTGTTTGAGGTTGCATCGTTGGTATGTATGGTTGTTATGTTAGTATTCATATGCTTTTTACTTGCATCTTATCACTCCTGTGTCAAATTAATCATTGTTTGGTCTTTGGAGATGTTTTATTTTGCACTTTGGAAAGTATAAGTGGCTTTTTATTTGTAAATTCATGCAAGTGTAGGCAATATTTCATTTTGCTTATTTTCATATTTTTAGAGATGTAACGTACATTTTTTGATTGTATTCTGACAATAAACCTGTTAAAGATGCAACAGAGTCGTGTTTGGACAGAATAACGTGTTATATTATAAAGCAATGAGGATTTTATATTGCTCACTAATTTAGCCTTATTTAAGTTACTGTGCAGCAGTCTGGGGTAATACATACTCTACCAACATGAAACCTTGAGCAGTGAGAGTCATTTATAATGTGGCTTATAGAGAACACACCAGCAGGTTATTTATTGAATCAAGATGATTGAAACTTGATGATTTGGTGAAAGTACAGACACTCACAGTCATGTTCAGGGCAGGATGTAAAGTATTACCAGAGAATTTGTGTATTTTTAGTTCTAATAATGAAGATCAAAGCAGGACATTTAATTTTAAGCACCAATTTGCACAAACAACTTTAAAGCAGATGTGTATTCCTGTTGCTGGCGTTAAGCTGTGGAATTCCTTAAAGATGGATTTAAAGGGTTGCTTGAATATATTTCAGTTTAAAGAAAGAATGTTTGCATTGTATGAACTAGATAGGATTTATATTGTGTGTAAAGTGTTGAGACAGATCATTTATTTCTTTCTCTTGTGATGGTAATGTTGTATTGAGTAACTGTAATTAGGCAGACCATCTGTTTCTATGGTTTAAATAAGAGTTTCTTCTTCCTGCTCCTTTTGCGTCATGGAATATGATTCAGATGATAGTTGTGTTTTTTTTTCTTTCATGTTTGTTTGTTTGTATGATTTGAAAATTGCCATGATCGGAACAAATAAATAAATAAATAAATAAATGAGACTTCCTGTTTGTTTCCACGTTCACGCTCAAAGATAAAGTTTTTATTTTATATGATTCATTTTATTATGAGTCAGACGACGTTTGTGTTGTTAAAGTTTTTCTTCTTCAGCAGCTTTTAGAAACGTCACGTTTTATTTCAACTCTTTAAAGTTTATTTAAGTCAGGGGTGTCAAACATGCGGCCCGTGGACCAGAACCGGCCCACCGAGAGGTCCAATCCGGCCCAGTTTCCTTCCTTCCTCCCTTCCGTCTTCCCTTCCTTCATTCCTTCATTCCTTCCTTCCTTCCTTTCCTTCCTTCTTGTCTTGTCTTCTCTTCCTTCCATCTGTCCTTGCTCCCTTCCTTCCTTCCTTCCTTCTTGTCTTCTCTTCTCTTCCTTCCATCTGTCCTTGCTCCCTTCCTTCCTTCCTTCCTTCCTTCCATCTTTCCTATTTACATGTTTATTGGTGTTTAATTGACTGAATATGAATGAAAGTGAAGCTTCCTCTCAGAGTGAGTCCGTGAATGTAAATCCTCCTCCATGCATCATGTGTGCTGCTCTTCACTTCACTGCAGCTTCATGGCGCCATCTAGTGGACTGATAGTAGAAGTGCAGCAGCTGGTGGCCGCTTTCTCTGTCTCACTATTATTACATCATCAATAAGTTAGGGCTGGCTGATGTGGCCTGAAAAATAAATGTGGATTTCTTTCAAGCTTTGTGTCAATCATGATTTGATGGATTTGAAACGTTGCATATTTTTCAGTGAAGCGAGTTTAATAGAAGAGCTGCAGCAGCTGCACACTGTCATCAGTCTACATCAAATACAGCTTATCCCTCACAGCTGCTGACTGTTACTCTCCGCGTCTCAGCAGCTATCAATCCGCAGCATGTTTTAAATTTTAATTTTTTTATTAGTCTTACAAATCTTACAAGCAGAAGAAATTTCAATACAAAATACACTTTGAAACTAAGCTAAACATGTCAGCATTTCAATAAAAGTTTAACACAGTAACAGATGGAACAGGAAAGCCATGAAATGAAATTTACAATTACAATAGCAAATTAGGATCATATATGTCATACGTCAAATTTAGTTTTCTGGGGTCTGATGAAGGGAAAGATCAAATAAATGTTGATATAAACGTTGTGCATTTTTGGACTTAATATTTTTAAGTGAGTCTCAAAAAAAAGAGAGCTCTTTTAAGAAAATAGGAAACTTCATTCATAAATGTAAATTTAGAAATTTACATTTATGAGGTTATTTAAGAGAAATTCTAATCCGCAGCATTTCTATTTGTGACGGAGCCGTTTCTAACTCGTGACAAGCTCAACAGAGCAGATCGCACCAGACAGGAAGTCAGACACTGAATTGACATAATAAAACTTCCGTCTTTCAAAATAAAACAACCCGTGCAGCCTCCCGATCGTATTTCAGCAACAAACAGGAATAAAACAGATAAAGACTCCATCTAGCTACGTAGCTACTGACACGCGAGATAAGCACAAAAATCAATGAAAATTACCAAATCAACCAAAATTGATCAAGTTAACAAAATCGGGCCGTTTAGTTGTGCTGCTACTACAGTAATTACGAAAGGCTCTCTTTCGGATTTGATTGGGCTGCCGTAATTACTCTATTAACAGTGCAACTTCATTTTAAAAGCCAGATTTCTCCGCTGCTTTAACGCTGCCGGTGTGAGTTGACACCGGGCAGAGGACGGAGCTAAACCGTAGCGCTGACGGACCCGGTGGAAATCCCCAGTTAGTATCAGATGCTTCAGCTGAGTAGATCATGTTCATCCAGTTTGAGTTGAATAATCAGTTTGAGCGCAGAAAGCTCAGAAAAGTGTGCTCACTGATGTATCTGCTGTTTGTGTTTCTGATATCTGCTGACTGGCAGCACTTCAGCTCTCTGTAACCAGAGAAGACACATCGTCAATTAACACAAAGCTACAACACAGATCAGCCTGCACACTCATTTTCCATCATTGACCAACACACAAATAATTAATGATCAGTGTTTGTAGGATTTGAAGCTTTGTTGACTTTGTCTCCATCTGGTGGCAGGATGAAGAATGACAGTGAGCTAACAGCCTCCGTGTGTTGTTGAATAATAGCTTCACTCTGCTTCTCTGTCCCTTTTTGTGTTTGTGAGCATTTTACATAAGTCATTATTACCATTCTAATAACAATATTTAACTATTTCATCATTTCATTTGTAATCTGTGTTCATTAAACTGGCAGCATGCAATTTATCGTTTTACCACCAGATGGCGCAAACGATCCATAAATGAAGATTAATACTCAACATTTAGGCTAATGTAGATAGTAGATATATTATAATTGTACTGATCATTAATCAATAATTGTTCCTAAAGATGATAATCAGCACATTGAGGAGGGTTTGTCCAGTTAATGATATAAAAGCTGAAGATGTTTTAAAGGTGATTTATTGATCACACTGATGAGTTGATGCTAATGTTTGTCAGTGATTCATCAACAGCAGCTTTCAAACACTCAAACAGCAGCTGAGTGTTTGTGTGTCCATATGAGGAAGCTTCACGTGTAAATAACACTTCACTATCATCTTTACTCTGAGACTCAGTCCAGCCAGTCAGACTGCATACTTTAACTGTGAAAAGATTAAGGTGTGTCAAGCTGCAGAGTGACGAAGCTCATGAGACAAAGTTCAGTAAGTGGAGTTTGATTTCATGTTGTTGTCTGAGAAAACAAATAAAATGTTCCTAAAAATGATAATCAGCACATTGAGAAGGGTTTGTCCAGTTAATGATATAAAAGCTGAAGATGTTTTACAGGTGATTTATTGATCAGACTGATAAGTTGATGTGAATGTTTGTCAGTGATTCATCAACAGCAGCAGAGTGTTTGTGTGTTCATATGAGGAAGCTTCACGTGTAAATAACTCATTATCATCTTTACTCTTAGACTCAGTCCAACCAGTCAGACTACATACTTTAACTGTGAAGAGATTAAGGTGTGTCGAGCTGCAGAGTGACAAACTTCATGAGACAAAATTCAGTAAGAGTTTGATTTCATGTTTTTTTCTAGTTTGTGGAAAATGAATCTCTAATTATTTCAGCAGGAGAAAGTAATTTATAATGAATGTGTTGCTGGATGGAGTTTCTTTAAACAGTTGTTATTTCAAACAGAAATATCAGCTGGTGAACTCGATGTGTTCTGTAACAGAGGATGAAGAGCAGTTATCCATGTGAAGAAATAACTTTACAAATACCATAAAAAGATGTTTAATAACTATCAGTTAAAGGTCTTAAATCTCATCAATGTGAATATAACGTTCAGCTTCTCCTCACATGATTCTTTGTTCTAACAGCACACAGTTAAACACTGAGAAATAAAAAAACATCCATAAACTGTGGTCATGTAGTGAGTCTTCCTTCCTGTCCCGCCTCCTCTACAGGTGGAGCTCTGACTCATCAGGAAACAGCTCACCTGTGAAGAAAACCCTGAGTGACAGCCGTCGATCAGTTTGGACTGTTAACTGTAAGTTTGCTTTGTTTCATTCTTTAACTTTCTCTTTAGTAACTTCAGGGTTTGTTTTTTGCTGTCTGTTTTATTTCATCATAAAGTTTGAAGAACTCTCATGTTGGAGGATAAATCTACATGTTGTTAAATGATTGATTTACTGGAATCAAACATGATGAATGAAAAGTTGATGATTATGTTTCTCACATCTAAACGTATCACAGCTACGTTGGTTCACAGTCAAAACGTTTTCTCTGCTTTATTCTTTTCTATATTACGACGGAGTATTAGGGCCATACTAAGAGGGGGAAAAAAATGAATAAATAAATAACATGTTGGAAATTACAAGAATAAAGTTATAATATTACGAGAAAAAGAGTCATCGTGTTATGGGGGGGGGGGGGGGGGGCATAAGAGGCATAACAGGCAGGACCGAATGATATGATTGGTCAGAGTTGTCACAGAATATTATGAGAATGGAATAATGTTTTGTTTCTGTGCCTGGTGGATCTCTTAATCGCATTTTAACCTAAACCAAAAAAGTGTAAAAATTTAACAAAGGTAAGGGGGGTAGCTTTAAGGTTGAAGGGAAAGAAACATGCATCATGCGGCACACAAAGGGTTAAATCATTTTCACTTCGGCACCGCCTCCCAAATACGTCTTTAAGACAGGTCTGTATTTTGATTGGCTTAGCTATCTGTAGGCTGTTGAAGTTGTTTAATTTGCAGGCTTGCCAGTGTTGAAGAGAGGAGGTTGACACTGTTCTTGTGCAACACTCATGTCTGAGCATGTTAGGCAAGAAAAGAAAGGTGGAAGACATTAAAAGCTATTTCACCAAACAAAGTGTAAATCACCTGAAGTAAATATTCCCCCTCATAGGCTGCTAATGAATGAAAAACATGGCTCAGAACCACAATGACACAGAGGAGGTTGAACCATGTGTGCCACCAAGAGAAGTTGGATAATGTTGACATTAAACGAATATACCAGCAGTTCATGGGTGTTAATGAGAGGCGTCGCCATTTGCTTGGTTCTTTTATATAAGAGCAAGGTAGTAGATGTTGGGCTACTTGGATTGAAGGTGTGATAGCAGTGTATAGAGGAGATGATAGGAATGTATACTGGGATTTATGTCCAAAAATGAAAAAGACTAAGGCACTCTGTGGTAGATATGTGAACTTTTATATAAATTACTGTATATTGGGATTGTCAATAGTAGTTCAGACTTATTGATCCTGACTTATAGTCTTGTTTTGAGCAATTAATTTCTATTTTGAGAGACCTTTCATTTGAGCAGCTTTTTTTAATCATAGCCTGGTGGATTGATTTTGTGAACATCAAGTTACGCTCCTCAATGCTCCAAAGCCTGCATGCTAATATGTGAGCAGTCTACATGCTTGTGTTTTGTTGTTAATCTATGTATCATGCAAAGTTTAATGCAGTGGTTTGCATTATAATGTAATGTAATGCACTATGACTGAAGTAAAGTTCAGACATGGTTATTACACAGCCTCCTCATCTGTCATTAGTGTCATTACACCGCGGTTGAATTGTTTTAATATGGGATATTCGACACATTCAAAGACACTCATTTAACTTGTGATGCGTATGACTGATTTTTGTCAGACAACTTGTGATGTCTTCATAATTACCCAGAGAATATTTCACAAGACATTCATTCTTTCAAAAACGTACTTTCAGCTGATTTAATGCATTTTTGTGAACAAAAACAGACCGGTCAAATTTAATATGTAGGCCCATCATGAGGTGCTTTCCTCAGCTAAAAGAGGCATGTGTTATGTCCAGTAATATTGAGATTGATGGCCACAAGCGTTTCGACATGATTCGGACAATATGTGTACAGGCTTATTGGATTTGTTTAGGTTTTTGTTCACAATAGTAACAACAGCAGTTAAACTATGTACTGGATGTAGTGTTGAAGATCCTGCTGCAGGTGATCAGAATCACACTGATGTCTTTTAGTAGAGTATTTATTCACACCACCACATCCACAATCTCATACAGTCTGATGACCAAGTGGTTCTGCATAAATGAGCATAATCAGAAAATCAAATATTGATAAAATATATACATATAGTAGACAGATGTAAAGTGGAATAGTAACAACAGCAGTTAAATGTAGTTATGCTTTAAACAGCCTTATATGATGCTGAAACAGTACAGTCTCTTTGAGGAGTTGGTTAATGGTCATCCGTGGTACCACACTGCCCTCTATTGGCCATTAGTTCACATGCAACACATTAAGTAACGTGGTTGATGAAGCTTGCTGCTCAGTGTTTCAGTCTGTTTTTCAGCTCAAAAAGATCAAAAACGATTCTGAACAGTGAATTAAAAGAGATTAAAGATGCTACAACTCATAAGCTCATAAACTGAGGAGACTCCAGTTGAAAACTTTAATTTGTGACATTTCCTTTTTCGTTATATGAATCCAAACAGGCTTAAATCTGATTTTAAAAACTAGTTTCATGATTTTTGATAGTCGGCAAAATGTGATACCAGTTCAAATAAAACTTCCTCAGACAAATGTTCACTTTTTTATCATCCTTTTATTGTTTTACTCAGGCAGAGGAAGTTCAGGGGCACATCATGAAGAAACAAAGAACAAGTGTGTAATGGAAGAGGAAAACAAGAACACAGACAACTAGACCAGCAACCCGGCTAAAGAGAAGAAATGGCCTCATCCAGCGAGGAGCCCAACAGCTCCAACATACAGGTCAGTGTGCTCCAATCTATCAATAAACATCTGGATGGTGCTTCCACCAGGAGATTAACGACACTGTGTGCAGAGGTCCACACGTAGACTACTTTGTGTTCACAAAATTAAAATGATTTGATATTTAATTTCAGGTGTCAGCTGTTATCTTATCTGTGACTGTTGCTCACACATGGTTCATTTTTTAAAAACGTGTGTCTATGACAGAGATAATGACATAGAGCGATTACACATACACAATTATTTACACCATCAGATAATAAAATGATCATGTGATGTTTCTAACTAGTCAGATGTGTAAAAGTCAAATATAACATCTTACCTTTCTCACCATTTATCATTTTAATCATTGACTTCAGATCAGATTGGAAAAAGACGTTATTACCGCTCTCTAAGCAGCTCTGTCTTCACACTGTAAACACTACACGCTGCTGATTTTACAGGACTTTCAGGTTGTTTCTGAGTCTACAAAGTCGACATCAATCATGACAAAACATCCGTCCTGCACAATAACATAACATTCAACAAGTCCAAATGATGCACATCAGGCTCCTTCATTTCTATTTAGCTGCGTCAGCACCACCTGCTGGATGTTTGTTAAACTCCAACAAATACCATCTGATGCATTCAGTTTAGCAATTATACACAAACATGCTGTACAAGCTTACAAATAATTGACACAAAGCAGATTATTAATGGCACAACTATAAAGAGAAGTGTACATCATTTAAAATGGCTACTGGAGTACTGACTGGAGGGTTAATAACGTCCTCTGAACACCCAGGCAGCAGTTTCCTCAACCAAGACTTTAAAGATACTGCCTGGTGCCAATGATAAGGCTGTCTCTCTGTCCTCACTACCAGACAGGACAGTGACAGTATGTGTCAGTGGTTTCACCTCACACTCAAAACTGTTTTTAACCACAATCAGTCAATTCCTTTCCTGTATGTAGACTTCTTACTCTTCAATATTTTAACAATGTCAAGAATTCCTTTTTCATCTGTTCACTTTATTAACAGGGATTATTTATTTATATTTATTACATTACATTATTACATGTATTAGTTTTAATTTCCACATCATCTTTAGTGCTAGGCTTAATAATCTCATTAGCTAAATTAGGTCCAATATTAACCAAAAAAACATTAAATTGATCAGAAACTGAATCTTTGTCATTAATAGTTGTATTAATGTTTTGACACAAAACAGGTTGGATTTTCCAGGTCCATTTTAATCATATCAATCATTTTTTGTAATCCAGAAAATTAATTGTGTAATTGTTAATACAGATTTTCATATTTTCTTTTAGAGCTTAGCAGCACAAAAGATGGCAACACCTACAGAGGTCCTCTTGGAGTGTTTGGAGGATTTAGGATCTGAGGACTTTGAATTATTCCAGTGGTACCTGTATCAGCAGGGGGCCCTTGAAGGCTTCAAATCAATCCCCAAGGGTCGAGTGAAGAAAACAAACAGAATGGAAACAGTGAATCTGATGTTTGAGAGCTACTCTATAAAGGCTATTAAAGTGACCAAAATTATTTTAGGGAAGATCAATCAGAATAATCTACTGGAACATTTGTCACGCCTCCCAGAACCTAAAGGTAAGTCATGGAAAGATTAAAATCTTAAAATTTTATTTTATGTTAGATATGTTAAAGATATTTAGATATTTAGTGCTCAGTTGATGGTCGCTAGACTTGTTTTAGATTCTTCGAGGTGTTTCTCCTCTCATCCAAAAGTCTTCTTTAGTTCTGACTGACTGTGCAAGATGCCGGGGACGGCTGTCTAGTTTTATGTAGTGTGGAGCTCCCCACAATGGAAACAAAAGCAGAATCAGTAACAATGGATAAACCATAAGTTCCTGTAGTGGAAACCAAGTCTGGTATGATGTAGGTTCCTACAGGCAGTGAACAGACTGGATAGAAGCAGAATTATTTTTTCATGAAGTCTTTAATCTGTTTATAAAGACTGAGAGGGACTCTGCGTATTACAGGAACTCGTTCCACCACCAGGGAACTACAGAAGAGCGAGTGACTCTGGACCCTGTTGTGGTGTTTGTACCAGGAGCCTTTCAGTCGTAGTTACTTGTTTCTGAAAGTAATTTGTTACTTTACAATATTACTTTCTCTGTTCAGTAATACATTATGTTAATCACAAAAGTACAACTAGTCATTTTAAAATGAAGGAGGTAATGTTCCATAGCAGCTCACATTTATTGCAGTTCATTATAAATGCAGTGGAAAGTGATATGTTATAGCCTAATGACAGTGTAGGCCTGAAACAGTAAGTGTGAGAGACTGTCTTCTCCTTTTGGTTGGTTTACCCTATTATGTGATAACTTACACGCGCCAGTCAGGCAGTAGCCTAAGCCTGTGCTTAATACAATGTCATTTTGGCCTTTTAGGTCTATTGATAAAACTCTAATAACATCTGTACACTACAAACAGCTTAATGTAACAGGTGCAGTGCAGACTCAGCAGTACAATAACAATCACTGATATCACAACAGCTTTTACCTTCATTACCAACAGAACATTTTGGAACAGACTATAACAATTATTTTTCAGTGAAGAGAGTTCCTACTGCTTCCCTACACATACACATCCCTACACTTAACTATTATGTTCTTCCATCTTGAATAAACTGAAAGTAATACCCATCTTGAAAATGTACAGTTTGACTCTGCAGCCATTTCAGCATTTAATTACAGCAACAGGAAATGAGTCATTTTCTGTGGTGTGGATGAATTCTTAAAAAAAAAAAAACATGTTTTGTGGTAATGTAGGTTACTTAACATGGTAACTGTAATAATAGTACTGAAATCTTATATGTGACCAGTGTCAGAGAGGTTAAGCTGAAGGTGGCGTTCCTTCATTATGCCGAGGTATCAACCATGCATGATGAGATTTGTGTCGAGACTGTGAGGTCTTCCAGCTGGAGTGAAATGGAGATCTGTGTGAGTTAAGTGTGAATTTTGGATCATCAGGTTCAGAACAAGCCAACCAAGTTTCCATTTTGGAAAGGGCAATGCAGTTTCAAAGCCTCTGTTATTGAATATGATTTGATGATCTTTCCATAAAACTGTTAAACTCCAATGAACTGAATAGATACCACACTTGTAAGAACATATTTGTATGATTTATATTTTCTATTTCTGTCAATTGTTGTTTATTCATTCAGAGGTTCTTGCTGAGGCAGAGGAGAGTGATAGACAGGGTGAGATGGAGAAAGAAAACACAGACTCGGAGGGAAGAGAGGAGCCCCCACTGACCTCTGGCCCAAGTGGACCTCCAGGTTACCATCTCCATACATTTAGTGTTGTATCTACATGTTAAACTGATCATGTAGAAATCACATTATAAAACCTTTTACAACATTGTTTCAGCACCTTGAAGTCTGATTCTGATTTTGCAGGTGATTCCCAAAGACATCAACAAACCCAACAGACCGACTCAGAGAAGAAGAGAGAGGATCCCCCACTGACCTCTGGCCCAAGTGGACCTCCAGGTATTTCAACTCTCTCACATCTACACCTGGTTATTCCAGGGTTACCTTCTCTGATATTGTCACATATTTATTCTGAAACAATAATTCTTGGTTAAAAGTATATTTTGATTGTATTAATTGGTTACTCCTTTTAATATTTATATCTGTCTGTGACTCTGTATCCATAATGATTCTGTGATAGAGAATAAGCTCATAGTGCTGCTGAGCACCATAAACTGAGCTGAAAAGTAATACTCTTAAAACAATTCTAGTTTCTAGGTAATAATGTGTGTCTGTTGTTAGCATGTGGTAGTCAATGTACTGCTCACTCTCACGTATTTGATGCAGCGTTTGGATCTTCTTTTCCTCTCCATCAGTTGGTCGCACTCCAAGCAGCTTACAGACTTTCCTGGTTTGGAGACATAACTTTTACATGGTCTTTTGCTGATCTGTAGTAGGACTCTGACATTCTTGTGTCCCAAAAGTAAGAAAAACACAAACCATGTACTGAGAAGAGAGATGAGGAAAATAGATCCACACTGCTGAGTGGCTGACCTTGTATTTTATTAATTTAACATGTTGGATAAATGAGACATTTACTGTTATCTCAAGATATGGAGGAAAATATGTTCATATATGTATTCTTCAAATTGTCAACATATCTTATATTTTGTGTTCATACAGAAACTCCTGCTGCAAAGTGTCGACGTAAACTCAAGTCTAACCTGCAGGAGAAGTTCGAGTGTCTGTTTGAGGGGATCGCTAAAGCAGGAAACCAAACCCTTCTGAATGAGATCTACACACCACTCTACATCACACAGGGAGGGACTGCAGAGGTCAATGATGAACATGAGGTGAGACAGATTGAAACAGCATCCAGGAAACCAGTCAGACCAGAAACAACAATCAGACATGAAGACATCTTTAAAGCCTCTCGTGGAAGAGATAAACCAATCAGAACAGTGATGACAAAGGGAGTGGCTGGCATTGGGAAAACAGTCTTAACACAGAAGTTCAGTCTGGACTGGGCTGAAGACAAAGCCAACCAGGACATACACTTCACATTTCCATTCACTTTCAGAGAGCTGAATGTGCAGAAAGAGAAAAAGTATAGCTTGGTGGAACTTGTTCATCACTTCTTTACTGAAACCAAAGAAGCAGGAATCTGCAGGTTTGAAGAGTTCCAGGTTGTGTTCATCTTTGACGGTTTGGATGAGTGTCGACTTCCTCTGGACTTCCACAACACTGAGATCCTGACTGATGTTACAGAGTCCACCTCAGTGGATGTGCTGCTGACAAACCTCATCAGGGGGAAACTGCTTCCCTCTGCTCGCCTCTGGATAACCACACGACCTGCAGCAGCCAATCAGATCCCTCCTGAGTGTGTCGGCATGGTGACAGAGGTCAGAGGGTTCACTAACCAACAGAAGGAGGAGTACTTCAGGAAGAGATTCAGAGATGAGGAGCAGGCCAGAACCATCATCTCCCACATCAAGACATCACGAAGCCTCCACATCATGTGCCACATCCCAGTCTTCTGCTGGATCACTGCTACAGTTCTGGAGAATGTGTTGAAAAGCAGAGAGAGAGGAGAGCTGCCTAAGACTCTGACTGAGATGTACATCCACTTCCTGGTGGTTCAGGCCAAACTGAAGAACGTCAAGTATGATGGAGGAGCTGAGACAGATCCACACTGGAGTCCAGAGAGCAGGAAGATGATTGAGTCTCTGGGAAAACTGGCTTTTGAGCAACTGCAGAAAGGCAACCTGATCTTCTATGAATCAGACCTGACAGAGTGTGGCATCGATATCAGAGCAGCCTCAGTGTACTCAGGAGTGTTCACACAGGTCTTTAAAGAGGAGAGTGGTCTGTACCAGGACAAGGTGTTCTGCTTCGTCCATCTGAGTGTTCAGGAGTTTCTGGCTGCTCTTCATGTCCATCTGACATTCATCAAGTCTGGAGTCAATCTACTGGCAGAACAACAAACAACATCCCAGAAGTCTGAAACTAAACAAGAATCTGCAGAGACACATTTCTACCAGAGTGCTGTGGACAAGGCCTTAAAGAGTCCAAATGGACACCTGGACCTGCTTCTCCGCTTCCTCGTGGGTCTTTCACTGCAGACCAATCAAAGTCTCCTACGAGGTCTGCTGACACAGACAGGAAGTAGCTCAGAGACCAAACTGAAAACAGCCGCCTACATCAAGAAGAAGATCAGTGAGAATGTGTCTGCAGAGAGAAGCATCAATCTGTTCCACTGTCTGAATGAACTGAATGATCATTTTCTAGTGGAGCATATCCAACAGTCCCTGAGATCAGGAAGACTCTCCACAGATGAACTGTCTCCTGCTCAGTGGTCAGCTCTGGTCTTCATCTTACTGTCATCAGAAGAAGATCTGGATGTGTTTGACCTGAAGAAATACTCTGCTTCAGAGGAGGCTTTTCTGAGGCTGCTGCCAGTGGTCAAAGCATCCAAAACAGTTCTGTAAGTACATAAGTAGTTGGATTTATCCATCATTATTTAAATATTCTGCTGTCTTTAAAATAAGTAACTTCTTGCTTGTTATCTGTTTCTTTTATATTTCCTTTCCAGGCTGAATGGCTGTACCCTCTCAGAGAGAAGCTGTGCAGCTCTGTCCTCAGTTCTCAGCTCCCAGTCCTCTAGTCTGAGAGATCTGGACCTGAGTAACAACAACTTGCCGGATTCAGGAGTGAAGCAGCTTTCTGCTGGACTGGAGAGTCCACACTGTACACTGGAAACTTTCAGGTCAGATCAAGTTATACTTTTTATTTTTCACAGGAAATAAAATGTTTGGATTTTCCAGTTTATCTTTCCTTGACTCAGCTTTATAACCTAAATAAACTGATCTTTACTTTTATATCATTATATTGAGATAATTAAACAAATGATACACATAATCTGTTTATCAGAGATTCTGATGTATTTAACTTGTATCTCCAGGTTGAGTCACTGTAACCTCTCAGAGAGAAGCTGTGCAGCTCTGTCCTCAGTTCTCAGCTCCCAGTCCTCTAGTCTGAGAGATCTGGACCTGAGTAACAACAACCTGCAGGATTCAGGAGTGAAGCAACTTACTGCTGGACTGGAGAGTCCACACTGTGGGCTGAAGACTCTCAGGTTAGGATTCATCAACCTGTTTAGTTTAGTTAATTAGTCTCTAATACAGATTTACAATTAAAGTAAATAATCACATTTCCTTGTTATATAATATCAAAATAAATAAACAAATGAAGCAGTTTGACCAAAAAGGTGAAGGCTGAAGCATTTGCTCATAACACCGACCCTTCTTACACGAGTCTCACATGACACATCTCATTGGACCGGTGTGTAAATTGAACAGTCTGTCAGACCTGGACGAAATGAGGACTCAGATGCAGAGGCTGACGGTTAGGCAGACTTTAATGGTTACAAAAAACTCCCTGACGGGGTGACAAAATAAACAGGGAGTAAAACTTTCTAGCAAGGAGGAAAAAAGGCCGATAAAACTAAGGACAAAAGAAACAGAAAATCACTCCACTAGGAGGAAAACAAAACTCTAAGAAACTAAACTGGTACTACACTAAAACTATGAACAGAAAATCACTCCACTAGGAGGAAAACAAAAACTCTAAGAAACAAAACAGGTACTACACTATGACTATGAAATAATAACAAACAAAAATCTCTCACAAGGAGGCAAAACCACTGGCTTACTTGACAAAACAAGGCTGTGAACTATCATGGGCTGAGGTGACTGGCTGGGGTGCACGATGGGACGAGACACTCTGGCACAAGACAAGGGAAGACGCAGACTATAAAACACATGAGGGTAATGGGGAACAGGTGGACACAATCAGGAATCAGGGAAGACAATCAGACCGGTGACACATGAGGAAGGGCAAGTGACCTGAAACGAGAGGAGAGTTAATTTTCAAAATAAAACAGGAAGTCACGAGACAAAAACCCCAGGACAAGACAAACCTCACCGCGGTGTGACACAGTCATGTGATAATTAGCAGATAACTTATTTGAAAGTTCTTAGAAATTGCCCTTAAATATACCTCACATATCATGGCATTTCAGTGAGCTGTTGGAGGATAATTTCCATGTAGTTTCTGTCTTATACACCACAGTAATCAACAATCAAGATACTTGAATATTTTGAAAGTCTAATTTCTTGCCTGCTTATGTCCTACTTTTACACCTTCGGTAACACAGTGATGCTTTTATAAAGGAATAGGGTAGGTCCATCACAGTGTTTTTTGGCCAACCAGTGGTTCCACTCGATGAATCTGAGCTTCATCTTCAGAGCTGTGGGTGTTCGGTTCCCTCTGGAGCCGTATCTGTTCTCCTTATAAGTACCAGGCTCTCTCAGTGTGTATGAGACGCTGTCTGTAGATGCTCAAAGTGTCTCTGATGGTTGACTTGATAATAGATGTAGACAACCTGAAAAAAAGATTTGTTTTTGAGCCTCAAAATGACTAAAAATGAATTGAAGTGAACCAGATAACGTAGAACATCCTTAAGGATACTGCACCAACAATAATGAGTTCTTTACTTAATTCTTATTTTATATCATTTGTCTCCCATCATACATGCTGATGATTCATCATTTCCTGAAGTAAGATTGATGCCAATATGTTACGTGCCGTGTGGTTTCTTGCTTGTCCTCTTCTTTTTCTGCAGGTACCGCCCCCTTTTCTCCCCACTAATTGGTGATTGGCATCAGCTGTGGCTCATCAGGCTAACAACTTAAAAACCTGTGGAGCTGATGCCAGGCCCCTGTCAGTTGACTTCTGAGCTGTGTGCTGAACTGAGCTGTGTGCGTGTTCCTGTGAACTGAGCTGTGCGCTGAACTGAGCTGTGTGCTGAACTGAGCTGTGTGCTGAACTGAGCTGTGTGCTAGTTCCTGGTGTTCCTGACCAGAGGTGTGGTTTGTCTGCCACTCATTGATCGGTTTCCCTTGTTTTTTTTGGAAACTCGTCTTTAGTTCATCGTTAATAAGTTGAGTTTTTGTTTTGGATCCCTTGTGTTCGAGTATATATTTTTGTTGTGTTGTTTTATTTGTTACGTCCCTACCCCTAGACACAAACGGGGTCGTAACACAATAGTATCAGAGATGTCAGGTCTAAGGTCTGTTCAAAGTCTGCCCAAAATGTATTGAAAGTAACATGTAAAATTTATCAGAAGTATGTCGTTTCCAGGCATGGGTTACCAGTTTCAAAGTATACCACGGTATGAAAAAGTCATGGTTTCAAAACCACTAAAATTTTCCATCATACCGTTCCTGCGGTCGTCTCGTCAGAGAGAAAATGGATATTATGCCATAATATCATTTTTTGTTGTTTCTTTTATTTTTGTTTCTTTATTATACTGAGGGTCATATCTGACGTTTCTTGTTTTTGAGTGGTTGGTGCAGCACCGGAAATGCATATAGGTAACACCAGGTATTGAGCACGGTGTGTGAAGGGGAGGGAAAACTGTTTTTGACCGTATCAGTGTGGTAGCATGACGTGTCTTTTCCTGTTGAATGAATGAATGAATGAATGAATGATGAAGGAAACGATTAATGGAAACTTACCTGTGATGTCATGGACTCAAAAGTTATACCTGTGCTCAGGAAAGAAAATTAATTGAATGAAAATAAATGGGTCACCGCACTCAAAGATAGACACCGTATTGGACATGTTTTTTTATTTGTTGCCCAGAACACGCGTCTGAACAAGTTCTCCCAGTTCACCCCTCAGAGGCCAAATGTAGTGTAGATTGAAAGACTCTACAGAAGTTCCTCAGGTCCTGTGCAGCTGCAGCGTAAAGTTCCGCTCCTCCCGCGCACCTCCAGTTGCTGTTACGAGCAGGTAGCTTGGTAGGTAAGGTAGGTAAGCAGGTAACCCCACACTCCCTCCCCCTCCGCAAATGCACACTGCAGTATTGATGACCAAGACAATGCACATGCACACACACATAGTAACGTGAGTGGACGGGTTGTTACAGCAGAAAGTTAAATTCTGATAAACTGTACATTTTACCAAACATGGAAAAAGTGCCAATCACGAGAGATCTGGCATTATTTCTGCACAGGTTACCCAACACTAGGTAATTATCTAGAGCTACTTAGGTCCGTTAGCAATATGCTAAACTTAATCCGGTAACTGTAATGTTACAACACATAGTCAAATGTAACATTATCACATATGATGTGATGAAAGACTGAAGGCGGAACCTAAGTTTGTTGTTGCCATGGTTTCCTTCTGTCCGGTTATTGTTTTACGCGCTATGAAGCCGGCTAACTTTATGTTCCCTAATGTGCATCCTTAAATGCTAATTAAGTTATGTCAATTGATGTTTCACTGATTGTTTGTTTGACTATAACCTGTTTATTGATTTATGTAAATCAGACGGCATTTATAGAATTTAAATGGCAGTTATAGCACTCGTTAGCATTATGCTAGCACATTTCTATAATGGTTATAACGGTTTTCTGATATTAGTGCCATAAATAGCAACAACTTATTTTATCACCATTAACACATTCATTTATTACTTTGGGAGATTGAGAATCGTAATGTTTATTGAATGTTTATGATTTACACGATAGCCTCCAGTTACCATTGTTGCCATGGTGATTAACGTTACCGTTTGTTGTGTTGTTTCCAGACCACATAAACACCCTGCTACAGATGTTTTATGTTAGATTATGAAAAATAAAAATACCTTTCAAGGAGAAACTCTGCGACCATTTCATCTCTTTTTAGCTCTGGATGAATCCTCATCAGACTCAGAGCCCATGTTGATTCTTGTTTTAGCTCTTGTTGCATCAAGCTCTTTCTTTACTTTTCTTTTTCCACTCTCAAGCTCTTTCTTAACTTTTCTTTTTCCCCATGGGAGCAGCTGGAGGTGGAAGCCGTGGCTGCTTCTGTCTGTCATTGTCAGTCGTTACTGTCTGTTTACGGTTATCTCCGAGTATCATGGATGGATTATAATGCCGTGGACCCACAACAGACTCTCTTCTGGGTAGGGGTGTGCACACGGTTACATAATGTGGAAGGGGAAAACGGGCTCGGCCAATCATATCACTCGGACCGAATGATATGATTGGTCCGAGTTTTCACTGAATATTATGAGAATGGAATGTTTTGTTTATATGCCTGGTGGATCTCTCTAACATTTTAGAGTGTCATTACCTTATTAATAGCCTTTTAACCTAAACAAAAAAATGTGTAAAATGTAACCAAGGTAAGGGTGGCTTTAGTTTTTACTTTTTTCAATTTTTTATGTTCTGATCTTGAGCCACAGGTTAAGTGATTTGCATTTATTTGCATTTTGTGTTTTTTTCACTAAAAATAATTAATTTATGTCGTGACTTGAGTTGCAGGTTTGGCCTCAGTTAAAGGACTGCACTTATTTATTTTTTTTATTTAGAAAGAATTGTTATGTTTTATTATTTATTTTAAATACATATTTACTAATGTTCCATCATGTTCTATATATTGTTTAAAAATAGAAGACTGTTCAATGGAAAAGGTTTTTTTCTTTTTTTTCTTTTTAAATACAGACATTTCAAAATATCACATTCTAAAGCTGTTATCATAACACAGTGAAACCATGATATTTTTGCCCAAGGTTATCATACCGTCAGAATCTCATACCGGCCCATGCCTAGTCGTCTCCTTCAGTTACTGCAGCAGCTACTCAGACAGCTGTGAGGACAAACATGAGTTAGTTTAAAGAGTAAAATAAGCGTTTTAATGTCAGATTTACAAAGGTTAAATCGAGTGGACTGGCGTGTTGTCAGAGAAAGAAAACTGCTTAGATGCAGTGTGGCTGTGCGTTTCTCGCCAAATTAACTTAGATTTTCCTGCTGAGTTAGCCACCTGAGGCTAGCTGGTTAGCATGAAGCATCATTTAATGCTGTGTTAGTTTACCTTGAAAGCCAATCAGGATATAATGTTTGTGTCATGTGATGAGAATATAGCTGATGCTGCTAAGCTTGTTAGCCGCTAACTACTGTAGGTTTCATTGTAGCCTAGAAGCTAAGCTAAGTGCGACATGCTAAGCTGCTGTTGTAGTGGGAAAACACGGAAGACAATTAGTGCATATTTGAAATGGGCTTAAAAGCTCATGTGTATGTACTATAACATGTAAAAGGCCACATATGTGCATTAATTAGATCATTCATATATATCAGTCATATATTTGTAGCTGTTTTTAATGAATTTCTTTATTGTTGTGTTGAAATCTAAAAAATCTGAGTGGTGTGAAGACATTATCATGCCTCAATAAGCAAGCAAGAAATGAGACTTTGAAAAGGTTCAATGAGTAACTTGATAGTTGATGATGAAGTTGTATTTCTCTGTAATTAGTCATTAATGGAGTCTGCAATAAAAAATGGACATTTAGTACATTTTGTCCGAAGTTGGACTGATGTGCTGAAATGATTCAGAAATAGTTGAGAATGTAAATGGTCAAACATGTTGTTCAGTTTACTGGCCTGCAGAAGTTAGACAGAAACTAGTTTGTCATTACTTGCTAATTATCAGCTACTTTCCATCAAATTAGCAGAGCATTTCTTCTTGATTTTGTGGAGTTTTAAAAAAAACCCTGAAAAGTTGACACAGCACTGTGATAAAAGTGCGTCTTTATTCTTCCTTTTGGCAAAAGCTTCACTCTTCATAAACACATTAGAATGATTTGAACATTTGGATCACAATGACGAGGTAAAAACATGCTGCTGAATCTTCCCATCTGGCTGGATGCTCAACTTTCTGGAGCTCCCTGATTCACTTCATCTTTTAGTGAGTTAGTTTGGAGACAGTTTGTTGATGTATGTGACTGCACACAGCAGTACTCTCACACTGTGTGACATGTGTGTTGTTTTGTGTGTTTGCAGTCTGTCAGGATGTCTGATCACAGAGGAAGGCTGTGCTTCTCTGGCCTCAGCTCTGCGGAACAACCCCTCCCATCTGAGAGAGCTGGACCTAAGCTACAATCATCCAGGAGACTCAGGAGAGAGGATCCTCTCTGCTGGACTGGTGGATCCACACTGGAGACTGGACACTCTCAGGTATGGACAGACAATGTGTGATATAGGAGGAAGAGCTGGAAACATTTTCTCTGTCAGAGCTGATCACAGATCTCAACTGAATCTTTGACTTTTTCTTCTTTCTAACTGAAGTTTCCTGTAAATGTTGAAAGTTAAACCTGATTAGATTCAATCAGGGTTTCAGAAGGATTGGGATAGTGGATTCAGATTGGATCAAAGTGTATGAAAGCCCAACCCCACATTAGAAGAGAATAATAAAACAGTAGACTAGAGCCATGTAACGTCCATGTTAGCATGCTGAAAGAGAACGTGCTGCTCTGACCCCCCTCCTCCTTTCAGCCTAAAGCCTGCTGGAGTCCACTGGTTGACACCTGGTCTGAGGAAGTGTAAGTGTGCTTTTCATTTCATTCATCAAACTGTAACATCACTCACTCACATCTTACTGAGGATGAAGATGATGTCATTATCAAACAGATGATAGATCAATAACTGATCAATAACTGCAGCTGTATTGTGTCTCGTTCTCTCCATCAGATTTCTGTGAACTCACACTGGATCCAAACACAATGCACAGAAACCTCAAACTGTCTGATAACAACAGGAAGGTGACATATGTGGAGGAGGTTCAGTCATATCCTGATCATCCAGACAGATTTGATGTCGACTATCAGCTGCTGAGTAGAAATGTTCTGACTGGTCGCTGTTACTGGGAGGTCGAGTGGAGAGGAGACGTTTCTATATCAGTGAGTTACAGAAGAATCAACAGGAAAAGACGCAGAGATGACTGTTGGTTTGGAGGGAACAATACGTCCTGGAGTCTGAAGTGCTATGATAGTGGTTACTCTGTCCTTCACAAAGGAACATACATCTCCTCCTTCTCCTTCTCCTCCTCCTCCTCTGACTCTAACAGAGTAGCAGTGTATGTGGACTGTCCTGCTGGCACTCTGTCCTTCTACAGAGTCTCCTCTGACACACTGATCCACCTCCACACCTTCAACACCACATTCACTGATTCACCTTTGTGTGCTGGGTTTGGGTCTGGTCCTGGTTCCTCATTGTCTCTGTGTAGGAAGGAGAGTCTCCTCCTGTCAGAGAAACGTTCTCATGTTATTTAGTACCAACCTGATCTCTCACTGGTTGTAAATAGAGTTTCTAAAGCCAACATGGTTATGTGGAATTCCGAATGTCCGTTAGAACGGTTTGATTGCACTCAACATTTTTATTTTCTTCGGGGGGGGGGGGGGGGGGGGGTTGTGTTGTCTGTATAATTTTCAGTTTTGGTAAATTCTGGCAGTTCACCACTTACCTTTGTACCATTTCAAGCTATTCATTGGACTTGAACTGCTTTAAGTTCAATAAAAAAACTGGAAAAATTATATATATATTTTTTTTTAATGATTTCACTTTAATAGCCTACGTCAACTATGAATAAAATCAAAGCGAGGTACAATCATGGCCCAGCAAAATGCGCCTGACTTTTCTGAATTATCATTTTTAGCTGCTTCCAATTACGTTACACCACTTTTTTACCTGTATGCTATAATTTAATTTTAAGTGAGGTATGTTAGTCAGTCAAACTTTAGCATTGACTTGGACTACAGTTTTCTCCCATGCCGCTTCTCTCCTTAGCGTCTGCAGCAGACGGGGAGTTCTTGTCCTCTGAAAAGAAGCCAATGCGGAAGTAACTTAGAGCTGCATTCTATCAAAAGGCCACCAGGGGGCGACCGTCTCTATACAAGTCAATGGAGAATTCACCAACTTCTCACTTGATTTCTAACCTCAGTAAACGTTTTCAAAATGTGTTTATGGTCTCAATCGCTAGTTTAAAGCCTTCTTCAATGCAGTATGATGTTCATTTGTGAAATTCTGGCCTCTCTGATTGTATATTTGACGATAAAGCAGGGTATGCATTAGGGCGTGGCTACGTCCTGATTGACAGGTTGATTGACCAATGTCCTTGAGATCCAGCCCTCGCAACCAATCGCAGCCTCCCCGCTCCGCCGTTGGTCCCGCCTCATGCCCATATAAGTAGAATCCGTGTTCATTTTTTCCCGGCATGCACCTGAAATTTTCAAGATGGCGCTGCCTAGATTCGATACTATTGGCTTCCGAGCAGCAGTCCACAAACCAATGGGTGACGTCATGGATGTTACGTCCATTTCTTATATATAGTCTATGGTCTGCAGCAGTGTTACTTTTTGTGAAATATATGTTCATATTCGCCACAGGCCTGTAGGGGGAGCTCCAGTTACACTGAGGTGACGTAACTCAAACTTGTTTTCTCAGCAGTTGCCATGGTGAATCAAGGTACCAGAGCTCCATTGATGATGGCTTTTTATAGTGGTCGTACACGCGCTAAAATCAAGGTGAACATACTCAGAATTGATTGAACTAATTCAGATCAACTGTTCTGAAACCGGATACTCAGTTTGTTGAACCTCCTTACTGGAATACCCCCCTGATCTCTCACTGGTTGTAAATAGAGTTTCTAAAGCCAACATGCTTTCCACATGACTGACAGTTAGTTAGTCAGTCACATATATCCACATTTAAAAAGCTGTAAAACAGAAGCTGATTTTCTCAGAGCAGATATCTCAGTCTGTTAGAGGACTGTTTGGAGGTTGGGAGGTCGTGGTTTGATCCTTATGAGTCTCAGTCAATGTTCAAGTCCAACACCCAAAGTGAAACTCAGAAGCTCTCAGAGAGAAAACCACCAGCGGCTCAAAGTTTACTGAAACGTCAAGTTGTGAGCGAGCTTTTTAAACATGTTGGAAGAGTTTAGCCACTAACTATAACACACATAATGACAGGAAGTATCTGCTGGCCTATAGAGGAACTTTGTTCTTTCTCCTCTTATTTTCTTTTTTGGGCTTCTTGTTCAATGACTTGTTTTTTTAATCATATAGTGGATTCAGAAACCAACATGTTTTTATGTGTCTCTACTGGATGTGCAGGTACAGCTGTCAATCAACATGATGATTCATCCATTCATAGTTTTGTCTCTAAAATGTCAGAAAATAGTCAAAATATTGTTTTTTTTAACTTCTTTTTACAGTTTAATATTTAGTTTTTATGTAAATCACATTGAATTGATCCAGTGTATGAAATGTTATATAAATAAAGCTGTCTTCCTAAAACGCTGGTTATAATCTCACAGAGTGAAAGGCAGCGTCTTTAAATGTCTCATTTAGTCTGAACTAAAGTCCAGAACATCAAATATTCAGTTTATTATCATGTGAGACAAAGAAAAGCTTCAAAAGGACTAAAATGATGATGAAGTGCTGATTTAGTGTTGATGGATAATCAATGAATGGACTAATAGTTGCAGCTCTGGCTGTATGTGAACAGAATATTAGAGGACAAACAGCTGACAGTTTAGCGCCTTACTAAATATCCACAATAAAAAGCTCATTTACACCATCATTCATCTGTTTCTAATCTTTTCACATGTTTCTTATTTGCTGTTTTTGTCTTTTTACCAAGTAAAGTTGATCATTTGTATGTTTGTGTTACTCAGGCAGAAATAAATGGAACAGCTGTATCACCTGTTATGTCCAATAAAAAAAGGATGATCAATAATAATAGAAGCTTTAATTTGATCTGTCTTTATTGTCACATTCAGAAAAATGTCCCTCTAATAATAATCTGAACATTATTAATAGTTCTATCATTCATTCAGTTTAGTGCAGACTCAGTTTCTCATTTCTACAGCCTCCACACAACTTACTGTAAAGTGTAAAACATATCTCCATTTATTATTGAATCATTAATATTTATATCCGCTGCAAATAGTCCTGTAAATGTGGTGTTGATGTGATAAAGAAGTGAGAAGAATGATGTGAGATTTTAATATGACTACAGCAGGCGCTCCGCTCTGCTGCTATTCCCCATTAACAGAAGAGATCAATTGAGCTGATTGAGGAGCTTAGTTGACGTTGTCTCCATCTGGTGGCAGGATGAAGAATGACAGTAAGCTAACAGCCTCCATGTGTTGGAAATATTGCTGAAATAGCTTCACTCTGCTTCTCTGTCCCTCTTTGTGTTTGTGAGCATTTTACAGAAGTCATTATTACCATTCTAATAACAAAATTTAACTATTTTATCATTTAAAAGCACATCATGTCATCTGTGTTCATTAAACTGACAGCATGCAGTTTACCTTTTTACCACCAGATGGCGGCAAAGATCCATAAATGAAAAGTAATAGTCCACATTTAATGTAGATGCTAGATACATTATAATGGTGCTTTTCCACTACACAGTTCCAGCACGACTCTACTCGGGTTGTTTTGCTCCTCCATCAGGGATAGTACCTGGTACCTGCTGCTTGTTTTAGTATCTGCTCTGCTGAGGTTCCAAGCGAGCCGAGCCGATGCTAAATGTGACGTCATCAGACTGCCGGCCTCTGATTGGTCAGAGAATCACTGGAAGAGTCATGAGCCGTCCCACACAAGATTCGAAGCCGCCATTTTTAAATATCAACAACAGCGTTACAGAGATTGGTTTCTCTTCTCTTGCTTTGTGTGTGACAGAAAGACACATACAGCAGCAGGAAGGAAGGAAGGAAAGGAAGGAAGTGTGTGTGACAGAAGGCCACATACAGCTAGTACACCATCGCCTCCATGTCCTCCATTGTTTATGTGTTTGTGTCGCGTACAAAACAAAGTCACGGCAGTTTAACGCAGTGTTGCTATGACGACCCCGCCCACGTTGAAGAGGAACTATAGTAATGGAAAAGGTACCTGATACCAAACCGAGTAGAGCTAGAACTGTATAGTGGAAAAGCGCCATAACTGTACTGATCATTAATCAATAATTGTTCCTAAAGATGATAATCAGCACATTGAGGAGGGTTTGTCCAGTTAATGATATAAAAGCTGAAGAAGTTTTACAGGTGATTAATTGATCAGACTGATTAGTTGAAAAAAAAAATACTGGTTACACAAATTGACACTGGTCATTAAGCCAAAACAAGGATTTGATGAACAAGTCACGATAATTTACTTCCACTTAACATCAAGAGTTATGAATTTTCAAATGAATTTTGTGAGTTATCAGTATTAAAGCTCAGGTTTGTAAGTCAGTTGAGTTCAATATAAATTTCAATGTGTGAACTTAACACAAATCACCTCTGCTGTGGCGGCAATATTCATGCGCGCTGCAAATAGTCCTGTAAATGTGGTGTTGATGTGATAAAGAAGTGAGAAGAATGATGTAAGATTTTAATAAGACTACAACAGGCGCCCCGCTCTGCTGCTATTCCCCTTTAACAGAAGAGGAGAAGGATCGATTGAGCTGATTGATGACGGTGAAAAGGCGAGCAGCGGCTGAGGAGCAGAAACAAGGTGAGTGGTTGCATTTATTAAACTTTGTAGATTACTTCTAAAGATATACATTGCTGTTACTTTAACATCTATAAACAAAGGCTAGTTGAACGTTACAGTATTGTAAGTAGATGTAAATGTTTTGTTATTATTGGAGATATTTATTTATTTATTTCACTGGAAATAATGGATACAGGCAGATTTGATGAGCTCAATGAGGAATTGATCAGAGTCTTTTCTGGTTGATGGTGAGGACAGTGAGACAGGATGGATCAGCCTTGGTTCTTATACAGTTACACATCTCTGAAATCAGCAATGATCCATATGTGTCTTTTATGGCACAAAGAACAGTTTAGTACAGTGGAAGGTGGAAGTGAGGAATAACAGAGAATAACAAGTAGTCCTACAAATATGTTTTAATTCTTTTCATTTGAAATTGAGGAAAAACAACAGTCATAAAATGAAGAGAGGTTCATGTTATATTTGAAATAAATACTGAGTTATTACAAGAAACAAGGATCAATATATATGTTCTATTTACAACTTTAGTCACAATACTACAAATATAAAATACTTGCTGTCCAATTCCTCTCCACACTCATTCTTTAAAGTTTGTTTTATTTTTATTTTAAGAAATCTTTATTGTAAAAGAACACAGTATGCAGAACAGTATATAAAGGATATAGACAGAGGAATACTCGGGTACATTACACAAAGATATTCAAAGGTGAACATACATGAAGGGTTTTTATAGCCTTTTGGTTTTTGGATTTGTTTTCTGAAACAAAGGCAGCAGAGTCATCAGTCAGCTGACTCTCTTCCTCTTCAGAATTTAGTTTAGTGCCACTAAAAATCAACTCCTCCCTTTCCCTCTTCCTCTTCACACTTTACTTTCACTTCCTCTGACATCGTGCTGCAGATAGTTTTCTCCGTCTGAAGGTAATGTAACCGACACTTTCTGTGTTTTTAGACTTTAATGTCTCTTTGTTCGTGTTGTTAGTGCTGACTGCTGTTAGTTTAGCTCCTCACAAACAGCAGAAATCTGCAGTTTGGTTGTTAAAAATGAACTCAAACTAACGGCTGAAACCTCTTCCTCTTTTGCTCTCCCCGCTGTCACTAAATGCGGTGTTACGGTTTAACTGGTGATCGTGTTAACTGGTGACTTCCCTAAAAATGCTTTTGTAGTTTAATCCTTTTTGCTCATCTGTGTTTTAATATCTAAGTATGTAACCATTAATGTATGTTCAGTTGTGTTCAGAAGACTCATTCACCTCTCGTAACGGATCTTAAAATGTGAGAAAGTCACCAGTTAAACCGAAACACCAGACAGCCGCTGGAGAACAGCTGTGAGTGTGTGTGTGTGTCTACAGCTGAATATAGAGTGTTTCTATTGATACTACAGGACTGATGTGGAGCCAGCAGGGGGGTGAGGGGCTTCACTTCTTTGATTCAATAAATACTGTAGTATTCACAAAGACAGCACTCATCTTATTGACACTCCTCCAACATGAACTAGTGTCGCTTCTTGATGGAAATGTGTCATCAAATGTGTTGACCCTAACCCTCATGTCCAGCTAACAGTCCATGCTATGAGCTGTGAGCCATTTAACCAGGCGGGGAGTTCTGGTCCTCTGAAATGAAGCCAACCAGGAAGTAACTTAGAGCTGCATTCTATCAAAAGGCCACCAGGGGGCGACTGTCTCTATATGAAGTCAATGAAGAATTCACCAACTTCTCACTTGATTTCTAACCTCAGTAAACGTTTTCAAAATGTCTTTATGGTCTCAATGGCTAGTTTAAAGCCTTCTTCAATGCAGTATGATGTTCATCTGTGAAATTTTGGCCTCCCTGATTTTATATTTGACGATAAAGCAGGGTATGGTTTCTCAGGTCCACATGCCATAATGCAGCTGTGTAGCTCAGGATGTTTTCTTCCTGAAAGATAAAGAAATATTTCCAATAGATGTATTGTTTTTGACAATGAAATGAACGAGACCTGCAAAAAATAATCTTACTGAAGTAATGTTACTTGGTGTGTACCTATTGCCCTTAACAGTATATGATGACAGTTAAAAACACCCAATGATGACATCACGTTAGTTAAATAAGCTATTTTCCACCTGCTAACGTTACTCCTCTGATAATATTTGCTGATTGTATACATGTATGCTACATACATGTATGTAGCTGTATGTAGCTATGTCACGTTACTAAACTACTTTAACACTTGGCTGTAAAGTTTACCTCGAATTGTGGGAGCTAACTTGGTTAGCATCACCAGGCTCCCAGTGTAGACTGTGGTAGGTCGGCGTGCAATTTCCTCGAGATCCAGCTCTCATCCCCTCCCCCGCTCCTTCCTCTTGCTCCTCCGGATGCCCATATAAGTTGAATCTATGTTCTTTTTTTCCCAACATGCACCTCAAATTTTCAAAATGTCGCTGCTCAGATCTGATACTGTTGGCCTCAAAGCAGCAGTCCACAAACCAATGGGTGGCGTCACAGCTGTTACGTCCATTATATACACAGTCTATGCATTTAACCTAAAACATACACTGAACAGCTCTCCTGAAATCACATTAGGCTTTTCTCCTGTGTGTCATGTACTGTGCACTGCATGAACTGCCCAACAATGTCTTATTTAAGGAGGATTCAACTTATTTTATCTTATCAAAGACAAACCCTCCTCTCAGGCACCATCTGCACTGTACATGATTAGACTTGTTTCAATGGAGCTGCTCTTCATTTGTCTTCATCAGCTCAAAATGACCAAAAACGAGTCTGAACAGTGAATTAAAAGAGATTAAAGATGCTACAACTCATAAACTGAGGCGACTTTGGAGACAAATAATCCAGTTTAAAGCATCTTAAACTTGAATTTCTGACAGTTTCTTTCTTATATGAATCCAAACAGGCTAAATTGATTTTAAAAACTAGTTTTAAGGTTTGATGATTTTTGATAGTTGACAAATTGTGATGCCAGTTTAAATAAAATTCCTTCAGACAAATGTTCACTTTTTTATCATCCTCTTATTGTTTTACTCAGGCAGAGGAAGTTCAGGGGCACATCATGAAGAAACAAAGAACAAGTGTGTAATGGAAGAGGAAAACAAGAACACAGACAACTAGACCAGCAACCCGGCCAAAGAGAAGAAATGGCCTCATCCAGCGAGGAGCCCAAAAGCTCCAACATACAGGTCAGTGTGCTTCAATCTATCAATAAACATCTGGATGGTGCTTCCACCAGGAGATTAATGTCACTATGTGCTGAACTCCACACATAGACTACTTTGTGTTCACATTTTGTTTTAACTCATGGGTGTAGATTTGGGTTTGGAAGATGTTGTTGGATTGGCCAAATGTCACAAAACTAAAATGATTTGATATTTAATTTCAGACGTCAGCTGTTGTTATCTAATCTGTGATTGTTGCACAGACATTGTTAATTTTTTAAAAACTTTGTGACTATTTCACAAAGTGCCATGAGACTGTGTGTGTGTGTGTGTGTGTGTGTGTGTGTCTATGACAGAGAAAAGTGACATAGAGCGAGTACACATACACAATTATTTACACCATCAGGTAATAAAATGTCTCTACTAAAGTTACAACCAACCTTCAGCTTTGCTTTAACTACTGTTATAAATGATCATATGTTAACTAGTCAGATGTGTAAGAGTCAAATATAACATCTTACCTTTCTGACCATTTATCATTTTAATCATTGACTTCAGATTTTTCTTTACCAGAGTTGGAAAAAAGATGTTATTACCGGTCTTTAAGCAGCTCTGTCTTCACACTGTAAACACTACATGCTGCTGATTTTACAGGACTTTCAGGTTGTTTCTGAGTCTACAAAGTCGACATCAATCATGACAAAACATCCGTCCTGCACAATAACATAACATGCTTCAACAAATCTAAACGATACACATCAGGCTCCTTCATTTCTATTTAGCTGTCTCTCTGTCCTCACTACTGGAGGAGTATTTCCAGTCCTCTTCTGGCTCCATTACTGTTTGAATCGTTTGATGGAGTGCAGGCAGGTGGACCCAAGTGTAAGAGAGAGGCTGACAGGATCTAAAAAACAGCTGTTTATTGAAACTTGACATAAACTGTAGTTCAGAACAGAATCAGACTGAACTGAAAACTGGACTTAAATACAAACAGAACTAATGAGGCAGGAAGACAGGAAGGGAGCTGATTGGCTGGGGAGGAGTACAGGATCACAGGAGGGACAAACAGAGCAAACAGACAACCAAAACCAGAAAACACAATGAGACCAGACAGGACAGTTCATCAGTTCACTTTATTAACATGGATTATTTATTTATATTTACTACATTATTATATTTATTATCATTTTAATTTCCACATCATCTTTAGTGCTAGGCTTAATAATCTCATTAGCTAAATTAGGTCCAATATTAACCAAAAAAACATTAAATTAATTAATGTTTTGACACGAAACAAGCTGGGTTTTCCAGGTCCATTTTTAATCAAATCAGTCATTTTTTGTAATCCAGAAAATTAATTGTGTAATTGTTAATACAGATTTTCATATTTTCTTTTAGATCTTAGCAGCACAAAAGATGGCAACACCTACAGAGGTCCTCTTGAAGTGTTTGGAGGATTTAGGATCTGAGGACTTTGAATTATTCCAGTGGTACCTGTATCAGCGGGGGGTCCTTGAAGGCTTCAAATCAATACCCAAGTGTCGACTGGAGAAAGCAAACAGAATTAAAACAGTGGATCTGATGTTCGAGAGCTACTCTATAAAGGCTATTAAAGTGACCAAAATTATTTTAGGGAAGATGAATCAGAATAATCTACTGGAACGTTTGTCACTCCTCCCAGAACCTAAAGGTAAGTCATGGAAAGATTAAAATGTTACAAAGATATTTTAGATATTTAGTGCTCAGTTGATGGATGGTAGACCTGTTTTAGATTCTTTGAGGTGTTTCTCCTCTCATCCAAAAGTCTTCTTTACTTCTGACTGACTGTGCAAGATGCCGGGGGCGGCTGTCTAGTTTTATGTAGTGTGAAGCTCCCCACAAGGGAAACAAAAGCAGAATCAGTAACAATGGATAAACCACAAGTTCCTGGAGTGGAAACCAAGTCTGGTATGATGTAGGTTCCTACAGGCAGTGAACAGACTGGATAGAAGCAGAATTATTTTTTCATGAAGTCTTTAATCTATTTATAAAGACTGAGAGGGACCCTGCGTATTAGAGTAACTCGTTCCACCACCAGGGAACTACAGAAGAGTGAGTGACTCTGGACATTGTTGTGGTGTTTGTACCAGGAGCCTTTCAGTAGCAGAAGGAACAGTTCTGGTGTTGTCAGTGTTGGGAAAGTTACTTTCAAAATGCAATATATTGTATATTACTAGTTACTTGTTTCTTTAAGCAATTTGTTACTTTACAATGTTACTTTCAATTGTTGTTTATTCATTCAGAGATTCTTGTTGAGGACCAGTGCAAACCCAAGTCTAATCAGAGGAAAAGGTTTCAGTGGGTGTTTTTGTGTTGTGGTCTGAAGAAGAGTGGTAAGAAATTAATTTACTTGTGTTTCAAGAGATGGAAGAACATGTGTTCATATATACATTCTTTGGGGGAATATATACTATTAATAAGTCAGCTTAAACAAGTCTAACCAGCAAGAAGTTTTTGTTAAATATTAACCATATTAACTTATCTTTCCATAATACTGTGACACTCTGGTTTGTGTGAATTGTTGTGTTTTAGGTGGTTCCCAAACACAACAACTAGACTCAGAGGTCTAGGGCTTTTTCAGGAAGCAAGTTTAACAAACTGAGTTAAAACTTTAACTCTGGGCTGTCAAATTCAGAGTTCTTGGTTTCAGAACAGTTAACATTTAGTTCAATCAACTCTGAGTCAAAGTAACCCTGAGTAAAGCTTGTGCACGAGGAGATACTAAGCCCTCATCAATGGAGCACAGATAACATGATTCACCCTACTTCCTCCTACTTCTCCACAGTGGAGTTAGAAATATTAATGAATGCATGCAGATAATGACTATATATTTAAGAAAAAAAGCAATACTGTAGCAGCAGCGGGGGTGGGACATAGGAAGGAGGAGGGGTTGTTGCTGTTCAAGTTTTATTCAAAGTACTGTGTGAAATGCAAGAAAGGTAGGAGTTGCTTTAAGATGAAATATAAAAGTATAGCTCAAGCAAGTTAGGTATAATTTCATTACAAGCAATTGTGGTGTTGTTTAGCCTGCCCTCCCTCATTAAACACCATTCAGTGGCTACATTCAACATGTGATGTATTTTAGTAGTTAGTGAAATACATATATTCTAAGCAAAAAAGAAAGTCAAATTTTCAGCCATCCCAACACTGCCAGTATTAAATATTAAGAGAGAGAGAGAGGAATGACCTACAGCAAAAGTCCCTTGCTAGAATCGAACCAGCAACACTCTCATTATGAGGCATGCACAGTAACCGCTTGGCTATCAATACCCTTCAGGTATTGCATTTCTGACAGCCTGACAGACGGTTGCCTTGGAAACATGATCAGCGTCACCAATGTTACACATAAAACTGCTATTAGCAACAAAAAAAACAAAGTGCAACACAAAGAATTTGTTCTGAACTGAGAGCATGTCCACGATGTGATGTACAGACGATACGAGGGCTGAGAATATTGTTCAGATTAATGATCAATTGTACAGAAAAATGGAAACATTCAAACAGAACATCATCAGAGAATGATAAAACATCCCAGCAGGTCTGATCATCCTCTGACGGAGATTTCTGCTTCGTAGTTGTGCTTCAATATTAACTGTCTCTTTAAGATAAAGTCACACCATGTCTGACACCTCCTTCAGTCTGCAGGCTTCAACTAAAAAGGAGTAGAAACGCAGGGTTAGTTGAAAAAAACCTGTCAGCGAGCAGGTTAGGTTCACGGAGTATGTTGCCAGGGTAACTAACTCAGAGTTTTCACTAAACATTCTCTCTGAAACAGGCCCCAAGAGAGAGGAGCTCCCACAGTCCCCTGACTCAAGTGAACCTTCAGGTATATCAACTCTCTCACACATTTGCTTATTCTAGTGTTACATTCTCTGATATTTATTTTGAAACAATGATTCTTGTTTTAATGTATATATGTTTTGATTATACTCATTGGTAAGGTATGATGTCAGACTTTTATTAATAGTAATATACTTATTTTAATTTAAGCAGGAACTCCTGCTGCAAAGTGTCAACGTAAACTCAAGTCTAACTTGCAGAAGAAGTTCCAGTGTCTGTTTGAGGGGATCGCTAAAGCAGGAAACCCAACCCTTCTGAATCAGATCTACACACCGCTCTACATCACAGAGGGAGGGACTGCAGAGGTCAATGATGAACATGAGGTCAGACAGATTGAAACAGCATCCAGGAAACCAGAAAGATCAGAAACAACAATCAGACAAGAAGACTTCTTTAAAGCCTCACCTGGAAGAGATAAACCAATCAGAACAGTGATGACAAAGGGAGTGGCTGGCATTGGGAAAACAGTCTTAACACAGAAGTTCACTCTGGACTGGGCTGAAGACAAAGCCAACCAGGACATACACTTCACATTTCCATTCACTTTCAGAGCGCTGAATGTGCTGAAAGAGAAAAAGTACAGCTTGGTGGAACTTGTTCATTACTTCTTTACTGAAACCAAAGAAGAAGGAATCTGCAGGTTTGAAGAGTTCCAGGTTGTGTTCATCTTTGACGGTCTGGATGAGTGTCGACTTCCTCTGGACTTCCACAACACTGAGATCCTGAGTGATGTTACAGAGTCCACCTCAGTGGATGTGCTGCTGACAAACCTCATCAGGGGGAAACTGCTTCCCTCTGCTCGCCTCTGGATAACCACACGACCTGCAGCAGCCAATCAGATCCCTCCTGAGTGTGTCGACATGGTGACAGAGGTCAGAGGGTTCACTGATCCACAGAAGGAGGAGTACTTCAGGAAGAGATTCAGAGATGAGGAGCAGGCCAGCACCATCATCTCCCACATCAAGACATCACAAAGCCTCCACATCATGTGCCACATCCCAGTCTTCTGCTGGATCACTGCTACAGTTCTGGAGGATGTGTTGAAAAGCAGAAAGAGAGGAGAGCTGCCCAAGACCCTGACTGAGATGTACATCCACTTCCTGGTGGTTCAGGCCAAACTGAAGAACGTCAAGTATGATGGAGGAGCTGAGACAGATCCACACTGGATTCCAGAGAGCAGAAGGATGATTGAGTCTCTGGGAAAACTGGCTTTTGAGCAGCTGCAGAAAGGCAACCTGATCTTCTATGAATCAGACCTGACAGAGTGTGGCATCGATATCAGAGCAGCCTCAGTATGCTCAGGAGTGTTCACACAGGTCTTTAAAGAGGAGAGAGGGCTGTACCAGGACAAGGTGTTCTGCTTCGTCCATCTGAGTGTTCAGGAGTTTCTGGCTGCTCTTTATGTCCATCTGACATTCATCAAGTCTGGAGTCAATCTGCTGGCAGAACAACAAACAACATCCCAGAAGTCTGAAACTGAACAAGAATCTGCAGAGACACGCTTCTACCAGAGTGCTGTGGACGAGGCCTTAAAGAGTCCAAATGGACACTTGGACTTGTTCCTTCGCTTCCTCCTGGGTCTTTCACTGCAGACCAATCAGACTCTCCTACGAGGTCTGCTGACTCAGACAGGAAGTAACTCACAGACCAATCAGAAAACAGTCAAGTACATCAAGAAGAAGCTCAGTGAGAATGTGTCTGCAGAGAGAAGCATCAATCTGTTCCACTGTCTGAATGAACTGAATGATCGTTCTCTAGTGGAGGAGATCCAACAGTACCTGAGATCAGGAAGTCTCTCCACAGATAAACTGTCTCCTGCTCAGTGGTCAGCTCTGGTCTTCATCTTACTGTCATCAGAAAAAGATCTGGACGTGTTTGACCTGAAGAAATACTCTGCTTCAGAGGAGGCTCTTCTGAGGCTGCTGCCAGTGGTCAAAACCTCCAAAACAGTTCTGTAAGTACACAAATAGTTTGATTCATTCATCATTATTTAAACATTTTTCTGTCTTTTAAAAAATAAGTAACTTCTTGCTTGTTATCTGTTTCTTTATATTTCCTTTCCAGGCTGAGTGGCTGTAACCTCACAGAGAGAAGTTGTGCAGCTCTGTCCTCAGTTCTCAGCTCCCAGTCCTCTAGTCTGAGAGATCTGGACCTGAGTAACAACAACCTGCAGGATTCAGGAGTGAAGCAGCTTTCTGCTGGACTGGAGAGTCGACACTGTGAACTGGAAACTCTCAGGTCAGGATTCATCAGTCCTATTTTTACATCTTCAAGAACAAAGTGATGCTTTTAAAAAGGCATCCAACCATTCCATCACAGTGTTTTCTGGCCAACCAGTGGTTCCACTTGAGGAATCTGAGCTTCATCTCCAAAGCTGTGGGTGTTTGGTAGGGCTACAATTTACTGTTTTTTTTTATGATTAATCCACTAATCAGGTTAGTGGCAGTTCTAGCTTTTAAGGTGCCCTGGGCAAACTTCTCTCGGATGACCGAGCTCAATTACCCAGAGTGAACTCTCAGACCACTCAGACCAAGCTCTGACACCGGTCATACAGGGAACGGACGGCCCGTATCAGGGGGTACGATACCCCGTACTCCCGGAGAACCCCCCCACAGGACTCCCTGAGGGACATGGTCAATTGCTTTCTCCAAGTCCACAAAACACATGTGGACTGGTTGGGCAAACTTCCATGCACCCTCAAGGACCCTGCAGAGGGTGTAGAGCTGGTCCACAGTTCCACGACCTGGACGAAAACCACATTGCTCCTCTTGAATCCGAGGTTCGACTATCCGACGGACCCTCCTCTCCAGTACCCCCGAATAGACTTTACCAGGGAGGCTGAGGAGTGTGATTCCCCTTATAGTTGGAACAAACCCTCCGGTCCCCCTTCTTAAAAAGAGGACCACCACCCCAGTCTGCCAATCCAGAGGCACTGCCCCAGATGTCCACGGGATGTTGCAGAGTCGTGTCAACCATGATAGCCCCGCAACATCCAGGCCCTTGAGGAACTCCGGGGGGATCTCATCCACCCCCGGGGCTCTGCCACCGAGGAGCTTTTTAACCACCTCAGCGACCTCCACCCCAGAGATAGGAGAGCCCACATCTGAGTCCCCAGGCCCTCCTTCCTTACTGGAAGGTGTGTCGGTGGGATTGAGGAGGTCTTTGAAGTATTCCTTCCACGGATCCACAACGTCCCGAATCGAGGTCAGCAGCGCACCGTCTCCACCATACACAGTGTTGACGGCGCACTGCTTCCCCCTCCTGAGACGTCAGATGGTCCAGAACCTCTTCAAAGCCGTCGGGAAGTCGTTCTCCATGGCCTCACCAAACGCCTCCCATGTCTGGATGTTTGCCTCAGCGACCACCGCAGCTGCACTCCGCTTGGCCTGCCTGCTGACTCCGGGGTTCCACAGGCGAATAAGGTCCTATAGGACTCCTTCTTCAGCTTGACGGCATCCCTCATCGCCGGTGTCCACAAGTGGGTTCGGGTTTTGCCGCCACAACAAGCACCAACCACCCTATGGCCACGGAACATGGCCCACTCAGACTCAATGTCCCCTGCCTCCCCCAGTACATGGTCAAAGCTCTCCCGGAGGTGGGAGTTGAAGCTCTCACTGACAGGAGACTCTGCCAGACGTTCCCAGCAGACCCTCACAATGCGTTTGAGTCTTCCAGGTCCAGCATCCTCCCCCACCATCGGAGCCAACTCAACACCAGATGGTGATCGTTGACAGCTCCGCTCCTCTCTTCGCCCGAGTCCAAGACATGTGGCCGCAAGTCCGACGACACGACTACAAAGTCAATCATCGAACTGCGGCCTAGGGTGTCCTGTGTCATATGGACACCCTTATGCTTGAACATGGTGTGCACAGAAGTCCAATAACACCCTGCCAGGTCTCACTGTTGCTGCCAACGTGAGCGTTGAAGTCTCCCAGCAGAACGAGGGAATCCCCAGAGGGAGCACTCTCCAGCACCCCCTCTAAGGAGTCCAGAAAAGGTGGATACTCTGAACTGTTGTTTGGACCATAGGCACAAACAACTGTCAGGATCCATCTCCCCCGAAGGCGGAGAGAGGCTACCCTCTCATCCACCGGGGTGAACTCCAACATACAGGCACCAAGCTTGGGGGGCAATGAGTATTGCCACTCCTGCCCAGCGCCTCTCACCAGCGGCAACTCCAGAGTGGATGAGAGTCCAACCCCTCACAAGAAGACTAGTTCCGGAGCCCTTGCTATGTGTTGAGGTGAAGCCGATTATCTAGCCGGAATTTCTCAACCTCACGCACTAGCTCAGGCTCCTTCTCCAACTGCGAAGTGACATTCCACATCCCTAGAGCTAGCTTCTGCAGCCAAGGATTGGACCGCCAAGGGCCCCGCCTTCGGCTGCCACCCAGCTCACATTGCACCCAACCCCTTTGGCCCCTCCTATGGGTGGTGAGCCCACGGGAAGGGGGTCCCACATTGCCTCTTTGGGGTGTGCCCGGCTGGGCCCCGTGGGTGCAGGCGCTTGCCATCGAGCCCCACCCCCAGGCCTGGCTCCAAGGGGTGGGGGCCCTGGTGAACCGCGTCCAGAGAAGGGAAAACTCGCTCAAAGCCATGTTTCATTTCATCATGATGCCCCTTCATTTCTGACTTCAGCTCAGAGTTTAAGTCTATCTAGAGTTCAGCAAACATTTTCTTCATTTCAGATAGAGCTGTGTCTGGATTTATACTTTGGTCTTTTTCTCGCTTCTTTTTTCTGGTGGTTAAACGACTCATACGGGTCAATATTCTTAAAATGTTGTCGCACAGTTATTTGAAAAAAGAAAATGACTTTGCTTGAGTCATCAAATTGTTTTTGTCTTTGACGGCACGGAGAGCTTGATTATTCCTCCATAGCTTGCCACTTGACCCGGAAGTCCCCCCCGATAATCAATATTATTCATCCTCAAGCAGTGTCAACGAAGAGTCAAGACTAGACCAGTTCACTTTAGTGGTGTGAAGACTAATTTATTTATTATTCTCAATTATTTTACTCACAGCCTGAAAAAATACAACATGTCTGTGAAACTACAGATTCACAATATGAATTGTGTTTTGTTTGTCTGATCTTAATTTTTGAATCATTGGGCTACCATACAAAATTAGAAAACCTATCTTTTGTTGTTGTTTTTTGGGGGGTTTTGTGTGCTCCCCATGTCATGTCCACTAACCTGCTGGCTGCCCATATTGCCACTGAATCGGGTACAGCACTGCAGTGTCATATCACGGTTTTCCAAGGATTTTTTGAGACAAAGGTGGCAAAGGCTGGAGAATATGTGGTGTGTATGCCGCAGGGAGAGCAGCCTTCAGTTAGCTCTGGGAAAGTCAGGCGCACGGTTGTTGAGGTGAGACAGACTAAATTATTTTGTTTGTTGATCAGCCAGTCTTGTTTGTTACTGCTGCAGTTCACCGCTCCGCAAAGCATGAAAAACATGCATGATGTTTATCGACAATTAAATTATTTAATTTATTAATTTTGCCATCGATTTTTGTCGACAACATCGACTAATCGTTGCACCCCTAGTGTTTGGTTCCCTCTGGAGCTATATCTGTTCTCCTTATAAGTACGCCAGGTTCTCTGTGTGTACGAGACCCTGTCTCACATCATACAAAGGCCTACTTATCATACAGGCTGTTGGTAGCTGCTGCAGTTCACAGACTGTAATTTCCTCACACGCGATCCTTAGCCGCTGCAGTTTACAGATGGTCCCTACACCTCACATGCAGCTATCAGTATCTGCTAGCTCAGCGGCTGCACAGAGAAGTTTGTAGGCTCCTTCAGTTACTGCAGCAGCTACTCAGACAGCTGTGAGGACAAACATGAGTTTGTTTAAAGAGTTAAAAGTTAAAGCGAGTGGAGCTGGCGTGTTGTCACAGAGAGAAAACTGCTCAGCTGCAGAGCAGCTGTGCGTTTCCCGCCAAATTAACTTGGATTATCCTGCTGAGTTAGCCACCTGAGGCTAACTGGTCAGCATGAAGCTTCTGTTCCACTGTCATTTAATACTGTGTTAGTTTACCTTGAAAGGTCCTGAAGCAAAAAGTCAGTCAGGATATAATGTTTCTTTATTATTGTGTTGAAATATAAAAAAAACATTGAAGTTGTTGAGTGGTGTAAAGACAATATCAGGCCTCAATAGGCAGGCAAGAAATGAGACTTGAAAAAGGTTGATGATGAAGTTGTATTTCTCTGTAATTGGTCATTAATGGAGGCTACAATAAAAAATGGACATTTAGTACATTTGGTCCAAAGTTGGACTGATGTGCTGAAATGATTCAGAAGTAGTTGAGAATGTAAATGGTTAAAAATGTTGTTCAGTTTACTGGCCTGCAGAAGTTAGACAGAAACTAGTTGGTCATTACTTGCTAATTATCAGCTACTTTTCATCAAATCAGCAGAGCTGTAAAATAAAGAGTTCCCTACATTTCCTCTAAATGTGTCTAAAAACCGTTGGAGCTGCACAGGCAGGGATGGGAAGTATTTCTAATACATGTATTTAAAATACGTATTTCAAATACAAAATACTATTTTGTAATTTGTATTTTATTGAGATTATGAAAATGCCTTCGTATTTTGTATCAAAATACTTCAGTGCTGTGAAACACCGCTATGACATCTATCTATCTATCGATCTATCTATATATATATCCATCCATCCATCCCTCCCTCCCTCCCTCTGTCCGTCTATCTATCTATCTATCTATCTATCTATCTATCTATCTATCTATCTATCTCTCTGTCTGTCTATCTGTCTCTCTCTCTGTCTGTCTATCTGTCTCTCTCTCTGTCTGTCTGTCTGTCTATCTGTCTCTCTCTCTGTCTGTCTGTCTGTCTGTCTGTCTGTCTGTCTGTCTGTCTGTCTGTCTGTCTGTCCGTCCGTCCGTCCGTCCGTCCGTCCGTCCGTCCGTCCGTCCGTCCGTCCGTCCGTCCGTCTATCTACGAAATCTCTCAGTCTGTCTGTGGCAACCTCACATGGTCAAGCTCCTGTGATACCACTCTCGGCCACTGGGAATTTTTGGTGCTGTTTCACACTTGCTATGGGCATGCATATTGCACACGCTGCGGGCAGGCATTTATTCATTTATTTTCCTTTGCTGGACTGATTAACAGGCCCCATAGGCGTCGACTAGTTGTGCTTGAAGGCATCAACTGAGGAGACACCATTAGCTAAGGTGGCTAAGGTTACACATACTCCTTTGCTCACACAAGGACTTGAGTTCACAAGCTTTGATAGCAACACTTGAGTTTGCTATTTTTTTTTATTTTTCTGTTTTACAGTTTTTTTCTAGACTTTAAATTTGTCTGTTCTCTGACCTATGAAATATTTCAGTGCTTTGGTGACTTGACCTCCAACAAGGACATTTCCAACCTCTTGCACATTTCAAATAAGAAATGATTGATAATGTCATAATTATTGGCTTCTAATTGTCTTAACTGATTGGATGGTATTAATGTGACCACCAATTTTTTTTGTATTGACATTGAGGTTGTGCACACACCAGTTTCATGTGTATACAAAATGATTCAGCTGTGATGAAACTCACCATAAGTTTGGTAGTGATGGTGTTAAATAACTGAAAAGGTTAAAATGCTACCAAGTTTATATTTCTAAATAAATCATCAATTTGGATTGTTTGTCTTTGAGTTATTGTCACTGATTCATAGTAATCTATTACACCAAGAGAGTAAATAAGTATACTTATGGAACATTTCTCAGGGCAGAGGTTTATATTGGGATGTTTCTAACATGATGGGGCCGGCATGTCATCTGTTGACTGATTATGGGAGGAGTCTCTTGCTTTCAGATGTTTTTCCAGGTAGTGTACAAGTGAAGGGATAGATGAAAAAGGCTATTAGAGAAAGGTTGTTTAAAAAACTGCCTTAAGGAAAGAAGTAGAAGAAGAAGCTCCTTGATATTGTGGAGTTTAAAAAACCTGAAAAGTTGACACATCACTGTGATAAAAGTGCATCTTTATTCTTCCTTTTGGCAAAAGCTTCACTCTTCATAAACACATTAGAATGATTTAAACATTTGGATCACAATGATGAGGTAAAAACATGCTGCTGAATCTTCCCATCTGGCTGGATGCTCAACTTTCTGAAGCTCCCTGATTCACTTCATCTTTTAGTGAGTTAGTTTGGAGACAGTTTGTTGTTGTATGTGACTGCACACAGCAGTAATCTCACACTGTGTGACATGTGTGTTGTTTTGTGTGTTTGCAGCCTGTCCGGATGTCTGATCACAGAGGAAGGCTGTGCTTCTCTGGCCTCAGCTCTGCAGGACAACCCCTCCCATCTAAGAGAGCTGGACATGAGCTACAATCATCCAGGAGACTCAGGAGAGAGGATCCTGTCTGCTGGACTGAAGGATCCACACTGGAGACTGGACACTCTCAGGTATGGACAGACAATATGTGATAGAGGAGGAAGAGCTGGAAACATTTTCTCTGTCAGAGCTGATCACAGATCTCAACTGAATCTTTGACTTTTTCTTCTTTCTAACTGAAGTTTCCTGTAAATGTTGAAAGTTCAACCTGATTAGATTCAATCAGGGTTTCAGAAGGATTGGGATAGTGGATTCAGATTGGATCAAAGTGTATGAAAGCCCAACCCCACATTAGAAGAGAATAATAAAACAGTAGACTAGAGCCATGTAACGTCCATGTTAGCATGCTGAAAGAGAACGTGCTGCTCTGACCCCCCTCCTCCTTTCAGCCTGCAGCCTGCTGGAGTCCAATGGTTGACACCAGGTCTGAGGAAGTGTAAGTCTGCTTTTATTTTTATTCTTTATTTTATTGTGAAAAACAAACAGGAAGCATAAAGTCAACATTCAGACTAACAACCAGAACAGAACAACAAAAACACCACAAAAAATAAAAGAACTCAATAAATAAAAAGTCATAAAACATTAAATATGTGTGTGTGTGTGTGTGTGTGTGTGTGTGTGTGTGTGTGTGTGTGTGTGTGTGTGTGTGTGTGTGTGTGTATGTGTGTGTGTCTCTGTGTGTGTGTGTGTGTGTATGTGTGTGTATGTGTGCGTGCGTGTGTGTGTAGTCTCTGTATGTGTGTATATGTGTGCGTGTGTGTGTCTCTGTGTGTGTGTTGTGTGTCTGTCTATGTGTGTGTGTGTGTGTGTGTGTGTGTCTGTCTATGTGTATGTCTGTGTGTGTATGTCTGTGTGTGTGTGTGTGTGTGTGTGTGTGTCTCTGTGTGTGTGTATGTGTGTGTACTTGTGTGTGTGTGTGTGTGTGTGTGTCTGTGTGTGTGTTGTGTGTGTGTCTGTATTATGTGTGTCTCTGTGTGTATTGTGTGTATGTGTGTGTGTGTATGTCTCTGTCTGTGTGTGTGTGTCTCTGTGTGTGTGTTGTGTTTCTGTCTATGTGTGTGTCTGTGTATGTGTGTGTGTGTGTGTCTGTATTATGTGTGTCTCTGTGTGTATTGTGTGTGTGTGTGTGTGTGTATGTGTGTGTATTGTGTGTCTCACTGTGTGTGTATGTGTGTGTGTGTGTGTGTGTGTGTGTGTGTGTGTATTGTGTGTCTCAGTGTGTGTGTGTGTGTGTGTGTGTGTGTGTGTGTGTGTATTGTGTGTCTCTGTGTGTATTGTGTGTCTGTGTGTGTGTGTGTTGTGTGTCTGTGTATGTGTGTGTGTCTGTATTATGTGTGTCTCTGTATGTGTGTGTGTCTGTGTGTGTGTCTATCTGTTTGTGTGTGTGTGTGTGTGGGTTGTGTGTCTCTGTGTGTATTGTCTGTGTGTGTCTCTGTGTGTATTGTGTGTCTGTGTGTGTGTGTGTATTGTGTGTTTGTCTGTGTGTCTCTGTATGTGTGTGTGTATTGTGTGTATGTGTGTATTGTGTGTCTGTGTGTGTGTGTGTGTGTTTGTGTATTGTGTGTTTGTCTGTGTGTCTCTGTATGTGTGTGTGTATTGTGTGTATTGTGTGTGTCTGTATGTGTGTGTGTGTCTGTCTGTCTGTGTATTGTGTGTGTGTGTGTGTGTGTTGTGTGTGTGTGTGTGTGTGTATTGTGTGTCTCTGTGTGTGTGTGTATTGTGTCTGTGTGTGTATTGTGTGTGTATTGTGTGTCTCTGTGTGTGTCTGTGTGTGTATTGTGTGTGTGTATATTGTGCGTCTCTGTATGTGTGTATGTGTGTGTTTGTGTGTGTGTGTGTGTGTGTGTATTGTGTGTCTGTGTATTGTGTGTCTGTGTGTGTATTGTGTGTCTGTGTGTGTGTGTGTGTGTGTGTCTGTATGTGTGTGTTTCAGTCCTACTGAGGATGAAGATGATGTCATCATCAAACAGATGATCGATCAATAACCAGATGTGAGTCGGCCATCTTGGACAGTACATAACTGTCCAAGATGGCCGACTGACATCAGGTTAGAAACAGATGATCAATAACTGATCAATAACTGATCAGCTGTATTGTGTCTCGTTCTCTCCATCAGATTTCTGTGAACTGGAACTGGATCCAAACACAGTGAGCAGAAAACTCAAACTGTCTGATAACAACAGGAAGGTGACAGGTGTGGAGGAGGATCAGTCATATCCTGATCATCCAGACAGATTTGACCCCTGGTATCAGCTGCTGAATAGAAATGTTCTGACTGGTCGCTGTTACTGGGAGGTCGAGTGGACAGGAGGAGTTAATATATCAGTGAGTTACAGAAGAATCAGCAGGAAAGGAGACAGGAATGACTGTTGGTTTGGAATGAATGATCAGTCCTGGAGTCTGAGCTGCTCTGATCGTTATGGTTACTCTGTCTATCACAATAACAGAGAAACACACATCTCCTCCTCCTCTTCCTCCTCCTCCTTCTCCTCCTCTGTCTCTAACAGAGTAGCAGTGTATGTGGACTGTCCTGCTGGCACTCTGTCCTTCTACAGAGTCTCCTCTGACACACTGATCCACCTCCACACCTTCAACACCACATTCACTGAACCTCTGTATGCTGGGTTTGGGTTCTACTGGTCTCGTTCTGGTGCCTCAGTGTCTCTGTGTGGTTTGTAGGAAGGAGAGTCTCCTCCTGTCAGAGAAAGGTTCTCATGTTATTTAGTACCAACCTGATCTCTCACTGGTTGTAAATAGAGTTTGTAAAGCCAACATGGTTTCCACATGACTGACAGTTAGTTAGTCAGTCACATATATCCACATTTAAAAAGCTGTAAAACAGAAGCTGATTTTCTCAGAGCAGATATCTCAGTCTGTTAGAGGACAGTTTGGAGGTTGGGAGGTGGTGGCTTTGATCCTTATGAGTCTCAGTCAATGTTCAAGTCCAACACCCAAAGTGAAACTCAGAAGCTCTCAGAGAGAAAACCACCAGCGGCTCAAAGTTTACTGAAACGTCAAGTTGTGAGCGAGCTTTTTAAACATGTTGGAAGAGTTTAGCCACTAACTATAACACACATAATGACAGGAAGTATCTGCTGGCCTATAGAGGAACTTTGTTCTTTCTCCTCTTATTTGCTTTTTTTGGGCTTCTTGTTCAATGACTTGTTTTTTTAATCATATAGTGGATTCAGAAACCAACATGTTTTTATGTGTGTCGCTACTGGATGTGCATGTACAGCTGTCAATCAACATGATGATTCATCAATTCATAGTTTTGTCTCTAAAATGTCAGAAAATAGTCAAAATATTGTTTTTTTAACTTCTTTTTACAGTTTAATATTTAGTTTTTTATGTAAATCACATTGAATTGATCCAGTGTATGAAATGTTATATAAATAAAGCTGTCTTCCTAAAACGCTGGTTATAATCTCACAGAGTGAAAGGCAGCGTCTTTAAATGTCTCATTTAGTCTGAACTAAAGTCCAGAACATCAAATATTCAGTTTATTATCATGTGAGACAAAGAAAAGCTTCAAAAGGACTAAAATGATGATGAAGTGCTGATTTAGTGTTGATGGATAATCAATGAATGGACTAATAGTTGCAGCTCTGGCTGTATGTGAACAGAATATTAGAGGACAAACAGCTGACAGTTTAGCGCCTTACTAAATATCCACAATAAAAAGCTCATTTACACGATCATTCATCTGTTTCTAATCTTTTCATGTTTCTTATTTGCTGTTTTTGTCTTTTTACCAAGTAAAGTTGATCATTTGTATGTTTGTGTTACTCAGGCAGAAATAAATGGAACTGCTGTATCACCTGTTATGTCCAATAAAAAAAAAGGATGATCAATACAAATAGAAGCTTTAATTTGATCTGTCTTTATTGTCACATTCAGAAAAATGTACCTCTAATAATAATCTGAACATTATTAATAGTTCTATAATTCATTCAATTTAGTGCAGACTCAGTTTCTCATTTCAACAACCTCCACACAACTTACTGTAAAGTGTAAAACATATCACCATTCATGAAGGAATCATTAATATTTATATCTGCTGCAAATAGTCCTGTTAATGTGGTGTTGATGTGATAAAGAAGTGAGAAGAATTTTGTGAGATTTTAATACGACTACAGCAGGCGCTCCGCTCTGCTGCTATTCCCCATTAACAGAAGAGATCGATTGAGCTGATTGATGAGCTTCGTTGACTTTGTCTCCATCTGGTGGCAGGATGAAGAATGACAGTAAGCTAACAGCCTCCATGTGTTGGAAATATTGTTGAAATAGCTTCACGCTGCTTCTCTGCCCCTCTTTGTGTTTGTGAGCATTTTACAGAAGTCATTAATACCATTCTAATAACAATATTTAACTATTTTATCATTTAAAACCACATCATGTCATCTGTGTTCATTAAACTGACAGCATGCAGTTTACCTTTTTACCACCAGATGGCGCCAAAGATCCATAAATGAAAAGTAATATTCCACATTTAATGTAGATGCTAGATACATTATAATGGTGCTTTTCCATTACACAGTCCCAGCACGACTCTACTCGGGTTTTTTGAGTTTCCATCAGGGATAGTATCTGGTACCTGCTGCTTGTTTTAGTATCTGCTCTGCTGAGGTTTCAAGCGAGCCGAGCCGATGCTAAATGTGACGTCATCAGTCTTCCGGCCTCTGATTGGTCAGAGAGTCACAGGAAGAGTCACGAGCCGTTCCACACGAGAATCAAAGCCGCCATTTTTAAATATCAACAACAGCGTTACAGAGATTGGTTTCTCTTCTCTTGCTCTGTGTGAGACAGAAAGACACATACAGCAGCAGGAAGGAAGGAAGGAAGGAAGGAAAGGAAAGGAAGGAAGTGTGTGTGACAGAAAGCCACATACAGCTAGTACACATCGCCTCCATGTCCTCCATTGTTTATGTGTTTGTGTCGCGTACAAAACAAAGTCACGACAGTTTAACGCAGCGTTGTTATGACGACCCCGCCCACGTTGAAGAGGAACTATAGTAATGGAAAAGGTTCCTGGTACCAAACCGAGTAGAGCTAGAACTGTATAGTGGAAAAGCGCCATAACTGTGCTGATCATTAATCAATAATTGTTCCTAAAGATGATAATCAGCACATTGAGGAGGGTTTGTCCAGTTAATGATATAAAAGCTGAAGATGTTTTACAGGTGATTAATTGATCAGACTGATTAGTTGAGAAAAAAAAAATACTGGTTACACAAATTGACACTGGTCATTAAGCCAAAAAAAAAGGATTTGATGAACAAGTCACAATAATTTACTTCCACTTAACATCAAGAGTTATGAAATTTCAACTGAATTTTATGAGTTATCAGTATTAAAGCTCAGGTTTGTAAGTCAGTTGAGTTCAATATAAATTTCAATGTGTGTACTTAACACAAATCACCTCTGCTGTGGCGGCAATATTCATGCGCGCTGCAAATAGTCCTGTAAATGTGGTGTTGATGTGATAAAGAAGTGAGAAGAATGATGTAAGATGTTAATAAGACTACAACAGGCGCCCCGCTCTGCTGCTATTCCCCATTAACAGAAGAGGAGAAGGATCCATTGAGCTGATTGATGACGGTGAAAAGGCGAGCAGCGGCTGAGGAGCAGAAACAAGGTGAGTGGTTGCATTTATTAAACTTTGTAGATTACTTCTGAAGATATACATTGCTGTTACTTTAACATCTATAAACAAAGGCTAGTTGAACGTTACAGTATTGTAAGTAGATGTAAATGTTTTGTTATTATTAGAGATATTTATTTATTTATTTCACTGGACATAATGGATACAGGCAGATTTGATTAGCTCAATGAGGAATTGATCAGAGTCTTTTCTGGTTGATGGTGAGGACAGTGAGACAGGATGGATCAGCCTTGGTTCTTATACAGTTACACATCTCTGAAATCAGCAATGATCCATATATGTCATTTATGTTAGAAAGAACAGTTTAGTACAGTGGAAGGTGGAAGTGAAGAATAACAGAGAATAACAAGTAGTCCTACAAATATGTTTTAATTCTTTTCATTTGAAATTGGAAAAAACAACAGTCATAAAATGAAGAGAGGTTCATGTTATATTTGAAATAAATCCTGAGTTATTACAAGAAACAAGGATCAATATATATGTTCTATTTACAACTTTAGTCACAATACTACAAATATAAAATACTTGCTGTCCAATTCCTCTCCACACTCATTCTTTAAAGTTTGTTTTATTTTTATTTTAAGAAATCTTTCTTGTAAAAGAACACAGTATACAGAACAGTATATAAAGGATATAGACAGAGGAATACTCGGGTACATTACACAAAGATATTCAAAGGTGAACATACATGAAGGGTTTCTATAGCCTTTTTGTTTTTGGATTCAGAAATCAGATTTACTTGTTCAGTCTCTTGGGAGAAAAATGCAAGGTGAGTTTTTTTTTTTACTGCTAAATTGACATAAATGTAGTTTTGCCAGCAGGATCAACACATTTATTACACATTTATCTTCTTTTCTGTGTTCTCTGAAAAAACTAAATACTACATTCTCCCACCTTAAAGTAAAATCTCTATGAACATGGTTGATTGTAAATCTACTGAAGTCTTGCCAGAAGTTTTCTTTTCACCGTGTAATTGATTAGCAGGCTCATATTTATCACTTCCTTCACCTTATTCACTATGAAGTATTTATGAGGAATCATCCAGACTTCCTTCTAGTTGATGTTACAAATCAAATCCAATACGACATAACATATGTGTAATATATAGAGAAAATGTCTTTCTGAAACAAAGGGAGCAGTCATCAGTCAGCTCCTCCCTCTTCCTCTTCCTCTTCAGAATTTAGTTTAGTGCCACTAAAAGTCAACTTCTCCCTCTTCCTCTTCACACTTTACTTTAACTTTCTCTGACATTGTGCTGCAGATAGTTTTCTCCGTCTGAAGGTAATGTAACCGACACTTTCTGTGTTTTTACACTTTAATGTCTCTTTGTTCGTGTTGTTAGTGCTGACTGCTGTTAGTTTAGCTCCTCACAAACAGCAGAAATCTGCAGTTAGGTTGTTAAAAATGAACTCAAACTAACGGCTGAAACCTTTCCGCCATCTTGTGATTTAGGGGTGAGTGTGGAGGAGCAGGTGAGTTGATGGTCAGTAGTTGAACAGTGTTGTTATTATTGTGTCCCTCCACTTACTGATGACTGACGGCTATCAGCTTGTGGAGGAGGCGGAGATGAGCCGCTGCTCTCCCCGCTGTCACTAAATGCGGTGTTACGGTTTAACTGGTGATTGTGTTAACTGGTGACTTCCCTAAAAAAGCCTTTGTAGTTTAATCCTTTTTGCTCATCTGTGTTTTAATATCTAAGTATGTAACCAGTAATGTAAGTTCAGTTACGTAACGGATCATAAAATGTGAGAAAGTCACCAGTTAGACCAAAACACCGGACAGCTGGAGAACAGCTGTGAGTGTGTGTGTGTCTACAGCTGAATATAGACTGTTTCTATTGATACTACAGGACTGATGTGGAGCCAGCAGGGGGGTGAGGGGCTTCACTTCTTTGATTCAATAAATACTGTAGTATTCACAAAGACAGCACTCATCTTATTGACACTCCTCCAACATGAACTAGTGTCGCTTCTTGATGGAAATGTGTCATCAAATGTGTTGAAGATCCCCATAGGAAAAATGTGTTGCTCATCTGTTGTTCAATCTCATCTCTTGAGATAGATGTGATTCTATGAACTGTGATCCATCTAACCAGGCAGGGAGTTCTGTTCAATGCAGTATGATGTTCATTTGGGAAATTTTGGCCTCCCTGATTTTATACTTGACGATAAAGCAGGGTATGCATTAGGGCGTGGCTACGTCGTGATTGACAGGTTGATTGATTCACAGGTTCAGGAGGGCAGACAGATAGACTGTCTGGAAATTTTTGATCCCTCATTTTTTATGTTTAAGGATTGGAACATTTCATAAATGTTGCTATTATTTGTGTTGAATAAAGCTCTTGTAATTACAAATTCAACAGACCTCAATGTATTTGCATAATTACAATACTGTACCTGTAGCTATTGTTACAATTCATACCAGATATGCACCACTACAAAAGCAACCACAAACTAAGGGCATGATCATCATAAATTCTTTATTGCCCATAAATAGTGCATTTATTTCAGCAATTGTATTATCCTTCAACAACACCAAAATATGTACAAAAGAATGTAATAAAAAAGTTGATGAAATGTAGTGAGTTATTTAAGAAACTGTAAATACTTAATGTTTTAATACATTGTAATCAAGGTAAAGGTGAACTCAACTGTCACAAGACAAGTTTGATTAATGAAAAGATGTAAATTAATTTCTAGTGCAACACTGCAACTATTATTCAGGTATAAGTCATTAATAGAACAGTAACATACAAAAATACTTCATGAGTAGCTTAACAGTGATCAGTGCAACAATTTTTACATTCAGTTCCATAGAGGTAGTTGAATTTCCAGGGCAACACACTAATTTTTGTACAAGTGTACATTTCAGTAAACATGAGTCCAAAGATTCGGTTAAGGAATAAAAGCTGGTTTTACTAAAATAGTGAGCATACTTCAACAGTCTTTTGGTTGGCTGTGATGCATCGTTTAAAAAGCTTTAACAGAAGTGCATTAGTAGTGGAAGGTGCAAAACATCCACAGGCCATTATTCATCCATGTGTATGTGGACATTTATATGTAGGAGGCTAAAAGCTTTGGGTCAGAAGCTGTTGTGAAGTTTATTCATTTTAACAGTTTCTTGGTTGGCCCCACACCGGACGTAGCTGTCACCAATGATCCATAAATTCACTGGATGGAGAAAAAACATAATAGTGAGAAATGTATCATATTATAAACTATAGAGACACAGAGGAAATAATGCTTTTAATAGATTAGCTCCACACAGTTATCTATAAATACACTATTAGCTAGAATTAGCTGTACAAACTGTTTTACTTTTATACATTAAATAGCAATAATAACTCAGACTCAAATAATAACTAACAAGTAAATAATGCTCACTTCTCTTGGGTTTCTCAGGTCCACATGCCATAATGCAGTGTAGCTCAGGATGTTTTCTTCCTGAAAGATAAAGAAATATTTCCAATAGATGTATTGTTTTTGACAATGAAATGAACAAAACCTGCAAAAAATAATCTTACTGAAGTAATGTTACTTGGTGTGTACCTACTGCTCTTAACAGTATATGATGACAGTTAAAAACACCCAATGATGACATCACGATAGTTAAATAAGCTATTTTCCACCTGCTAACGTTACTCTTCTCATAATATTTGCTGATTATATACATGTATGCAATTAGCTATGTCACGTTACTATTTTAACACTTGGCTGTAAAGTTTACCTCGAATTGTGGGAGCTAACTTGGTTAGCATCACCAGGTTGCTGGTGTAGACGGTGGTAGGTAGGCATGCAATTTCCTCGAGATCCAGCCCTCGTACCCTCCCCCGCTCCTTCCTCTTGCTCCTCCGGATGCCCATATAAATTGAATCCATGTTCTTTTTTTCCCAACATGCACCTCAAATTTTCAAAATGGCGCTGCTCAGATCTGATTCTATTGGCTTCAAAGCAGCAGTCCACAAACCAATGGGTGACGTCACGGCTGTTACGTCCATTATATACACAGTCTATGCATTTAACCTAAAACATACACTGAACAGCTCTCCTGAAATCACATCAGGCTTTTCTCATGTGTGTTATGTACTGTGCACTGCATGAACTGCCCAACAATGTCTTATTTTAGGAGGATTCAACTTATTTTATCTTATCAAAGACAACCCCTCCTCTCAGGCACCGTCTGCACTGTACATGATTAGACTTGTTTCAATGGAGCTGTTCTTCATTTGTCTTCATCAGCTCAAAATGACCAAAAACGAGTCTGAACAGTGGATTAAAAGAGATTAAAGACGCTACAACTCATAAACTGAGGCGACTTTGGAGACATCATGTTAAACTTGAATTTCTGACAGTTCCTTTCTTATATGAATCCAAACAGGCTTAAATCAGATCTTAAAAATTAGTTTTAAGATTTGATGATTTTTGATAGTTGACAAATTGTGATGCCAGTTTAAATAAAACGTCCTCAGACAAATGTTCACTGTTTTATCATCCTCTTATTGTTTTACTCAGGCAGAGGAAGTTCAGGGGCACATCATGAAGAAACAAAGAACAGGTGTGTAATGGAAGAGGAAAACAAGAACACAGACAACTAGACCAGCAACCCGGCCAAAGAGAAGAAATGGCCTCATCCAGCGAGGAGCCCAACAGCTCCAACATACAGGTCAGTGTGCTCCAATCTATCAATAAACATCTGGATGGTGCTTCCACCAGGAGATTAATGTCACTATGTGCTGAGCTCCACACGTAGACTACTTTGTGTTCACAAAACTAAAATTATTTGATATTTAATTTCAGGTGTCAGCTGTTGGTTCATTTTTTAAAAACGTGTGTCTATGACAGAGAAAAGTGACATAGAGCGATTACACATACACAATTATTTACACCATCAGACAAAAAATGATCATGTGATGTTTCTAACTTTCTAACATGCTTCAACAAGTCCAAATGATGCACATCAGGCTCCTTCATTTCTATTTAGCTGTCTCTCTGTCCTCACTACTGGAGGAGTATTTCCAGTCATTACAAAGGCACAAAAGGTTATAAGTTACCTCACATAGTTCCTGAGGAAACATCTTCTGGCTCCATTATTGATCGAATCGTTTGATGGAGTGCAGGCAGGTGGACCCAAGTGTAAGAGAGAGGCAGACATGATCTAAAAAACAGCTGTTTAATGAAACGTGACAAAAACTGTAGTTCAGAACAGAATCAGACTGAACTGAAAACTGGACTTAAATACAGACAGAACTAATGTACTGCCCTTGCAGCGCGTAGTCCTGTGCAAAGCTAGACAGCCAGCTAACATACAATGAGTCCTCCAATAACGACACAAGGCTTGACTTTTCTTGTGTTTACTGGTTTCCTCTTGTGTTTTTGTAAAACTGAAATATTACAGAGATAAGAACATAAATGAGTGTACAATAAAACATCAATAGAAATGGCAAATATCACACTCGCACAATTCTCATCAAAAAATAAGGCTACTGCTATAAATATTAGCTAGCAGCACACATCCCATAAAACACAAAGGTTTATAACATAATATTCTCAAAAACCAAAAGTGTTAAATAACTCTCCACACACACTAGGCTACTTACAGACAAATAGTCTCCAAGGCAGAAGCGTATCAAACAGTTTTCAGCAACATGCGTTCATCTGTCTGTCTTGCTTGTCTGTTTTTCACTAAAGCAGCTAAAACTAGCAGGAGAGCTACAGAGATGCAATAAAAAACATATAGAACAGAGCGCTCACTCTGACGCTATTTCTGAGACCTGACGAACAGAACACCCACATTTTACTTTTTTAACCAATAACTTATTTCACTTATTTAACTTAACTTTAAAGACAGCACAACTAATGAGGCAGGAGGACAGGAAGGGAGCTGATTGGCTGGGAAGGAGTACAGGATCACAGGAGGGACAAACAGAGCAAACAGACAACCAAAACCAGAAAACACAATGAGACCAGACAGAACAGTGACAGTGTGTGTCAGTGGTTACACCTCACACTCAAAACTGTTTTTAACCACAATCAAACAAGTTAGATTTTCCAGGTCCATTTTTAATCATATCAATCATTTTTTGTAATCCAGAAAATTAATTGTGTAATTGTTAATACAGATTTTCATATTTTCTTTTAGATCTTAGCAGCACAAAAGATGGCAACACCTACAGAGGTCCTCTTGGAGTGTTTGGAGGATTTAGGATCTGAGGACTTTGAATTATTCCAGTGGTACCTGTATCAGCAGGGGGTCCTTGAAGACTTCAAATCAATCCCCAAGAGTCGACTGGAGAAAGCAAACAGAATTAAAACAGTTGATCTGATGTTTGAGAGCTACTCTATAAAGGCTATTAAAGTGACCAAAATTATTTTAGGGAAGATGAATCAGAATAATCTACTGGAACGTTTGTCACTCCTCCCAGAACCTAAAGGTAAGTCATGGAAAGATTAAAATATTACAAAGATATTTAGATATTTAGTGCTCAGTTGATGGTCGACTTTTAGGTTTTATATTCTTCGAGGTGTTTCTCCTCTCATCCAAAAGTCTTCTTTACTTCTGACTGACTGTGCAAGATGCGGGGGGCGGCTGTCTAGTTTTATGTAGTGTGAAGCTCCCCTCCATGGAAACAAAAGCAGAATCAGTAACAATGGATAAACCATAAGTTCCTGCAGTGGAAACCAAGTCTGGTATGATGTAGGTTCCAACAGGCAGTGAACAGACTGGATAGAAACAGAATTATTTATTCATGAAGTCTTTAATCTGTTTATGAAGAGAGGGACCCTGCGTATTACAGTAACTCGTTCCACCACCAGGGAACTACAGAAGAGTGAGTGACTCTGGACCCTGGTGTGGTGTTTGTACCAGGAGCCTTTCAGTAGCAGAGGGATATGAACAGTTCTGTTGTTGTCAGTGTTGGGAAAGTTACATTCAAAATGCAATATATTGTATATTACTAGTTACTTGTTTCTGTAAGTAATTTGTTACTTTACAATGTTACTTTCAATTGTTTTTTATTCATTCAGAGATTCTTGTTGAGGACCAGTGCAAACCCAAGTCTAACCAGAGGAAAAGGTTTCAGTGGGCGTTTTTGTGTTGTGGTCTGAAGAAGAGCGGTAAGAAATGAATTTACTTGTGTTTCAAGAGATGGAAGATTAGAGTAACTCGTTCCACCACCAGGGAACTACAGAAGAGTGAGTGACTCTGGACCCTGTTGTGGTCTTTGTACCAGGAGCCTTTCAGTCGTAGTTACTTGTTTCTGAAAGTAATTTGTTACTTTACAATATTACTTTCTCTATTCAGTAATACATTATGTTAATCACAAAAGTACAACTAGTCATTTTAAAATGAAGGAGGTAATGTTCCATAGCAGCTCACATTTATTGCAGTTCATTATAAATGCAGTGGAAAGCGATATGTTATAGCCTAATGACAGCGTAGGCCTGAAACAGTAAGTGTGAGAGACTGTCTTCTCCTTTTGGTTGGTTTACCCTATTATGTGATAACTTCCACGTGCCAGTCAGGCAGTAGCCTAAGCCTGTGCTTAATACAATGTCATTTTGGCCTTTTAGGTCTATTGATAAACTATAATAACATCTGTACACTACAAACAGCTTAATGTAACAGGTGCAGTGCAGACTCAGCAGTACAATAACAGTCACTGATATCACAACAGCTTTTACCTTCATTACCAACAGAAAATTTTAGAACAGAATAGAACAATTATTTTTCAGTGAAGAGAGTTCCTACTGCTTCCCTACACATACACATCCCTACACTTAACTATTATGTTCTTCCATCTTGAATAAACTGAAAGTAAAACCCATCTTGAAAATGTACAGTTTGACTCTGCAGTCATTTCAGCATTTAATTACAGCAACAGGAAATTAGTCATTTTCTGTGGTGTGGATGAATTCTTAAAAAAACCAAACATTTTTTTGTGGTAATGTAGGTTACTTAACATGGTAACTGTAATAATAGTACTGAAATCTTATATGTGACCAGTGTCAGAGAGGTTAAGCTGAAGGTGGCGATCCTTCACTATGCCGAGGTATCAACCATGCATGATGAGATTTGTGTTGAGACTGTGAGGTCTTCCAGCAGGAATGATATGGAGATCTGTGTGAGTTAAGTGTGAATGTTGGATCATCAGGTTCAGAACAAGCCAACCAAGTTTCCATGTTGGAAAGGGCAATGCAGTTTCAAAGCCTCTGTTATTGAATATGATTTAATGATCTTTCCATAAAACTGTTAAACTCCAATGAACTGAACTGATACCACACTTGTAAGAACATATTTTTATGATTTATATTTTCTATTTCTGTCAATTGTTGTTTATTCATTCAGAGGTTCTTGCTGAGGCAGAGGAGCGTGACAGGCAGGGTGAGATGGAGAAAGAAAACACAGACTCGGAGGGAAGAAAGGATCCCCCACTGACCTCTGGCCCAAGTGGACCTCCAGGTATATCAACTCCCTCACATCTACACAGTGTTACCATCTCCATACATTTAGTGTGTTGTATCTGTATGTTAAACTGATCATGTAGAAATCACATTATAAAACCTTTTACAAAATAGTTTCAGCACCTTGAAGTCTGATTCTGATTTTTTTAGGTGATTCCCAAAGACATCAACAAACCCAACAGGCAGACTCAGAGAAGAAGAGAGAGGATCCCCCACTGACCTCTGGCCCAAGTGGACCGCCAGGTATATCAACTCTCTCACATCTATACTTGGTTATTCCAGGGTTACCGTCTCTGATATTGTCACATATTTATTCTGAAACAATAATTCTTGGTTAAAAGTATATTTTGATTGTATTAACTGGTTACTCCTTGAAATATTTATATCTGTCTGTGACTCTGTATCCATAATGATTCTGTGACAGAGAATAAGCTCATAGTGCTGCTGAGCACCATAAACTGAGCTGAAAAGTAATACTCTTAAAACAATTCTAGTTTCTAGGTAATAATGTGTGTCTGTTGATAGCATGTGGTAGTCAATGTACTGCTCACTCTCACGTATTTGATGCAGCGTTTGGATCTTCTTTTCCTCTCCATCAGTTGGTGGCACTCTGAGCAGCTTACAGACTTTGCTGGTTTGGAGACATAACTTTTAAATGGTCTTTTGCTGATCTGTAGTAGGACTCTGACATTCTTGTGTCCTAAAAGTTAAAGTTAAATTTTTGTTCCACTACAGCTTTCCCGCTTTTTACACTACAGTTTTCCCAAACAATAGCGTAAGCAGTAAAAGCTCTCTTTGGAATAATGTTCATGAAGTTATAAGATCGAAAGAAAAACACAAACCATGTACTGAGAAGAGAGATGAGGAAAATAGATCCACACTGCAGAGTGGCTGACCTTGTATTTTATTAATTTAACATGTTGGATAAATGAGACATTTACTGATGTCTCAAGATATGGAGGAAAAAATGTTCATATATGTATTCTTCAAATTGTCAACATATCTTATTTATTGTGTTCATACAGAAACTCCTGCTGCAAAGTGTCGACGTAAACTCAAGTCTAACCTGCAGGAGAAGTTTGAGTGTCTGTTTGAGGGGATCGCTAAAGCAGGAAACCCAACCCTTCTGAATCAGATCTACACACCGCTCTACATCACAGAGGGAGGGACTGCAGAGGTCAATGATGAACATGAGGTCAGACAGATTGAAACAGCATCCAGGAAACCAGTCAGACCAGAAACAACAATCAGACATGAAGACATCTTTAAAGCCTCACCTGGAAGAGATAAACCAATCAGAACAGTGATGACAAAGGGAGTGGCTGGCATTGGGAAAACAGTCTTAACACAGAAGTTCACTCTGGACTGGGCTGAAGACAAAGCCAACCAGGACATACACTTCACATTTCCATTCACTTTCAGAGAGCTGAATGTGCAGAAAGAGAAAAAGTACAGCTTGGTGGAACTTGTTCATCACTTCTTTACTGAAACCAAAGAAGCAGGAATCTGCAGGTTTGAAGAGTTCCAGGTTGTGTTCATCTTTGATGGTCTGGATGAGTGTCGACTTCCTCTGGACTTCCACAACACTGAGATCCTGACTGATGTTACAGAGTCCACCTCAGTGGATGTGCTGCTGACAAACCTCATCAGGGGGAAACTGCTTCCCTCTGCTCGCCTCTGGATAACCACACGACCTGCAGCAGCCAATCAGATCCCTCCTGAGTGTGTCGGCATGGTGACAGAGGTCAGAGGGTTCACTGACCCACAGAAGGAGGAGTACTTCAGGAAGAGATTCAGAGATGAGAAGCAGGCCAGCACCATCATCTCCCACATCAAGACATCACGAAGCCTCCACATCATGTGCCACATCCCAGTCTTCTGCTGGATCACTGCTACAGTTCTGGAGAATGTGTTGAAAAGCAGAGAGAGAGGAGAGCTGCCTAAGACCCTGACTGAGATGTACATCCACTTCCTGGTGGTTCAGGCCAAACTGAAGAACGTCAAGTATGATGGAGGAGCTGAGACAGATCCACACTGGAGTCCAAAGAGCAGGAAGATGATTGAGTCTCTGGGAAAACTGGCTTTTGAGCAACTGCAGAAAGGCAACCTGATCTTCTATGAATCAGACCTGACAGAGTGTGGCATCGATATCAGAGCAGCCTCAGTGTACTCAGGAGTGTTCACACAGGTCTTTAAAGAGGAGAGTGGTCTGTATCAGGACAAGGTGTTCTGCTTCGTCCATCTGAGTGTTCAGGAGTTTCTGGCTGCTCTTCATGTCCATCTGACATTCATCAAGTCTGGAGTCAATCTGCTGGCAGAACAACAAACAACATCCCAGAAGCCTGAAACTAAACAAGAATCTGCAGAGACACATTTCTACCAAAGTGCTGTGGACAAGGCCTTAAAGAGTCCAAATGGACACCTGGACCTGCTTCTCCGCTTCCTCGTGGGTCTTTCACTGCAGACCAATCAGAGTCTCCTACGAGGTCTGCTGACACAGACAGGAAGTAGCTCAGAGACCAAACTGAAAACAGCCGCCTACATCAAGAAGAAGATCAGTGAGAATGTGTCTGCAGAGAGAAGCATCAGTCTGTTCCACTGTCTGAATGAACTGAATGATCATTTTCTAGTGGAGCATATCCAACAGTCCCTGAGATCAGGAAGTCTCTCCACAGATAAACTGTCTCATGCTCAGTGGTCAGCTCTGGTCTTCATCTTACTGTCATCAGAAAAAGATCTGGACGTGTTTGACCTGAAGAAATACTCTGCTTCAGAGGAGGCTCTTCTGAGGCTGCTGCCAGTGGTCAAAGCCTCCAAAACAGTTCTGTAAGTACATAAGTAGTTGGATTTATCCATCATTATTTAAATATTCTGCTGTCTTTAAAATAAGTAACTTCTTGCTCGTTATCTGTTTCTTTTATATTTCCTTTCCAGGCTGAATGGCTGTACCCTCTCTGAGAGAAGCTGTGCAGCTCTGTCCTCAGTTCTTAGCTCCCAGTCCTCTAGTCTGAGAGATCTGGACCTGAGTAACACCAACTTGCCGGATTCAGGAGTGAAGCAGCTTTCTGCTGGACTGGAGAGTCCACACTGTGGACTGGAAACTTTCAGGTCAGATCAAGTTATACTTTTTATTTTTCACAGGAAATAAAATGTTTGGATTTTCCAGTCTATCTTTCCTTGACTCAGCTTTATAACCTAAATAAACTGATCTTTACTTTTATATCATTATATTGAGATAATTAAACAAATGATACACATGATCTGTTTATCACAGATTCTGATGTATTTAACTTTTATCTCCAGGTTGAGTCACTGTAACCTCTCAGAGAGAAGCTGTGCAGCTCTGTCCTCAGTTCTCAGCTCCCAGTCCTCTAGTCTGAGAGATCTGGACCTGAGTAACAACAACCTGCAGGATTCAGGAGTGAAGCAACTTTCTGCTGGACTGGAGAGTTCACACTGTACACTGAAGACTCTCAGGTCAGGATTCATCAACCCTTTAGTTTAGATAGATAGATTTACATATATACAATTAAAGTAAATAATCACAATTAATTAAAGTAAATAATCACATTTCCTTGTTATATAATATCAAAATAAATAAACAAATGAAGCAGTTTCTGACCAAAAAGGTCAAGGCTGAAGCATTTGCTCATAACACCGACCCTTCTTACACGAGTCTCACATGACACATCTCATTGGACCGGTGTGTAAATTGAACAGTCGTGATAATTAGCAGATAACTTATTTGAAAGTTCTTAGAAATTGCCCTTAAATATACCTCACATATCATGGCATTTAAGTGAGCTGTTGCAGGATCATTTCCATGTAGTTTCTGTCTTATACACCACAGTAATCAAGAATCAAGATACTTGAATATTTTGAAAGTCTAATTTCTTGCCTGCTTATGTCCTACTTTTACACCTTCAGTAACACAGTGATGCTTTTATAAAGGAATAGGGTTAGGTCCATCACAGTGTTTTTTGGCCAACCAGTGGTTCGACTCGATGAATCTGCTTCATCTTCATCTTCAGAGCTGTGGGTGTTAGGTTCCCTCTGGAGTCGTATCTGTCCTCCTTATAAGTACGCCAGGCTCTCTCAGTGTGTATGAGACGCTGTCTGTAGATGCTCAAAGTGTCTCTGATGGTTGACTTGATAATAGATGTAAACAACCTGAAAAAAAGATTTGATTTTGAACCTCAAAATGACTAAAAATGAATTGAAGTGAACCAGATAACATAGAACATCCTTAAGGATACTGCACCAACAATAATGAGTTCTTTACTTAATTCTTATTTTATATCATTTGTCTCCCATCATACATGCTGATGATTCATCATTTCCTGAAGTAAGATTGATGCCAATAGTATCAGAGATGTCAGGTCTAAGGTCTGTTCAAAGTCTGCCCAAAATGTATTGAAAGTAACATGTAAAATTTATCAGAGAAGTATGTCGTTTCCAGGCATGGGCCGGTTACCAGTTTCAAAGTATACCACGGTATGAAAAAGTCATGGTTTCAAAACCACTAAAATTTTCCATCATACCGTTCCTGCGGTCGTCTCGTCAGAGAGAAAATGGAAGTTGTTGGAGCCATAATATCATTTTTTGTTGTTTCTTTTATTTTTGTTTCTATTTTTTGTTTCTTTATTATACTAAGGGTCATATCTGACGTTTCTTGTTTTTGAGTGGTTGGTGCAGCACCGGAAATGCATATAGGTAACCCCAGGTATTGAGCACGGTGTGTGAAGGGGAGGGAAAACTGTTTTTGACCGTATCAGTGTGGTAGCATGACGTGTCTTTTCCTGTTAAATGAATGAATGAATGACGAAGGAAACGATTAATGGAAACTTACCTGTGATGTCATGGACTCAAAAGTTATACCTGTGCTCAGGAAAGAAAATTAATTGAATGAAAATAAATGGGTCACTACACTCAAAGATAGACACCGTATTGGACATGTTTTTTTATTTGTTGCCCAGAACACGCGTCTGAACAAGTTCTCCCAGTTCACCCCTCAGAGGCCAAATGTAGTGTAGATTGAAAGACTCTACAGAAGTTCCTCAGGTCCTGTGCAGCTGCAGCGTAAAGTTCCGCTCCTCCCGCGCACCTCCAGTTGCTGTTACGAGCAGGTAGCTTGGTAGGTAAGGTAGGTAAGTTAAAGGACTGCACTTATTTATTTTTTTTATTTAGAAAGAATTGTTATGTTTTATTATTTATTTTAAATACATATTTGCTAATGTTCCATCATGTTCTACATATTGTTTAAAAATAGAAGACTATTCAATGGAAAAGGTTTTTTTCTTTTTTTTCTTTTTAAATACAGACATTTCAAAATATCACATTTTAAAGCTGTTATCATAACACAGTGAAACCATGATATTTTTGCCCAAGGTTATCATACCGTCAGAATCTCATACCGGCCCATGCCTCGTCGTCTCCTTCAGTTACTGCAGCAGCTACTCAGACAGCTGTGAGGACAAACATGAGTTAGTTTAAAGAGTAAAATAAGCGTTTTAATGTCAGATTTACAAAGGTTAAATCGAGTGGAGCTGGCGTGTTGTCAGAGAAAGAAAACTGCTTAGATGCAGTGCGGCTGTGCGTTTCCCGCCAATTTAACTTAGATTTTCCTGCTGAGTTAGCCACCTGAAGCTAGCTGGTTAGCATGAAGCATCATTTAATGCTGTGTTAGTTTACCTTGAAATCCAATCAGGATATAATGTTTGTGTCATGTGATGAGAATATAGCTGATGCTGCTAAGCTTGTTAGCCGCTAATCACTGTAGGTTTCATTGTAGCCTAGAAGCTAAGCTAAGTGCGACATGCTAAGCTGCTGTTGTAGTGGGAAAACACGGAAGACAATTAGTGCATATTTGAAATGGGCTTAAAAGCTAATGTGTATGTACTATAACATGTAAAAGGCCACATATATGCATTAATTAGATCATTCATATATATCAGTCATATATTTGTTGCTGTTTTTAATGAATTTCTTTATTGTTATGTTGAAATCTAAAAAATTTGAGTGGTGTGAAGACATTATCATGCCTCAATAAGCAAGCAAGAAATGAGACTTTGAAAAGGTTCAATGAGTAACTTGATAGTTGATGATGAAGTTGTATTTCTCTGTAATTAGTCATTAATGGAGTCTGCAATAAAAAATGGACATTTAGTACATTGTGTCCGAAGTTGGACTGATGTGCTGAAATGATTCAGAAATAGTTGAGAATGTAAATGGTCAAACATGTTGTTCAGTTTACTGGCCTGCAGAAACTAGTTTGTCATTACTTGCTAATTATCAGCTACTTTCCATCAAATTAGCAAGAGGGGTGCGAGGAGGCATTCGAAAGAAAATCTGAGCGCTACAAAGATCTGGTGCAGGACTGCAGGGACAAAGGGTGGCAGGCATGGTTGTACCCGGTCGAGGTTGGATGCAGAGGCTTCCCTGCATAGTCAGTATGGAAGTTCTTGACAGCTGTGGGGCTGACGGGAAGAGAAAGAAAGAAAGCAGTGCGAAAACTGGGGGAGGCAGCAGAGAGAGCCTCATGTTGGATTTGGAGCAGGAGAGAGGAGTTGAGCTGGCAGCCAGGAGGAAGTGAGTAGTGGCTGGCCACCACTACTGACCCACCAACAGGAGAGTGTTATGGTTAAGGGTTGAAACACTCTGTGATTGTTGGCAACCATCTGATGACACGACCTCCTGGCCAAAGGCTCCAGTCATTGTTCAATGACTGAAGGAGAAGCATCCTTGGATGTATGAAATCAGAGCATTTCTTCTTGATTTAGTGGAGTTTTAAAAAAAACCCTGAAAAGTTGACACAGTACTGTGATAAAAGTACATCTTTATTCTTCCTTTTGGCAAAAGCTTCACTCTTCATAAACACATTAGAATGATTTGAACATTTGGGTCACAATGACGAGGTAAACACATGCTGCTGAATCTTCCCATCTGGCTGGATGCTCAACTTTCTGGAGCTCCCTGATTCACTTCATCTTTTAGTGAGTTCGTTTGGAGACAGTTTGTTGTTGTATGTGACTGCACACAGCAGTACTCTCACACTGTGTGACATGTGTGTTGTTTTGTGTGTTTGTAGTCTGTCAGGATGTCTGATCACAGAGGAAGGCTGTGCTTCTCTAGCCTCAGCTCTGCAGAACAACCCCTCCCATCTGAGAGAGCTGGACCTAAGCTACAATCATCCAGGAGACTCAGGAGAGAGGATCCTGTCTGCTGGACTGGAGGATCCACACTGGAGACTGGACACTCTCAGGTATGGACAGACAATGTGTGATAGAGGAGGAAGAGCTGGAAACATTTTCTCTGTCAGAGCTGATCACAGATCTCAACTGAATCTTTGACTTTTTCTTCTTTCTAACTGAAGTTTCCTGTAAATGTTGAAAGTTAAACCTGATTAGATTCAATCAGGGTTTCAGAAGGATTGGGATAGTGGATTCAGATTGGATCAAAGTGTATGAAAGCCCAACCCCACATTAGAAGAGAATAATAAAACAGTAGACTAGAGCCATGTAACGTCCATGTTAGCATGCTGAAAGAGAACGTGCTGCTCTGACCCCCCTCCTCCTTTCAGCCTGCAGCCTGCTGGAGTCCACTGGTTGACACCTGGTCTGAAGAAGTGTAAGTGTGCTTTTCATTTCATTCATCAAACTGTAACATCACTCACTCACATCTTACTGAGGATGAAGTTGATGTCATTATCAAACAGATGATAGATCAATAACTGATCAATAACTGCAGCTGTATTGTGTCTCGTTCTCTCCATCAGATTTCTGTGAACTGGAACTGGATCCAAACACAATGCACAGAAACCTCAAACTGTCTGATAACAACAGGAAGGTGACATATGTGGAGGAGGTTCAGTCATATCCTGATCATCCAGACAGATTTGATGTCGACTATCAGCTGCTGAGTAGAAATGTTCTGACTGGTCGCTGTTACTGGGAGGTCGAGTGGAGAGGGACAGTTTCTATATCAGTGAGTTACAGAAGAATCAGCAGGAAAAGACGCAGAGATGACTGTTGGCTTGGAGGGAACAATACGTCCTGGAGTCTGAAGTGCTATGATGGTGGTTACTCTGTCCTTCACAAAGGAACATACATCTCCTCCATCTCCTCCTCCTCCTTCTCCTCCTCCTCCTCTGACTCTAACAGAGTAGCAGTGTATGTGGACTGTCCTGCTGGCACTCTGTCCTTCTACAGAGTCTCCTCTGACACACTGATCCACCTCCACACATTCAACACCACATTCACTGATTCACCTTTGTGTGCTGGGTTCGGGTCTGGTCCTGGTTCCTCAGTGTCTCTGTGTGGTTTGTAGGAAGGAGAGTCTCCTCCTGTCAGAGAAACATTCTCATGTTATTTAGTACCAACCTGATCTCTCATCATGGCCCAGCAAAATGCGCCTGACTTTTCTGAATTATCATTTTTAGCTGCTTCCAATTACGTTACACCACTTTTTTACCTGTATGCTATAATTTAATTTTAAGTGAGGTATGTTAGTCAGTCAAACTTTAGCATTGACTTGGACTACAGTTTTCTCCCATGCCGCTTCTCTCCTTAGCGTCTGCAGCAGACGGGGAGTTCTTGTCCTCTGAAAAGAAGCCAATGCGGAAGTAACTTAGAGCTGCATTCTATCAAAAGGCCACCAGGGGGCGACCTTTTTGTGTTCAAAAAGACGTCCGGCTCTATACAAGTCAATGGAGAATTCACCAACTTCTCACTTGATTTCTAACCTCAGTAAACGTTTTCAAAATGTGTTTATGGTCTCAATCGCTAGTTTAAAGCCTTCTTCAATGCAGTATGATGTTCATTTGTGAAATTCTGGCCTCTCTGATTGTATATTTGACGATAAAGCAAGCTACGTGGCTACATTGTGATTGACAGGTTGATTGACTAATGTCCTTGAGATCCAGCCCTCGCAACCAATCGCAGCCTCCCCGCTCCGCCGTTGGTCCCGCCCATACGTCCGTCCATGACTCCGCCTCATGCCCATATAAGTAGAATCCGTGTTCATTTTTTCCCAGCATGCACCTGAAATTTTCAAGATGGCGCTGCCTAGATTCGATACTATTGGCTTTCGAGCAGCAGTCCACAAACCAATGGGTGACGTCTATGGTCTGCAGCAGTGTTACTTTTTGTGAAATATATGTTCGTATTCGCCACAGGCCTGTAGGGGGAGCTCCAGTTACACTGAGGTGACGTAACTCAAACTTGTTTTCTCAGCAGATGCCATGGTGAATCAAGGTATCAGGGCTCCATTGATGATGGCTTTTTATAGTGGTCGTTCACGCGCTAAAATCAAGGTGAACATACTCAGAATTGATTGAACTAATTCAGATCAACTGTTCTGGAACCGGATACTCAGTTTGTTGAACCTCCTTACTGGAATACCCCCCTGATCTCTCACTGGTTGTAAATAGAGTTTGTAAAGCCAACATGCTTTCCACATGACTGACAGTTAGTTAGTCAGTCACATATATCCACATTTAAAAAGCTGTAAAACAGAAGCTGATTTTCTCAGAGCAGATATCTCAGTCTGTTAGAGGACTGTTTGGAGGTTGGGAGGTCGTGGCTTTGATCCTTATGAGTCTCAGTCAATGTTCAAGTCCAACACCCAAAGTGAAACTCAGAAGCTCTGAGAGAAAACCACCAGCGGCTCAAAGTTTACTGAAACGTCAAGTTGTGAGCAAGCTTTTTAAACATGTTGGAAGAGTTTAGCCACTAACTATAACACACATAATGACAGGAAGTATCTGCTGGCCTATAGAGGAACTTTGTTATTTCTCCTCTTATTTGTTTTTTGTTTTTTTGGCTTCTTGTTCAATTACTTGTTTTTTTAATCATATAGTGGATTCAGAAACCAACATGTTTTATGTGTCTCTACTGGATGTGCATGTACAGCTGTCAATCAACATGATGATTCATCCATTCATCTATTCATAGTTGTGTCTCTAAAATGTCAGAAAATAGTCAAAATATTGTTTTTATTACTTTACATTACATTTATTTTTTATCGTTTTACAGTTTAATATTTAGTTTTTATGTAAATCACATTTAATTGACCCAGTGTATGATATATAAATAAAGCTGTCTTCCTAAAACGCTGGTTATAATCTCACAGAGTCAAAGGCAGCGTCTTTAAATGTCTCATTTAGTCTGAACTAAAGTCCAGAACATCAAATATTCAGTTTATTATCATGTGAGACAAAGAAAAGCTTCAAAAGGACTAAAATAATGATGTGCTGATTTAGTGTTGATGGATAATCAATGAATGGACTAATAGTTGCAGCTCTGGCTGTATGTGAACAGAATATTAGAGGACAAACAGCTGACAGTTTAGCGCCTTACTAAATATCCACAATAAAAAGCTCATTTACACGATCATTCATCTGTTTCTAATCTTTTCACATGTTTCTTATTTGCTGTTTTTGTCTTTTTACCAAGTAAAGTTGATCATTTGTATGTTTGTGTTACTCAGGCAGAAATAAATGGAACTGCTGTATCACCTGTTATGTCCAATAAAAAAAGGATGATCAATAATAATAGAAGCTTTAATTTGATCTGTCTTTATTGTCACATTCATAAAAATGTCCCTCTAATAATAATCTGAACATTATTAATAGTTCTATCATTCATTCAGTTTAGTGCAGACTCAGTTTCTCATTTCTACAACCTCCACACAACTTACTGTAAAGTGTAAAACATATCACCATTTATGAAGGAATCGTTAATATTTATATCTGCTGCAAATAGCCCTGTAAATGTGGTGTTGATGTGATAAAGAAGTGAGAAGAATGATGTGAGATTTTAATATGACTACAGCAGGCGCTCCGCTCTGCTGCTATTCCCCATTAACAGAAGAAATCGATTGAGCTGATTGATGAGCTTCGTTGACTTTGTCTCCATCTGGTGGCAGGATGAAGAATGACTGAGCTAACAGCCTCCATGTGTTGGAAATATTGCTGAAATAGCTTCACTCTGCTTCTCTGTCCCTCTTTGTGTTTGTGAGCATTTTACAGCAGTCATTATTACCATTCTAATAACAATATTTAACTATTTTATCATTTAAAACCACATCATGTCATCTGTGTTCATTAAACTGACAGCATGCAGTTTACCTTTGTACCACCAGATGGTGCCAAAGATCGATAAATGAAAAGTAATATTCCACATTTAATGTAGATGCTAGATACATTATAATGGTGCTTTTCCACTACACAGTCCCAGCACGACTCTACTCGGGGTTTTTGCCCCTCCATCAGGGATAGTACCTGGTACCTGCTACTTGTTTTAGTACCTGCTCTGCTGAGGTTTCAAGCGAGCCGAGCCGATGCTAAATGTGACGTCATCAGACTTCCGGCCTCTGATTGGTCAGAGAGTCACTGGAAGAGTCATGAGCCGTCCCACACAAGAACCTAAGCCGCCATTTTTAAATCCCAACAACAGCGTTACAGAGATTGGTTTCTCTTCTCTTGCTTTGTGTGTGACAGAAAGACACATACAGCAGCAGTAAGGAAGGAAGGAAGGAATGAAGGAAAGGAAGGAGGGGAAGGAAGGAAAGGAAGGAAGTGTGTGTGACAGAAAGCCACATACAGCTAGTACACATCGCCTCCATGTCCTCCATTGTTTATGTGTTTGTGTCGCGTACAAAACAAAGTCACGGCACGGTTTAACGCAGCGTTGTTATGACGACCCCGCCACGTTGAAGAGGAACTATAGTAATGGAAAAGGTTCCTGGTACCAAACCGAGTAGAGCTAGAACTGTATAGTGGAAAAGCGCCATAACTGTACTGATCGTTAATCAATAATGTTCTTAAAGATGATAATCAGCACATTGAGGAGGGTTTGTCCAGTTAATGATATAAAAGCTGAAGAAGTTTTACAGGTGATTAATTGATCAGACTGATTAGTTGAAAAAAAAAAATACTGGTTACACAAATTGACACTGGTCATTACGCCAAAAAAGGGATTTGATGAACAAGTCACAATAATTTACTTCCACTTAACATCAAGAGTTATGAATTTTCAACTGAATTTTCTGAGTTATCAGTATTAAAGCTCAGGTTTGTAAGTCAGTTGAGTTCAATATAAATTTCAATGTGTGAACTTAACACAAATCACCTCTGCTGTGGCGGTAATATTCATGCGCGCTGCAAATAGTCCTGTAAATGTGGTGTTGATGTGATAAAGAAGTGAGAAGAATGATGTAAGATTTTAATAAGACTACAACAGGCGCCCCGCTCTGCTGCTATTCACCATTAACAGAAGAGGAGAAGGATCGATTGAGCTGATTGATGACGGTGAAAAGGCGAGCAGCGGCTGAGGAGCAGAAACAAGGTGAGTGGTTGCATTTATTAAACTTTGTAGATTACTTCTAAAGATATACATTGCTGTTACTTTAACATCTATAAACAAAGGCTAGTTGAACGTTACAGTATTGTAAGTAGATGTAAATGTTTTGTTATTATTAGAGATATTTATTTATTTATTTCACTGGAAATAATGGATACAGGCAGATTTGATTCGCTCAATGAAGAATTGATCAGAGTCTTTTCTGGTTGATGGTGAGGACAGTGAGACAGGATGGATCAGCCTTGGTTCTTATACAGTTACACATCTCTGAAATCAGCAATGATCCATATATGTCATTTATGTTAGAAAGAACAGTTTAGTACAGTGGAAGGTGGAAGTGAAGAATAACAGAGAATAACAAGTAGTCCCACAAATATGTTTTAATTCTTTTCATTTGAAATTGGAAAAAAACAGTCATAAAATGAAGAGAGGTTCATGTTATATTTGAAATAAATACTGAGTTATTACAAGAAACAAGGATCAATATATATGTTCTATTTACAACTTTAGTCACAATACTACACATATAAAATACTTGCTGTCCAATTCCTCTCCACACTCATTCTTTAAAGATTGTTTTATTTTTATTTTAAGAAATCTTTATTGTAAAAGAACACAGTATACAGAACAGTATATAAAGGATATAGACAGAGGAATACTCGGGTACATTACACAAAGATATTCAAAGGTGAACATACATGAAGGGTTTTTATAGCCTTGTTGTTTTTGGATTCAGAAATCAGATTTACTTGTTCAGTCTCTTGGAAGAAAAATGCAAGGTGAGTTTTTTTTTACTGCTGAATTGACATAAATGTAGTTTTGCCAGCAGGATCAACACATTTATTACACATTTATCTTCTTTTCTGTGTTCTCTGAAAAAACTAAATACTACATTCTCCCACCTTAAAGTAAAATCTCTATGAACATGGTTGATTGTAAATCTACTGAAGTCTTGCCAGAAGTTTTCTTTTCACCATGTAATTGATTAGCAGGTTCATATTTATCACTTCCTTCACCTTATTCACTATGAAGTATTTATGAGGAATCATCCAGACTTCCTTCTAGTTGATGTTACAAATCAAATCCAATACGACATAACATATGTGGAATATATAGAGACAATATCTTTCTAAAACAAAGGGAGCAGAGTCTTCAGTCAGCTGACTCTCTTCCTCTTCAGAATTTAGTGCTACTAAAATATTTGGGCTGGCCCTGAGTCAACTCCTCCCTCTTCCTCTTCCCACTTTACTTTCACTTTCTCTAACATCGTGCTGCAGATAGTTTTCTCCGTCTGAAGGTAATGTAACCGACACTTTCTGTGTTTTTACACTTTAATGTCTCTTTGTTCGTGTTGTTAGTGCTGACTGCTGTTAGTTTAGCTCCTCACAAACAGCAGAAATCTGCAGTTTGGTTGTTAAAAATGAACTCAAACTAACGGCTGCAACATTTCCGCCATCTAGTGTTTTAGGGGTGAGTGTGGAGGAGCAGGTGAGTTGATGGTCAGTAGTTGAACAGTGTTGTTATTATTGTGTCCCTCCACTTACTGATGACTGACGGCTATCAGCTTGTGGAGGAGGCGGAGATAAGCCGCTGCTCTCCCCGCTGTCACTAAATGCGATGTTACGGTTTAACTGGTGATCGTGTTAACTGGTGACTTCCCTAAAAAGCCTTTGTAGTTTAATCCTTTTTGCTCATCTGTGTTTTAATATCTAAGTATGTAACCATTAATGTAAGTTCAGTTGTGTTCAGAAGACTCATTCGCCTCTTGTAACGGATCTTAAAATGTGAGAAAGTCACCAGTTAAACCCTCCCTGATTTTATATGTGACGATAAAGCAGGGTATGCATTAGGGCGTGGCTACGTCCTGATTGACAGGTTGATTGATTCACAGGTTCAGGAGGGCAGACAGATAGACTGTATGGAGATTTTTGATCCCTAATTTTTTATGGATTGGAACATTTCATAAATGTTGCTATTATTTGTGCTGAATAAAGCTCTTGTAATTACAAATTCAACAAACCTCAATGTATTTGCATAATTACAATACTGTACATGTAGCTATTGTTACAATTCATACCAGATATGCACCACTACAAAAGCAACCATAAACTAAGGGCATGATCGTCATAAATTCTTTATTGCCCATAAAATAGTGCATTTTTTTCAGCAATTGTATTATCCTTCAACAACACCAAAATATGTACAAAAGAATGTAATAAAACGTTTGATGAAATGTAGTGAGTTATTTAAGAAACTGTAAATACTTAATGTTTTGATACATTGTAATCAAGGTAAAGGTGAACTCAACTGTCACAAGACAAGTTTGATGCATGAAAAGATGTAAATTAATTTCTAGTGCAACACTGCAACCGTTATTCAGGTATAAGTCATTAATAGAACAGTAACATACAAAAATACTTCAAAGCAAACTTCATAAGTAGCTTAACAGTGATCGGTGCAACAGTTTTTACATTCAGTTCCATAGAGGTAGTTGAATTTCCAGGGCAACACACCAAGTTTTGTACAAATGTACATTTCAGTAAACATAAGTCCAAAGCTTAGGTTAAGGAATAAAAGCTGGTTTTACTAAAATAGTGAGCATACTTCAACAGTCTTTTGGTTGGCTGTGATGCATCGTTTAAAAAGCTTTAACAGAAGTGCATTAGTAGTGGAAGGTGCAAAACATCCATTATTCATCCATGTGTATGTGGACATTTATATGTAGGAGGCTAAAAAGCTTTGGGTCAGAAGCTGTTGTGAAGTCGATTCATTTTAACAGTTTCTTGGTTGGCCCCACGCCGGACGTAGCTGTCACCAATGATCCATACATTCACTGGATGGAGAAAAAACATAATAGTGAGAAATGTATCAGACAAAGAGGAAATAATGCTTTTAATATATTAGCTCCACACAGCTATCTATAAATACACTATTAGCTTGAATTAGCTGTACAAACTGTTTTACTTTTATACATTAAATAGCAATAATAACTCAGACTCAAGTAACTAACTAACAAGTAAATAATACTCACTTCTCTTGGGTTTCTCAGGTCCACATGCCATAATGCAGCTGTGTAGCTCAGGATGTTTTCTTCCTGAAAGATAAAGAAATATTTCCAATAGATGTATTGTTTTTGACAATGAAATGAACAAGACCTCCAAAAAATAATCTTACTGAAGTAATGTTACTTGGTGTGTACCTACTGCCCTTAACAGTATATGATGACAGTTAAAAACACCCAATGATGACATCACGATAGTTAAATAAGGTATTTTCCACCTGCTAACGTTACTCCTCTCATCATATTTGCTGATTGTATTCATGTATGCAATTAGCTATGTCACGTTACTAAACTACTTTAACACTTGGCTGTAAAGTTTACCTCGAATTGTGGGAGCTAACTTGGTTAGCATCAACAAGTTGCCGGTGTAGACTGTGGTAGGTAGGCGTGCAATTTCCTGAAGATCCAGCCCTCGTACCCTCCCCCGCTCCTTCCTCTTGCTCCTCCGGATGCCCATATAAGTCGAATCCATGTTCTTTTTTTCCCAACATGCACCACAAATTTTCAATGTCACGACTGTTATGTCCATTATATTTACAGTCTATGCATTTAACCTAAAACATACACTGAGCAGCTGAAATCACATTAGGCTTTTCTCCTGTGTGTCATGTACTGTGCACTGCATGAACTGCCCAACAATGTCTTATTTTAGGAGGATTCAACTTATTTTATCTTATCAAAGACAAACCCTCCTCTCAGGCACCATCTGCACTGCACATGATTAGACTTGTTTCAAGGGAGCTGTAGCGGCTTTCCAGTACCTTTTTAAAAAGTCGCTGGTGAGGCAGAATAGGTCTTGTATTTGTATGACACGCTGCTGCTGTTCCAGAGAAGCACACTGAGTCCAAAAATAAGTTTTCGGAGATTTTAATGAATGAAATGAATACTACAGCGGCTTTACACGCGCCCATAGGATGTTATGTGTGTATCAAAGCAAACAAAACAGCGATAATGAAATACGGTCAACAAAAATTACGGCTACCTAGACTCGCCTCCATCCCCAGTGCAGGTGAAGCAGGTACTGATATAACCTACCGGTTGTGGCTACAGTGCCCACATGACCCCAAACAGTACATATCACCATGGCAACAAGACAAAGGTAATTAAACACAGAATAACTAATAAACAAATCAATATATGGCTCCTACAGGAGCTGTTCTTCATTTGTCTTCATCAGCTCAAAATGACCAAAAACGAGTCTGAACAGTGGATTAAAAGAGATTAAAGACGCTACAACTCATAAATTGAGGCGACACTGGAGACAAATAATCCAGTTTAAAGCATCTTAAACTTGAATTTCTGACAGTTCCTTTCTTAAATGAATCCAAACAGGCTTAAATCTGATTTTAAAAACTAGTTTTAAGGTTTGATGATTTTTGATAGTTGACAAATTGTGATGCCAGTTTAAATAAAACTTCCTCAGACAAATGTTCCCTTTTTTATCATCCTTTTATTGTTTTTACTCAGGCAGAGGAAGTTCAGGGACACATCATGAAGAAACAAAGAACAAGCGTGTAATGGAAGAGGAAAACAAGAACACAGACAACTAGACCAGCAACCCGGCCAAAGAGAAGAAATGGCCTCATCCAGGGAGGAGCCCAACAGCTCCAACATACAGGTCAGTGTGCTCCAATCTATCAATAAACATCTGGATGGTGCTTCCACCAGGAGATTAACGTCACTGTGTGCTGAGCTCCACACGTAGACTACTTTGTGTTCACATTCTGTTTTAACTCATGGGTGTAGATTTGGGTTTGGAGATGTTACTGGATTGTCCAAACGTCACAAAACTAAAATGATTTGATATTTAATTTCAGGCGTCAGCTGTTGTTATCTAATCTATGACAGTTGCTCACAACGTGTGTCTATGACAGTGATAGTGACATAGAGCGATTACACATACACAATTATTTACACCATCAGACAAAAAATGATAATGTGATGTTTCTAACTAGTTAGATGTGTAAAAGTCAAATAAAACATCTTACCTTTCTGACCATTTATCATTTTAATCATTGACTTCAGATCAGGGATCATTTTTTTTGGAAAAAAGATGTTATCACCGCTCTCTAAGCAGCTCTGTCTTCACACTGTAAACTCTACACGCTGCTGATTTTACAGGACTTTCAGGTTGTTTCTGAGTCTACAAAGTCGACATCAATCATGACAAAACATCCGTCCTGCACAATAACATAACATGCTTCAACAAGTCCAAATGATGCACATCAGGCTCCTTCATCTCTATTTAGCTGCGTTAGCACCACCTGCTGGATGTTTGTTAAACCATAACAATTACCATCTGATGCATTCAGTATAGCAATTATACACAAACATGCTGTATATATAGCTTTCAAGTAATTGACACAAAGCAGATTATTAATGGCACAACTATAAAGAGAAGTGTTCATCATTTAAAATGTAAATCTTTCAGATCAAAGACAACTGACTAAAGCAAATGATGGAGGAGATTTATTCACATAATTCCTTTTAATAAGAAAAAAAGACCAAACATCAAGAGACCAATAACACATGAAATAATGATGGTCCATCTGTTCCTCTCACAGATGTTATGATGCTGTAGTTCTTCTGAGAACCAATGACGTCACTGGTTCATAGAAGAACTTCAAATTCTGAAGCTGCGACCCAGAAACACAGAGAACATTAAAACTGTTGTTTTAGCGATAAGGTTGAAAATCAGCACAATGGTCCTTTAAACACACATCTTCAGGCAGTAGCCCTGTTGTAATGAAGATGCAAATCCCAGCCGAATCAAACCGGGACAAGTTTAAGTCAAGTCAAGTAATGCCAGTGCATGTGTATGGAAAAGGCCTAGTGGAGTACTGACTGGAGGGTTAATAAAGTCCTCTGAACACCCAGGCAGCAGTTTCCTCAACCAAGACTTTAAAGACACTGCCTGGTGCCAATGATAAGGCTGTCTCTCTGTCCTCACTACTGGAGGAGTATTTCCAGTCATTACAAAGGTTATAAGTTACCTCACATAGTTCCTGAGGAAACATCTTCTGGCTCCATTATTGATCGAATCGTTTGGAGTGCAGGCAGGTGGACCCAAGTGTAAGAGAGAGGCAGACAGGATCTATATAACAGCTGTTTATTGAAACTTGACAAAAACTGTAGTTCAGAACAGAATCAGACTGAACTGAAAACTGGACTTAAATACAGACAGAACTAATGAGGCAGGAGGACAGGAAGGGAGCTGATTGGCTGGGGAGGAGTAAAGGGTCACAGGAGGGACAAACAGAGCAAACAGACAGCCAAAACCAGAAAACACAATGAGACCAGACAGGACAGTGTCAGTATGTGTAAGTGGTTTCACCTCACACTCAAACAAGTTGGGTTTTCCAGGTCCATTTTTTAATCATATCAATCATTTTTCGTAATCCAGAAAATTAATCATATTTTCTTTTAGATCTTAGCAGCACAAAATATGGCAACACCTACAGAGGTCCTCTTGGGGTGTTTGGAGGATTTAGGATCTGAGGACTTTGAATTATTCCAGTGGTACCTGTATCAGCAGGGCGTCCTTGAAGACTTCAAATCAATCCCCAAGAGTCGACTGGAGAAAGCAAACAGAATTAAAACAGTGGATCTGATGTTCGAGAGCTACTCTATAAAGGCTATTAAAGTGACCAAAATTATTTTAGGGAAGATAAATCAGAATAATCTACTGGAACGTTTGTCACTCCTCCCAGAACCTAAAGGTAAGTCATGGAAAGATTAAAATGTTACAAAGATATTTAGATATTTAGTGCTCAGTTGATGGACGATAGACTTGTTTTAGATTCTTCGAGGTGTTTCTCCTCTCATCCAAAAGTCTTCTTTAGTTCAGACTGCAAGATGCCGGGGGCGGTTGTCTAGTTTTATGTAGTGTGGAGCTCCCCACAATGGAAACAAAAGCAGAATCAGTAACAATGGATAAACCATAAGTTTCTGTAGTGGAAACCAAGTCTGGTATGATGTAGGTTCCTACAGGCAGTGAACAGACTGGACTTTAATCTGTTTATAAAGACTGAGAAGGACTCTGCGTATTAGAGTAACTCGTTCCTCCACCAGGGAACTACAGAAGAGTGAGTGACTCTGGACATTGTTGTGGTGTTTGTACCAGGAGCCTTTCAGTAGCAGAAGGAACAGTTCTGGTGTTGTCAGTGTTGGGAAAGTTACTTTCAAAATGGAGATCTGTGTGAGTTAAGTGTGAATGGTGGATCATCAGGTTCAGAACAAGCCAAACAAGTTTTCATGTTGGAAAGGGCAATGCAGTTTCAAAACCTCTGTTATTGAATATGATTTAATGATCTATCCATAAAACTGTTAAACTCCAATAACTGAATAGATACCACACTTGTAAGAATATATTTTTATGATTTATATTTTCTATTTCTGTCATTTGTTGTTTATTCATTCAGAGGTTCTTGCTGAGGCAGAGGAGAGTGATAGACAGGGTGAGATGGAGAAAGAAAACACAGACTCGGAGGGAAGAGAGGATCCCCCACTGACCTCTGGCCCAAGTGGACCTCCAGGTTACCATCTCCATACATTTAGTGTGTTGTATCTATATGTTAAACTGATCATGTAGAAATCACATTATAAAACCTTTTACAACATTGTTTCAGCACCTTGAAGTCTGATTCTGATTTTTTAGGTGATTCCCAAAGACATCAACAAACCCTAGAGACAGACTCAGAGGAGAAGAGAGAGGATCCCCCACTGACCTCTGGCCCAAGTGGACCTCCAGGTATATCAACTCTCTCACATCTACACTTGCTTATTCCAGGGTTACCTTCTCTGATATTGTCAGATATTTATTCTGAAACAATAATTCTTGGTTAAAAGTATATTTTGATTGTATTAATTGGTTACTCCTTTTAATATTTATATCTGTCTGTGACTCTGTATCCATAATGATTCTGTGATAGAGAATACGCTCATAGTGCTGCTGAGCACCATAAACTGAGCTGAAAAGTAATACTCTTAAAATAATTCTAGTTTCGAGTTAATAATCTATGCCTGTTGTTAGCATGTGGTAGTCAATGTACTGCTCACTCTCATGTATTTGATGCAGCGTTTGGATCTTCTTTTCCTCTCCATCAGTTGGTCGCACTCCGAGCAGCTTTGCTGGTTTGGAGACATAATGTTTACATGGTCTTTGGTGATCTGTAGTAGGACTCTGACATTCTTGTGTCCTAAAAGTTAATTTCTGTTCCACTACAGCTGTTTTCTTAAGCAATGGCATAAGCAGTAAAAGCTCTCTTTGGAATAATGTTCATGAAGTTAGAAGATCGAAAGAAAAACACAAACCATGTACTGAGAAGAGAGATGAGGAAAATAGATCCACACTGCTGAGTGGCTGACCTTGTATTTTATTAATTTAACATGTTGGATAAATGAGACATTTACTGATGTCTCAAGATATGGAGGAAAATATGTTCATATATGTATTCTTCAAATTGTCAACATATCTTATTTTTTGTGTTCATACAGAAACTCCTGCTGCAAAGTGTCGACGTAAACTCAAGTCTAACCTGCAGGAGAAGTTTGAGTGTCTGTTTGAGGGGATCGCTAAAGCAGGAAACCCAACCCTTCTGAATGAGATCTACACACCGCTCTACATCACAGAGGGAGGGACTGCAGAGGTCAATGATGAACATGAGGTCAGACAGATTGAAACAGCATCCAGGAAACCAGTCAGACCAGAAACAACAATCAGACAAGAAGACATCTTTAAAGCCTCACCTGGAAGAAATAAACCAATCAGAAGAGTGATGACAAAGGGAGTGGCTGGCATTGGGAAAACAGTCTTAACACAGAAGTTCACTCTGGACTGGGCTGAAGACAAAGCCAACCAGGACATAGACTTCACATTTCCATTCACTTTCAGAGAGCTGAATGTGCAGAAAGAGAAAAAGTACAGCTTGGTGGAACTTGTTCATCACTTCTTTACTGAAACCAAAGAAGCAGGAATCTGCAGGTTTGAAGAGTTCCAGGTTGTGTTCATCTTTGACGGTCTGGATGAGTGTCGACTTCCTCTGGACTTCGACAACACTGAGATCCTCACTGATGTTACAGAGTCCACCTCAGTGGATGTTCTGCTGACAAACCTCATCAGGGGGAAACTGCTTCCCTCTGCTCGCCTCTGGATAACCACACGACCTGCAGCAGCCAATCAGATCCCTCCTGAGTGTGTCGGCATGGTGACAGAGGTCAGAGGGTTCACTGACCCACAGAAGGAGGAGTACTTCAGGAAGAGATTCAGAGATGAGGGACAGGCCAGCAGCATCATCTCCCACATCAAGACATCACGAAGCCTCCACATCATGTGCCACATCCCAGTCTTCTGCTGGATCACTGCTACAGTTCTGCAGTGCACCATGAAAAGCAGAGAGAGAGGAGAGCTGCCCAAGACCCTGACTGAGATGTACCTCCGCTTTGTGTTCCTTCAATCCAAAGTCAAAAACATTAAATATGATGGAGGAGCTAAAAAAGATCCACACTGGAGTCCAGAGAGCAGGAAGATGATTGAGTCTCTGGGAAAACTGGCTTTTGAGCAGCTGCAGAAAGGCAACCTGATCTTCTATGAATCAGACCTGACAGAGTGTGGCATCAATATCAGAGAAGCCTCAGTGTGCTCAGGAGTGTTCACAGAGATCTTTAAAGAGGAGGACTGTGGGATGTTTCCGGTGTTCTGCTTCGTCCATCTGAGTGTTCAGGAGTTTCTGGCTGCTCTTCATGTCCATCTGACATTCATCAAGTCTGGAGTCAATCTGCTGGCAAGAAAAAGAAAAACAATAATATCCAGGTTGACTGAAATGTTTAGAAGCAAATCAGCACGTTTCTACCAGAGTGCTGTGGACAAGGCCTTAAAGAGTCCAAATGGACACCTGGACCTGTTCCTCCGCTTCCTCCTGGGTCTTTCACTGCAGACCAATCAGCCTCCCCTACGAGGTCTGCTGATACATACAGGAAGTAGCTCAAAGACCAATCAGAAAACAGTTGAGTACATCAAGAAGAAGATCAGGAAGAATGTGTCTGCAGAGAGAAGCATCAATCTGTTCCACTGTCTGAATGAACTGAATGATCGTTCTCTAGTGGAGGAGATCCAACAGTACCTGAGATCAGGAAGTCTCTCCACAGATAAACTGTCTCCTGCTCAGTGGTCAGCTCTGGTCTTCATCTTACTGTCATCAGAAAAAGATCTGGACATGTTTGACCTGAAGAAATACTCTGCTTCAGAGGAGGCTCTTCTGAGGCTGCTGCCAGTGGTCAAAGCCTCCAAAAAAGCTCTGTAAGTACACAGATAGTTTGATTTATTCATCATTATTTAAATATTCTGCTGTCTTTGAAAAAAAAAAACAACTACTTGTTTTTTATATTTCCTCTGTTTGTTTAACCTCTCAGAGAGAAGCTGTGTAACTCTCCAAATTTTTGAATTTTCCAGTTTGTCTTTTTTTGATTCACAAACATAAATTCTGACTGAGACAGAGAAACTGATATTTGCTTTAATATCATGTAATGTAGATCATTACATACTTCAACTTCATTTATATAGCACCTTAAACACTACATGGTTGATCCAAAGTGCTTCACACAAAGGAAGAACACACAAAAAACACAATTTTAAAAAAGGAGTCCGAAATAAAAAAACATGGTCAGAAAATATATAGTGACCGTTAGATACAGTTAAAAGCTAGGTAGTAAAAGTAAGTTTTAAGGGTTTTCTTGAAAATGTCAATAGTTGGGAAAGAAGAGAGTTCCACAGTTTGGGGGCAGCAATGGAGAAGGGCCTGTCCCTAAAGCACTTAGTCCTGCATCTGTGGACAGACAGGAGTCGCTGGCCAGATGACCTAAGTTCTCTACTAGTGTGGTATGGGACCAGGAGTTCTGTTAAATACAGGGGAGCAAGTCCAATCAAGGTCTTACCAATAAATGTACAGGTAGATGGAGTTGACCTGCTGGGCATTGCTGCCTGTCGCACCTCCTCCGGTGCCCATGTGTCAGCTGCAGGGTCATCAGCCAGGAACCACCATTCACCAACGTTTCATTCCTTTAATCCTGGAACGTCTCCTGTTGGCGGAGCAGTGACAGGGACGTCTCCATGTCACCCCCTGCACCTGATAGGTGTTGACCCCCTGCAGCTGTTTTTTGGGTTAGGTGTTCTTTCCCCAGCACTTGTCCTTCCTCCTCAACCAGAGCTAAAAACTGTCTTTCTCTGCTTCCTCTGATAGCTCTTTTGTTGCCTTCTTCAGCGTTCCTCTGGTCACTCCTACAGTACTTCCCTCAAGAGGCGTGTGGTTTACAGCCCCACAAAGCCTCGCCATCCAACCTCTACTGGGTAGATGGTAGTCTTCCAGCCAGCCTCCTTGCACTCAGCAGCCAGCTCTGAGTACTTTGACTTATAAACAATTGTTAGTAATTTAAAATCAATTCTGTACTTAACAAGAAGCCAGTGTATGGGAATGATGTGATCCCTCTTTTTTGATTTTGTGAGAACTCTTGCTCACAAAATAAACTGGACTGCAGGATTACAAAGTATAATGATTTACAGTAATCAAGGATGATATGAAGGCATGAATGGCTTTCTCCAGGTCAGCAGCAGCATTATATCTACATGTTTAAAATAGAACAGAAAAGATTGTAACCAGTTCTGGGAAGAGAATACATATCATCACCAAAAGTCCAGAATCAACATTTTAACAAAGTTTATTTATTTTCTTGTTCATTATTGTCTCTCCAGGTTGACTGACTGTAACCTCTCAGAGAGAAGCTGTGCAGCTCTGTCCTCAGTTCTCAGCTCCCAGTCCTCTAGTCTGAGAGATCTGGACCTGAGTAACAACAACCTGCAGGATTCAGGAGTGAAGCAGCTTTCTGCTGGACTGGAGAGTCCACACTGTACACTGGAAACTCTCAGGTCAGATCAAATCACAGTTTGTCTATCTCATATTTTTTTCCAATGTCTGGATTTCTGATTCACAGAAGCTTTTCACTAGACTTTTATCAACAAGATTAAAGATGTTTGATATTATCCAGTTTATCTTCCTTTGATTCAGCTTTATATTTATGATATCACATACATGATCACTAGCTGAGACAGAAAAACAGATCTTTGCTTTGATATAATGGGATTTAGATCATTACGTATTTGTTCATGGTTTGTCATATCTATAACTTGTTTAGAATAACATTACAAACATCCCAGACTGAATGTTTTAACAAATTTATTTTTTTTATTCCATCGCCCGGCTGACTCATTGTAACCTCTCAGAGAGAAGCTGTGGTCAATTTATGAAAATGTCCTCAAGTGCAGGTCTGAGTTATTCTTCAGTAGCTTGAAGTAGCATTGTAGCTCCATCAGCATCTGTGTCTAGTGGGTAGATTGTAGACTGTCAAATAAATACAGTAGATTTCAATAATGTGGCAGCAACATTTATTAGTATTTACCATATTGTTCCTTTTTAAATCAGCTATTTTCTGTGCCTTCACTGCTGATTTGAGTGGATATGTTTGTTCAAAAGTGTTGTGCTTTGTCTCATAGTGGCGTTTAACATTGCTGGTTTTAATAATGGCCACTGTCTCATCATATGAGACATACAGGTCTTGAAATGGCCTCTGGAAGAACGAACATGTAGCTTTATTCCATTCTGGATTAAAAAGCCTTGTTTTCATTGTTCACTTTCCTTTTCCTCGAGGACGCCATGTGAAATAGCTACCTCTTATCTGTCACCTCTCTGTCTCTCCTCTTTTCTCTGTGTGTAACTCACTGACATAGACATGTATACATGTCTATGGTCAAGTATCTCCACATATCTGAAGGCACGGATTTGATTGACTGTTTAGTGTCACGTGAGAAGATTCTCTATGGACAGTGGTCTGTGAGTTTCTGAGGGCCGCTCCACTTTTAGTGTAATACCGGGAGAAGATGCGCCCATTAAAGTAGAAATGCTCTGACAAAATTTAACAATCCTCCATATTTCATCGGTTTCAGGTCTGGGTCTGGAACTGGACCGCAGTCTGCCTATTAGTGACCTCTGTTTTAATATCATGGGATTTAGATCATTATATGTCTGTTCTGATTCATCAGTCACATCTACAACAGAATAGAATTTGAATATAAAAACAAAGATTTAAACTAATGTTGAGAAGATAGTTTTTATCCAGCATAACCAACACTTCAAAATAAACAATTTTTAATCTTTACAACGATTATTTATTATGTTGTTCATTATTGTATCTCCAGACTGAGTGACTGTAACCTCTCAGAGAGAAGCTGTGCAGCTCTGTCCTCAGTTCTCAGCTCCCAGTCCTCTAGTCTGAGAGATCTGGACCTGAGTAACAACAACCTGCAGGATTCAGGAGTGGAGCAGATTTCTGCTGGACTGGAGAGTCCACACTGTGGACTGGAAACTCTCAGGTCAGATCAAATCACAGTTTATCTATGGTATATTTTTCTAAATTATTAGGTTCAGTCTCTCTAATGTCTGGATTTCTGGTTCACAGAAGTTTTGCACCGGTGTTTTATTATTCACAGGAAATAAAATGTTTGAATATTCCAGTTCATCTTTCTTTGATTCAACTTCATATTTATGGCACACATACATGATCACTGGCTGAGACAAAGAAACTGATTTTTGCTTTGACATAATGGGATTTAGATCATTACATATCTGTTCATTATTGATCCTCATCTTGAACTGTCATGTCTCCAATATGTTTAGAATAGAACAACGAAGATTTAAAGTAATGTTGAGAGGAGAATTTTTATCCAGTATCATAAAGAGTCCAGAATCAACTTTTTTATCAAAGTTTATTTATTTTCTCGTCCATTATTGTATCTCCAGGCTGACTGACTGTAAGCTCTCAGAGAGAAGCTGTGCAGCTCTGTCCTCAGTTCTCAGCTCCCAGTCCTCTAGTCTGAGAGATCTGGACCTGAGTAACAACAACCTGCAGGATTCAGGAGTGGAGCAGATTTCTGCTGGACTGGAGAGTCCACACTGTGGACTGAAGACTCTCAGGTCAGATCAAATCACAGTTTGTCTTTGGTATATTTTTCTAAATTATTAGGTTCAGTCTCTCTAATGTCAGGATTTCTGGTTCACAGAAGTTTTCCACCAGTGTTTTATTATTCACAGGAAAGAAAATGCTTGAATTTCCCAGTTTATGTCTCTTTGAATCAGCTTCATATTTATGGCACACATACACGAACACTAGCTAAGGCAGAGAAACTGATCTTTGCTTTGATATAATGGGATTTAGATCATTACATATCTGTTCATCATTGATCCTCATATTGAACTGTCATGTCTCCAATATGTTTAGAATAGAACAACGAAGATTTAAAGTAATGTTGAGAGGAGAATTTTTATCCACTATCATAAAGAGTCCAGAATCAACTTTTTCATCAAAGTTTATTTATTGTGTTGTTCATTATTGTATCATTGCTTGTTTTCTGTTTCTTTATATTTCCTTTCCAGGCTGAATGGCTGTAACCTCTCAGTGAGAAGCTGTGCAGTTCTGTCCTCAGTTCTCAGCTCCCAGTCCTCTAGTCTGAGAGATCTGGACCTGAGTAACAACAACCTGCAGGATTCAGGAGTGGAGCAGCTTTCTGCTGGACTGGAGAGTCCACACTGTGAACTGGAAACTTTCAGGTCAGATCAAAACACAGTTTATCTTTGGTATATTTTTCTAAATTATAAGGCCCAGTCTGTCTAATCACAGAAGCTTTTCACTAGACTTTTAGTAACAGGATTAAAGATGTTTGAATTTTCCAGTTCATCTTTCTTTAGGGGTGTGACGAGATCTCAGGGTAGGTGGAGTGGGGAAATCTAGCATAATCATGGTAGCCTAATGACGCTACAAGTAAATATAGCCACACTAGAGTTAAAACACAAGTATGTTGTTCTACTTGTGTAAGTGTACAGCTGCAGCAAGGAAGGACCTGCGATATCACTCCTTCACACACTTTGAATGAAGGAGTTGCTGAAGGAGCTCTGCACTGCAGTCAGGATGTCTTTCATGGGGGGGGGGGGGGGGTTGTTGTTTATTAGAGAAGACGGCTTAGTTATTTTCATAAATACCACAAAATTATAAAGCTATAAAATATCTGTATGGGAGGTTGAGGGGGGAAATTTTTTACAGTGCTTGCATATTGCATATTATGATCATTCATACTTATAGAGTAAATCTAAAGTGACATTCAGTAAATGAGGATTAGTTAGCATTTCAAATTGTGACTTTTAGTCAAATAAAAGACTATTTTTCTGGTCATATATTTTGTAATTGAAGTTTTCTAAAAATTATTGTTAAAATTTCATCTCATCTCGTTCTCGTGAGCTGAGTGTATCGTCACACCTATCTTTCTTTTACTTACACATACATGACTAGCTGAGACAGAGAAAGTGATCTTTGGTTTGATATCATGGGATTTTAGATCATTACATGTCTTTTCATCATTTTTTTTTGAAGTATATTTTTTGGGGATGTCTTTCCATCATTGATTCTATCATATTATACTGTCATGTCTCCAATATGTTTAGAATAGAACAAAGATTTAATGTGTTGAGAAGACCATTTTAACCAGCATCACAAAGAGTCCCAAATCAATTTTTTAACTTGTTGCTTGTTTTTTTTGTTTATATATTTCCTTTCCAGGTTGACTGACTGTAACCTCTCAGAGGGAAGCTGTGCAGCTCTGTCCTCAGTTCTCAGCTCCCAGTCCTCTAGTCTGAGAGATCTGGACCTGAGTAACAACAACCTGCAGGATTCAGGAGTGAAGCAGCTTTCTGCTGGACTGAAGAGTTCACACTGTGAACTGAAGACTCTCAGGTCAGGATTCATCAACCTGTTCAAGAGATTGAACAAACATTTAACATCTGAATGATTTCACAAAACATGAAATCTTTGTAGGATTGTCTGCTGACATGATATGCAGGACAGAATTACTTTCTATGCATATTTGTATTGTTTAAATATTACTGATGATTTTACAGATTTTAATAATACTTGATTTTACAGGTCCACAAATTAAATTTTAATTACCTAATAATTTGCAAGTAAGTTCTATAAAATTACTCAAACATTCACCCTTTACATTCTGGATGTTGTAACCGATACCCTCTACCAGTGTGGATACAGACCCGGAACATGGCTGTTCTGTAACCTCTGACCTAAGTTTTGAACAGGTCTCCTACTAACGGTACAGATGTTCTCTAAACACCTCTCATGCAGTCGATGGGTGGATGCTACAGTTTACCAACGATTCCTAAACATCTTCTCAGCTGCGCAGAGAAGTTTGTCGTCTCCTTCAGTTACTGCAGCAGCTACTCAGACAGCTTTGAGGACAAACATGAGTTAGTTTAAAGAGTAAAATAAGCGTTTTAATGTCAGATTTACAAAGGTTAAAGCGAGTGGAGCTGGCGTGTTGTCAGAGAGAGAAAACTGCTCAGCTGCAGAGCGGCTGTGCGTTCCCGCCAAATTAACTTAGATTATCCTAATGAGTTAGCCACCTGAGGCTAGCTGGTTAGCATGAAGCATCTTTTAATGCTGTGTTAGTGTACCTTGAAAGGTGCTGAAGCAAAAAGGCAGTCAGGATATAATGCGTCTTTTTTATTGTGTTGAAATATAAAAAAAAACATTAAACTTGTTGAGTGGTGTGAAGACATTATCAGGCCTCAATACGCAGGCAAGAAATGAGACTTGGAAATGGTTCAATGAGTAACTTGATAGTTGATGATGAAGTTGTATTTCTCTGTAATTAGTCATTAATGCAGGCTACAACAAAAAATGGATGTGCTGAAATGATTCAGAAATAGTTGAGAATGTAAATGGTTAAAAATGTTGTTCAGTTTACTGGCCTGCAGAAGTTAGACAGAAACTAGATTGGTCATTAATTGTTAATTATCAGCTACTTTCCATCAAATCAGCAGAGCTGTAAAATGAAGAGTTCCCCATATTTCCTCTAAATGTGACTAAAAACCGTTGGAGCTGCACAGCCAAGTACTCACAGGGATCCTCAAGCAGCAGTTAGTGGAGATTTTGATGAACCTCTGTGAAGTCACATTTTATATCAGGAGGCTCCTTGGTTTAGTGGAGTTTTAAAAAACCTGAAAAGTTGACACATCACTGTGATAAAAGTGCGTCTTTATTCTTCCTTTTGGCAAAAGCTTCACTCTTCATTAACACATTAGAATGATTTGAACATTTGGGTCACAATGACGAGGTAAAAACATGCTGCTTAATCTTCCCATCTGGCCGGATGCACAACTTTCTGGGGCTCCCTGATTCACTTCATCTTTTAGTGAGTTAGTTTGGAGACAGTTTGTTGTTGTATGTGATTGCACACAGCAGTACTCTCACACTGTGTGACATGTGTGTTGTTTTGTGTGTTTGCAGCCTGTCAGGATGTCTGATCACAGAGGAAGGCTGTGCTTCTCTGGCCTCAGCTCTGCAGGACAACCCCTCCCATCTGAGAGAGCTGGACCTAAGCTGCAATCATCCAGGAGACTCAGGAGAGAAGCTGCTGTCTGCTGGACTGGAGGATCCACACTGGAGACTGGACACTCTCAGGTATGGACAGACAATGTGTGATAGAGGAGGAAGAGCTGGAAACATATTCTCTGTCAGAGCTGATCACAGATCTCAACTGAATCTTTGACTTTTTCTTCTTTCTAACTGAAGTTTCCTGTAAATGTTGAAAGTTAAACCTGATTAGATTCAATCAGGGTTTCAGAAGGATTGGGATAGTGGATTCAGATTGGATCAAAGTGTATGAAAGCCCAACCCCACATTAGGAGAGAATAATAAAACAGTAGACTAGAGCCATGTAACGTCCATGTTAGCATGCTGAAAGAGAACGTGCTGCTCTGACCCCCCTCCTCCTTTCAGCCTGCAGCCTGCTGGAGTCCGATGGTTGACACCAGGTCTGAGGAAGTGTAAGTGTGCTTTTATTTTTATTCTTTATTTTATTGTGGAAAATAACCAAGAATTAAAAACAGAAAAAACAAAACAAAGCAAACAAGAATCATAAAGTCAACATTCAGACTAACATTCAGAACAGAACAACAAAAACACCACAAAAAATAAAAGAACTCAATAAATAAAGTCATAAAACATTAAATATCTGTGTGTGTGTGTGTGTGTGTGTGTGTGTGTGTGTGTGTGTGTGTTGTGTATCAGTTCTACTGAGGATGAAGATGATTTCATCATCAAACAGATGATAGATCAATAACTGCAGCCCTATTGTGTCTCGTTCTCTCCATCAGATTTCTGTGAACTCAAACTGGATCCAAACACAATGCACAGAAACCTCAAACTGTCTGATAACAACAGGAAGGTGACATACGTGGAGGAGTTTCAGTCATATCCTGATCATCCAGACAGATTTGACTCCTGGCCTCAGCTACTGAGTAGAAATGTTCTGACTGGTCGCTGTTACTGGGAGGTTGAGTGGAGAGGATACGTTGATATATCAGTGAGTTACAGAAGAATCGGCAGGAAAGGAGACAGTGCTGACTGTTTGTTTGGAAGGAACGATCAGTCCTGGAGTCTGGAGTGCTCTGATGCTGGTGGTTACTCTGTCTGTCACAATAAGATAGGCACATACATCTCCTCCTCCTCCTCCTCCTCCTCCTCCTCCTCCTCTGTCTCTAACAGAGTAGCAGTGTATGTGGACTGTCCTGCTGGCACTCTGTCCTTCTACAGAGTCTCCTCTGACACACTGATCCACCTCCACACCTTCAACACCACATTTACTGAACCTCTGTGTGCTGGGTTTAGGTTCTGGTCTGGTTGGTCTGGTTCAGTGTCTCTGTGTGGTTTGTAGGAAGGAGAGTCTCCTCCTGTCAGAGAAACGTTCTCATGTTATTTAGTACCAACCTGATCTCTCACTGGTTGTAAATAGAGTTTGTAAAGCCAACATGGTTTCCACATGACTGACAGTTAGTTAGTCAGTCACATATATCCACATTTAAAAAGCTGTAAAACAGAAGCTGATTTTCTCAGAGCAGATATCTCAGTCTGTTAGAGGACTGTTTGGAGGTTGGGAGGTTGTGGCTTTGATCCTTATGAGTCTCAGTCAATGTTCACGTCCAACACCCAAAGTGAAACTCAGAAGCTCTCAGAGAGAAAACCACCAGCGGCTCAAAGTTCACTGAAACGTCAAGTTGTGAGCGAGCTTTTTAAACATGTTGGAAGAGTTTTGCCACTAACTATAACACATAATTTAGTTTTATTTATTTTTGTTTAGTTTTATTCAATTAGCATAACATTCAAAATCCACCCCAATGAAATATGTAGATTTATCTCAACCCAACATAATACAACGAGTAATGAAGCTAATGAAAAAGGTCTATGCTGAAGCTACATGGTCTGAGTTACACCATAAGCCTTCAGAACAAACTTTCAAACATCTTAGAGTAAATAAATAAAGTTCCACAACAATAATCCATGAAAACACCAAAAGTTTCAGTATTTCCATTATTACTCTTCTTCATACTCAATTTATATATTTTTTGGTACTTAAGTTTTAAACATGTTTTTAAATGAAGAAAGTGAACTACACTTTTTTAATCCATTGTCACGGCTATTCCACAAGTTAACACCTCTAACAGAAACATACCTCTGCTTTATATTTGTGCTTTGTACATTATCGGTGCTTTTTTAAATTCAACTAAATTATAAAATTTTACTCTTTTTAAATGATAAACAATACGTTTGTTGGTTCTATGAAGTTTGATCGATTTATAATTCTTATAGCTCTTTTTTTGTAACTTAAAAGTAGGTTCAGTGTTGGTTGTATATGTGTTACCTCATATCTACACACATTATATGGAAGTAACAGAACAATAAAGTGTGAATGATGATTCCATGTTAAGGATATCCTTTGTTTTATAAAATATAGACATGGTTTTTGACACATTTCACATTAAATTTATCATCAATTATCACTCCAAAAAATTGTTTTCATGCAGTCTTTCTATTTCAATAGAATTAACCCGGATTGTAACCTGGTTTTTAATTTGTCTGGTGGCAAAAATTATAAAATTTGTTTTGTTAAAATTCAGCGATAACTTTTTTCAGTATATTTAATTCCTTTTCAGCTGTAATCAGAAGCTGTTCTAGGTTTTTACCAGAGCAGTAGAGAATGGTGTCATCAGCAAATAAAACACATTTAAACAGTTTGGAAAATATTGCAAATATTATTGATATATAATATGAATCATTTTATATGAATCATCACCTTTATTCTTCAGCAGCTTTTAGAAACGTCACGTTTTATTTCAACTCCATCCGTTACTAACCTCTTCCGCTTATCCACGGGCGGGTCGTGGGGGCAGCAGCCTAAGCAGGGAAGCCCAGACTTCCTTCTCCTCAGCCACTTCGCCCAGGTCTTCCCGGGAGATCCTACTGGGAGGCATCCTAACTAGATAACCAGAGTCCACATTACTGCAGACGCCGCACCAATCCACCTCTCGATCTCACGCTCCATCCTTCCCTCACTCGTGAACAAGACCCCGAGGTACTTGAACTCCTCCACTTGGGGCAGGATCTCATCCCTGACCCGGAAAGTGCACTCCACCCTTTTCCGGCTGAGGACCATGGACTCAGATTTGGAGGTGCTGATTCTCATCCCGGCCGCTTCACACTTGGCGGCGAACCGATCCAGTGAGAGTTGGAGGTCACGGTCTGATGAAGCCAACAGGACCACATCATCCGCAAAAAGCAGTGACCCAATCCTGAGATCACCAAACCGGACCCCCTCAATGCCCTGACTGACCGAAAACCACACTGCTCCTCCTGAATCCGAGGTTCGACTATCCAACGGACCCTCCTCTCCAGCACCCCCGAATGGACCTTACCAGGGAGGCTGAGGAGTGTGATCCCCCTGTAGAGGGGCCACCACCCCAGTCTGCCAATCCAGAGGCACTGCCCCCGATGTCCACACGATGCTGCAGAGCTGTGTCAACCATGACAGCCCCACAACATTCAGGGCCTTCGGGTTCGGCCACCCCGACAGGCACCGACCACCTTGCGGCCACAGCATCCTGTCAGCTGCCTTAACAATGGAAGCACGGAACATGGCTCACTCGGACTCAATGTCCCCTCAATGTACATGGTCGAAGCTCTCTTGGAGGGGGGAGTTGAAACTCTCTCTGACAGGAGACTTTGCCAAACGTTCCCAGCAGACCCTCACAATACGTTTGGGTCTGCCAGGTCTGACCGGCATCCTCCCCCACCATCGTAGCCAACTCACCACCAGGTGGTGATCAGTTGACAGCTTCGCCCCTCTCTTCACCCGTGTGTCCAAGACATGCGGCTGCAAGTCCAACGGCACGACTACAAAGTCGATCTTTGAACTGCGACCTAGGGTGTCCCGGTGCCAAGTGCACATATGGACCCCCTTATGCTTCAACATGGTGTTCATTATGGACAACCTGTGACGAGCACAGAAGTCCAATAACCAAACACTGCTCGGGTTCGGATCGGGGGGGCTTTTCCTCCCAATCACATCCCTCCAGGTCTCACTGTCGCTGCCAACGTGAGCGTTGAAGTCCCCCAGCAGAACGAGGGAATCCCCAGAGGGAGACTCTCCAGCCCCCCCTCCAAGGAGTCCAAGAAGGGTGGATACTCTGAACTGCTGTTTGGACCATAGGCACAGACAACAGTCAGGATCCGTCCCCCTACGTGAAGGTGGAGGGAGGCCACCCTCTCGTGTACTGGAGTAAACTCCAACATACAGGCACCAAGTCAGGGTGCAATAAGTATTTCCACCCCTGCCCGCCGCCTCTCACCAGCGGCAACTCCAGAGTGGAAGAGAGTCCAACCCCTCTCGAGAAGACTGGTTCCAGAGCCCTTGCTGTGCGTCGAGGTGAGGCCGACTATATCTAGCCGTAACTTCTCAACCTCGCGCACCAGCTCAGGCTCCTTCCCCACCAGAGAGGTGACGTTCCACATCCCTAGAGCTAGCTTCTGTAGCCGAGGATCGGACCGCCAAGGTCCCCGTCCCCGGCTGCCGTACCGCTCACAGCGCACCCAACCCCTTTGGACCCTTCCACTGGTGTTGGGTCTGTGGGAGGGGCCAAAGGGGTCGAGCTGAGCCTGGCTCCAGGGAGGGGCCCCGGTGACCAACGTCCTGGCAAGGGACACGGAAGACCATACATGTCGCTCATCATAAGAGGTCTTTTGAGCTACCCTTTGTCTGGCCCCTCCCCCCGGACCTGTTTGCCATGGGAGACCCTACCACGGGCATTAAGCCCTCGACAACTGAGCTCCTGGGGTCATTGGGACACGCAAACCACTCCATCACAATAAGGTAGTAGCTCAGGGAGGGGTTGTTTGACTCCATGTCTGAATATTAAAACAACTTAGAGATGTCAAATATTTAAACTGTAGTGTTATTAACAGGAGGTTTTATTTAAATAGATCAATATTCATATTTACTGTATATTCATATAGTTTCAGTGTTTTTTAACCCTGAGTTTTGTCTGCAGGGTTTTCACCTAAAATACATAAAACTGATTTATCTACTGATTTTTGATCAGCTCAGAGCTTTTATTGTTTTGGGACATTTTTACGGAAATAAGCTCCATATTTTAAATAACTACTGTAGATAAAATTAAACTGTTTTTTAAAAAACTGTTTGTTTTTCTTTTTAGTTTCATTTTCTAAAGTAAGTCTTTCCTGCTGGTAAACATTTATATAAAATTTAAAAAGACTAGTTCAATGTAGTTTTAAAGCAAACAGGAGGCAATGGAGCGGTTTGTTTTTGGGACTATGAGTTTATAGTTTCATATTTAAAGTAAATCTGAAAACAAAAAGCAAACGCTGGCTCTGTTCCTGCTGGTTTAATTATAGTTTTATATTTTTAAAATAAGACTCTAATTCATTTTAGTTTTAAAACACAAACAAACAAAACAAGCTTTTTTGGGACTATTTTCAGCGGCGGATGAATCCATGATGATGAAACAACACACACACACAGAAAGTGTTTGATAAAAAACCTTTTTTCTTATTTTCGTCTGGATTTATTTATTGTACATGATTACAGTCACAGTTCATGTGAAGGTGGGGGGGTCAGAGGTCAGAGGTCAGAGGTTTAGAAGTAGTTGACGACTCTGCGGATGGACTGGATGTTGGGGTTCTGGGCCTGCCACTCGTTATGGCTGCAGTAGTCTCCACGCTCCACGATATACATACGGCCACGGAAGTTTGGCTCCTCGTACATCACCCAGCTGCAAGGTAATCAATCAATCAATCAATCAATCAATCAATCAATCAGTCAATCAATCAATCAGTGTGCGTGTGTGTGTTAAAGAGTGTGTGTGGGCATTGCAACCAATAGAAAGCCTCCTGATGCCTGGTGCAGTTTTTTTAAGGTCCCCACAAAGCTCATTTCATGACTGTGTGTGAACCCTAGTGGTCACACACAGTACTGCAGTGTTTATTTCCCAAAGTGTGTAAAAGTACCTCAGAGTAGTACTACAGGACTGCAGACTGTATTGGTATTAGCATATTAGCTTAGTGAATATCTCCCTGGCATGTTAATGTAAAATAATATGAAGGTTTCAATACAACATTAGTTTAAATGCTTTAATGATAAATGATAAATTTAGCAGTTAAAATTATGTCTCTAGACCCTTCAGTCAGGGGTCCCCACGACGTAGTAAAAACAGGTAGGTGTGTGTGTGAGTTACAGTGTGTGTGTGTGAGTTACAGTGTGTGTGTTACAGTGTTTGTGTGTGTTACAGTGTGTGTGTGTTACAGTATGTGTGTGCGCACGTTTTTCTATCTTGGTGGGGACCGACTCCTGGTCCCCACAGGGTTGGTTTTCCTGAGTGTGTGTGAGCCCCAGATTTCACACACGGTACTGCAGTGCGTGTGTGTGTTTGTGTGTCTTTGTGTGTGTGTGTGTAGGACTTACGCTCCGTCTCCGTACACCTTGACAGAGTTGATGCAGTTCTTGGAGAGTCCGCGGCTCTGCAGGAAGGGACAGTCGTCACAGATGTCGACACACTGACCGGAGAAGTTACAAGCCTCGAACAGCTCGATGCGGTAATGCTCTCCGTGCTGAAACACACACACACACACGTCACGTCATTCAGTATTCACATCATCACGGCATCGTTTAGTCTGAAACTGTTAAACATCATGAAATAATACAAACGACAGCAAATCATCACATTTAAGAAGCTGGAATCAACGTTTTGCTATGGATACAGGTTGTTCTATGGTTGCTATAGATACAGGTTGTGCTATGGTTGCTATAGATACAGGTTGTTCTATGGTTGCTATAGATACAGGTTGTGTTATGGTTGCTATAGATACAGGTTGTGTTATGGTTGCTATAGATACAGGTTGTGTTGTGGTTGCTATAGATACACGTCGTGCTATGGTTGCTATAGATACAGGTTGTGTTATGGTTGCTATAGATACAGGTTGTTCTATGGTTGCTATAGGTACAGGTTGTGCTATGGTTGCTATAGATACAGGTTGTGCTATGGTTGCTATAGATACAGGTTGTTCTATGGTTGCTATGGATACAGGTCGTGCTATGGTTCATCAGCATGTAGATTATAAACGTTCGTAGTAAATTAGTCTCATTATATTTTCTCAGTGAATTAATTTGTTTGTAAAATGTAGGAAAATAGTGACTATTGATGGGTATTGATCAGATTATTGATGGGTATTGATCAGACTATTGATGGGTATTGATCAGAGTATTGATGGGTATTGATCAGACTATTGATGGGTATTGATCAGACTATTGGTGGGTATTGATCAGAGTATTGATCAGACTATTGATGGGTATTGATCAGACTATTGATGGTTATTGATGGGTATTGATCAGACTATTGATCAGACTATTGATGGGTATTGATCAGACTATTGATCAGACTATTGATGGGTATTGATCAGGTTATTGATGGGTATTGATCAGACTATTGATGGGTATTGATCAGAGTATTGATCAGACTATTGATGGGTATTGATCAGACTATTGATGGTTATTGATGGGTATTGATCAGACTATTGATCAGACTATTGATGGGTATTGATCAGACTATTGATCAGACTATTGATGGGTATTGATCAGGTTATTGATGGGTATTGATCAGACTATTGATGGGTATTGATCAGACTATTGATGGGTATTGGTCAGACTATTGATGGGTATTGATCAGACTATTGATGGGTATTGATCAGACTATTGATGGGTATTGATCAGAGTATTGATGGGTATTGGTCAGACTATTGATCGTTATTGATGGGTATTGATGGGTATTGATGGGTATTGATGGGTATTGATGGTGGTTACCATGCGGATGGGCTTGCAGGATCCCATGTGGTCGTTGTGGGAGTTCCACCTCTGGAATTCGGGGTACTCTCCGTGCTCCAGGATGTACTGCTGGCCCTTAAAGTCGGGATGATCGTAGCAGATCCAGGCGCCGCTCTCCACACGGATGGAGTTCACCCTGAAAACAAACAAACACAGTTTTTATGTCTTCTTCAGTCACATTCAATCAACACGATGGTAAAACTTAAAGGATGAAGGTTGGTGAATATGATGTGAATATAAAGACTGAATACATAAAGTTTTACATTATTAACTCAAATGTTCTATAAACTGGTTTAAGGTGATTAAAACTGACATTTGTTCTCTTCAGAAACATTTTCTCTGTTTACATTTAATGTTTTTATTCTTTTTCTTGATATTTTCTGTCAAATACTGAATTTATTTATTCAGTATTCACTCTTAAAAACATCACAAATGTATAATCTGTAAAACTGATTAAAAAAAACATGGAAATAAAAACTAATGTGTCTTTTTTTAAGTAGCTGCTTAATTATTACTTTATCTTATATGACTTTTATTCTAATGATCTCAGTCCTGTGTGTGTGTGTGTGTGTGTGTGTGTGTGTGTGTGTGTGTGTGTGTGTGTGTGTGTGTGTGTCTCAGCTCTTCTTCTTCTTCTTCACCTGTTCATGAAGCCGCGGTCCTGGAAGTTATCACAGTCACCTCTGACCTCCAGCTTCCTGCCGGTGAAGCATTTCCCCTCGTAGAAGGTAATCTGCAGGAAAACAATAAAAACATCAACTTTCACTGTTTTTACCTTTTAAAGACATTTCTAACCTCCTTGTTTCCATGGTTACTGTTTAATCAGTCAATCATCAGCACTGAAACTCACAAACTAAAGAAGTTATTTTAGTTTTAAACACCAACAAATAATAATAATCTAATGAGGTTTGATCAGATTTGACTGAATTTATCTGAATTAAACAAATAAGAACTAATATAATACTTAGTAATATAAAAACCGAAGCTTATTGTCTCTTTTTTTAAGATATTTCAGCTGCTTTAAATAATTCAAAATTACATTAATGTTTAACTTCATTGTCTTCAAGTTTAAAACACATTTTCATATAAACAGTTCAAATTATTTCCTTCAAACATCAAACAAACATTTTAGTTTGTCTCATAAAACTTTTTTCAACTGAATTTAAATTAAATCTGAAGCTGCTGAAACACAAACATCTTCACTAAATGTAGTTATTAGAAAGATTTTCAGTCCAGAACAAAAAGAAAAGTTTAATTTTAGCTACTTTTATACGTTTGTTTTTAAATATATGATTTCTGAGGCGGCCGAGTATCTCAAACACTTAAAAAAATAAATAATTAATTAAGAATATTTCCTATAAAACTGTAATTCTACATGAATTTAACCTTTAAATATTATAGTTTAACAGTAATTTAACCTTAAATATTATAGTTTAACAGTAATTTAACCTTAAATATTATAGTTTAACAGCAATTTAACCTTAAATATTATAGTTTAACAGTAATATAACCTTTAAATATTATAGTTTAACAGTAATTTAACCTTAAATATTATAGTTTAACAGTCATTTAACCTTAAATATTATAGTTTAACAGCAATTGAACCTTAAAATTGTAGTTTTATTGTTATTATAATACTATAAAATATTGCAGAGGACTTCTCTTCAAGTTTAAAACACTTATAAAATAAATAAATAAGAATATTTCCTTTAAAACAGCCAATAAAACAAATTCTTCACACCTGATGAAACACTTCAACTCAACAGTTTCTGGATTTAATTAGAATTAAACTTTTACTAAACTAAACTCACGTCCAATAAAACCAGTTTAAATAAAGTTTGAATGTTTTGACCTCCAGCTGATCTCTCACTCACCTTTCCAGAGTACTGCGACATCTTTGCCCACTGGATGTTTTCCAACCTGGCCCACAACCACACACACAGTGTAACAGAGAAAAAGTTGGACCCCCCAATATATACGGCAGCGAGGGGGTGGGAGGGGGGAGCAGGGGGGGGGCGAGGGGCGAGCGGGGGGGCGAAGGCCGGGCGGGGCGGACAAAAGAGACGGCTTTAAACGTTTCTGCTGCCTCGACGCTTTCCCTTCATCCTGATGTGTCTGCTGAGTCTGCTGTGTGTGTGTGTGTGTGTGTGTGTGTGTGTGTGTGTGTGTGTGTGTGTGTGTGTGTGTGTGTGTGTGTGTGTGTGTGTGTGTGTGTGTGTGTGTGTGTGTGTGTGGTCAATAGAAAGTGCTTGTCCTGGACTTTGTGGGGGTCACATGTCACCCTTCTATAGACAGACGGTGAATTCAGCTCCGACTGGACGAAGTTAAAAGTTCATTAAAAGAGACTCGAAATGTTTGATGTGTTGTTTCCTTCCTCCCTCCTTTCCTTCCTTCCCTCCTTTCCTTTCCTTCCTCCATCCCTATTTTCCTTTCCTTCCTCTCTCCCTCTGACCCCTTACCTTCCCTCCTTTCCTTCCTTCCCTCCTTTCCTTTCCTTCCTCCCTCCTTTCCTTTCCTTCCTCCCTCCTTTTCCTTCCTTCCTTCCTTCCCTCTTCCTCTGTCCTTCCTTCCTCCTTCCTTCCTTCCCTCTTCCTCTGTCCTTTCTTCCTTCCCTCCTCCCCCCTACCTTCCTCCCTCCTTTCCTTCCTTCCCTCCTTTCCTTCCTTCCTCTCTCCCTCCTTCCTTCTTTCCTCCCTCCCTCCTTTCCTTCCTTCCTCCCACCTTTCCTCCCTTCCTCCCACCTTTCCTCCTTTCCTTCCTCCCTCTTTTCCTCCCTCCCTCCTTTCCTTCTTTCTTTCCTTCCTTCCTTCCCTCCCTTCTCTCCTTCCTCCCTCCCTCCCTCCCTCCCTCCCTCCCTCCCTCCTTTCCTTCCTTGACTCGAGAACAGGAGGTTTAAGTCCCATGTTTCTATTCTTGACTCAAACTTACAGGATGTTTTGAGATCTAACTGTGAACTTTTATTAGCACGCTGTCGTTTTCTTCTCCAGCGGAAATCAGATCGCACCGCTTCGATCTCTCGGTGGCTTCAGGATGTTTCTCCTACAACTGGAAATGTCAGCTGTTTATCACATATGTCAACTCACTTAAAGTCTGACTGAACACTTTCCTTTTGTCCTTGTGTTTATTTATTTATTCTCTGGTTTACTTTTTGCTTGTGGCTTTGTTTTGTCCTTAGTGGGGAGAGTTTGTGGTACCTGCAATGTCCTCAATAAAGACATTAATAAAAAAAAAAAAGTTCTCTAATAAAGAAAATACTCACCTTAAGCTCATTCATAAGTTTTATTAAATCAACTTTCAGCTCAACATTAAAACATAACATCTAGTTTCATTTCTTCATTTAGAGCTAGATCATGTCTGTCTGTGACTCACTCAATCAAAGCTCATTTTGGGAACATTTCTGGGACATTTTGGGAACTTTCTGGGGACATTTGGGAACATTTTGGGAACATTTTAGGGAACATTTGGGAACATTTTAGGGAACATTTTGGGGACATTTTAGGGAACATTTTGGGGAGATTTGAGAACATTTTAGGGAACATTTTGGGGACATTTGGGAACATTTTGGGGACATTTGGAAAATTTTAGGGAACATTTTGGGGACATTTTGGGAACATTTTGGAGACATTTTGAAGACATTTGGAGACATTTGGGAACATTTTGGGGACATTTTGGGAACATTTTGGAGACATTTGGAACATTTTAGAGAACATTTGGGGGACATTTTGGGGACATTTGGGGACATTTTAGGGAACATTTGGGGACATATTAGGGAACATTTTGGGGACATTTTATAGAACATTTTGGGAACATTTTGGGGACATTTGGGAACATTTTAGAGAACATTTGGGGGACATTTTAGAGAACATTTGGGGGACATTTGGGAACATTTTGGAGACATTTGGGAACATTTTAGAGAACATTTGGGGGACATTTTAGGGAACATTTTGGGGACATTTGGGGACATTTTAGGGAACATTTGGGGACATTTTAGAGAACATTTGGGGGACATTTGGGAACATTTTAGGGAACATTTTGGGAACATTTTGGAGACATTTGGGAACATTTTAGAGAACATTTGGGGGACATTTTGGGGACATTTGGGGACATTTTAGGGAACATTTGGGGATATTTGGGAACATTTTGGGAACATTTTATAGAACATTTTGGGAACATTTGGGAACATTTTAGAGAACATTTGGGGGACAATTTAGGGAACATTTTTGGGACATTTGGGAACTTTTGGGGACATTTGGGAACATATTATGGAACATTTTGGGAACATTCGGAAACATTTTGGGGGCATTTAGGGACATGGGACTATTTTTTGGGACATTTGGGAACATTTTGGGGAAGGAGGGAAGGAAGGAAAGGAGGAAGGAAGGAAGGAGGGAGGGAGAAAGGAAAAAAGGGATGACGGAAGGAAGGAAGGAAGGAAGATTAAACCACTAAATATACCTTTTCTAACATTATAATAAGTATAATATGATATTTGAGCTTTTTATCCAGGCGTGTTTAATCTGACGCTCTGCTGGAAGGAAGGAAAGATGGAAGGAAGGAAAGAAGGAAGGAAGGAAGTGTTTAATCTGACGCTCTGCTGGAAGGAAGGAAGGAAGGAAGGAAGGAAGGAAAGATGGAAGGAAAGAAAGAAGGAAGGAAGGAAGGAAGTGTTTAATCTGACACTCTGCAGGAAGGAAGGCAGGAAGGAAGGAAGGAAAGAAGGAAGGAAGGAAGTGTTTAATCTGACGCTCTGCTGCCTCCTGCTGGTGAGAATCAGTCACTGCGTTGCTTCACGGTTATTTATATGAAGGAGGGAGGGAAGGAAGGAAGGAAGGAGGAAGGACGGAAAAGAGGAAGGAAAGAAAGAAGCAGGGAGGAAGGAAGGAAGAAGGAAGGAAGGAAAGGAGGGAGGGAGAAAGGAAAGCGACAGAAAGAGAGAGACAGACAGAGACAGACAGAGAGAGAGAGAGATTAATATTAATGTTTTATCATAAGTCTCAGTAATAATAAATGTTGGTAAGATAATGAATTCATAAATGAGTGAAACTAGATGTAAAAGCAGCATCAGGTTTGTTAAACTGGAAGGAAGGAAGGAGGGAGGGAAGGAAGGGAGTAAGGAGGGAGGGATGGAGGAAAAGAGGAAGGAAGAAGGAGAGAAGGAAGGGATTAAGGAAAGGAGGAGGTGAGGAAGGAAGAAGGAGAGAAGGAAGGGATTAAGGAAAGGAGGAGGTGAGGAAGGTTTGTTAAACTGAGATAAATTCAGACTGAACTCCGCAGCAAGACATCATGGAGGTTACGACCACTTCAATATAATTTATAATGTAAGATCATGCCAAACTAGTTGATATGGTGTTAGGTAGGAAGGAAGGAAGGAAGGGAGTAAGGAGGGAGGGATGGAGGAAAAGAGGAAGGAAGGAGGTGAGGAAGGAAGGGAGTAAGGAAAGGAGGA
>JAJDFG010000371.1:232500-235000 GCA_021039105.1 Scomber colias
TCGAACTGCTCCACCGTCGCCCCTAGATACCATCATCATCATCATCATCATCATCATCATCACCATCATCATCATCATCACATCATCTTCATCACTATCATCTTCACCATCATCACCATCATCATCATCACCATCATCATCATCCTCATCATCACCATCACTATCATCATCATCATCATCATCATCACCATCATCATCTTCACCACTATCATCTTCATCATCACCATCATCATCATCATCATCTTCATCACCACCATCATCTTCACCATCATCATCATCACCATCATCTTCACCATCATCATCATCACCATCATCATCACATCACCATCATCACCATCATCTTCATCACCATCATCATCATCACCATCACCTTCATCATCATCATCATCCTCATCTTCTCCATCATCTTCATCATCATGTTTTTGTGTGTATCTGTGTGTGTCTCTATGTGTGTGTGTGTCTATGTGTGTGTCTCTCTACATGTGTGTGTGTGTGTGTGTCTATGTGTGTGTCTCTCTACATGTGTGTGTCTCTATGTGTGTGTGTCTATGTGTGTGTCTCTCTATGTGTGTGTCTCTCTATGTGTGTGTCTCTCTATGTGTGTGTCTCTTTGTGTGTCTATGTGTGTGTGTGTCTCTACATGTGTGTCTATGTGTGTGTGTGCAGCAGCAGATACTCACCCATCATAGGAGAAGCTGTGACGTGGAACTTCAGACTGGGAACACTGGAGAGTTTCACCAACCTGCAGACAGACGAGGAGTCAGCTGATTCACCTGAGCCTACCGTACTTCCTCCACCACAGAGAAACAGGAAACAGGAAACACTGAGAGCTTTTACAGTCTGAGCCTACCGTACTTCCTCCACCACAGAGAAACAGGAAACAGGAAACACTGAGAGCTTTTACAGTCTGAGCCTACCGTACTTCCACCACAGAGAAACAGGAAACAGGAAACACTGAGAGCTTTTACAGTCTGAGCCTACCGTACTTCCTCCACCACAGAGAAACAGGAAACAGGAAACACTGAGAGCTTTTACAGTCTGAGCCTACCGTACTTCCACCACAGAGAAACAGGAAACAGGAAACACTGAGAGCTTTTACAGTCTGAGCCTACCGTACTTCCTCCACCACAGAGAAACAGGAAACAGGAAACACTGAGAGCTAACCAGACTGTAACTGTGTCAGATATCACTGATATAATAACTCACACTGCTATGGTTACTATGGTTACTATAATAACTCACACTGCTATAGTTGCTATGGTTACTATAATAACTCACACTGCTATGGTTACTATGGTTACTATGGTTACTATAATAACTCACACTGCTATAGTTGCTATGGTTACTATGGTTACTATAATAACTCACACTGCTATGGTTACTATGGTTACTATAATAACTCACACTGCTATAGTTGCTATGGTTACTATGGTTACTATAATAACTCACACTGCTATGGTTACTATGGTTACTATAATAACTCACACTGCTATAGTTACTATGGTTACTATGGTTACTATAATAACTCACACTGCTATAGTTACTATGGTTACTATGGTTACTATAATAACTCACACTGCTATAGTTGCTATGGTTACTATAATAACTCACACTGCTATAGTTGCTATGGTTACTATGGTTACTATAATAACTCACACTGCTATGGTTACTATGGTTACTATAATAACTCACACTGCTATAGTTACTATGGTTACTATGGTTACTATAATAACTCACACTGCTATAGTAACTATGGTTACTATGGTTACTATAATAACTCACACTGCTATAGTTACTATGGTTACTATAATAACTCACTGCTATGGTTACTATGGTTACTATAATAACTCACACTGCTATAGTTGCTATGGTTACTATAATAACTCACACTGCTATAGTTGCTATGGTTACTATAATAACTCACACTGCTATAGTTACTATGGTTACTATAATAACTCACACTGCTATAGTTACTATGGTTACTATAATAACTCACACTGCTATAGTTGCTATGGTTACTATAATAACTCACACTGCTATAGTTGCTATGGTTACTATAATAACTCACACTGCTATGGTTACTATAATAACTCACACTGCTATAGTTGCTATGGTTACTATAGTAACTCACACTGATGAAGCTCAGTAGAAGCTGATCAGAGACTTTAAATGACTGAGTGAGTCACTGTGTGTGTGTGTGGGGGGGGGGGGGGGTTCAGGGTATCTGCATGTTTAAAGACTTAAGATATTTGTAAAAAACCTCTTTAATGAAAAAATAAAACTATTGCTGCCACCAACGAACACAACTACACTATTATTTACACAGTTATGAGAAATTGAAAAAGCAGCAATAAATAAGCACAACACTAAGTTATATTATTATTTCTATATGAATAACTCTAAAAGTTATTATATTAAAACTGCTCAACAAACAGCGGAGGAGTATTTAGATCCTTTACTCACATCAGTAATAGTCTGCATGTTATATTATAATATAATA
>JAJDFG010000371.1:237500-297500 GCA_021039105.1 Scomber colias
GGGGGGGTAGAGAGCTACTGATCTAAGGTGGTTGCGTCAAATTCACTTGTAAAGTATTCTAAAAAATCGCACCAAGTTTTTTTGAACCTTTTTACAGAGCCCTGAATTGTGCATCTGATTTTTTCTAGCTTAAGAAACGCCATCACCTCACGGACCCAACGTGAATGGGATGGAGGGTGTGGTTGATTTCCAACCAAAAAGGATAAGTCGGCGGGCTAGTAATGTTGAGAATGCTATCAAGTCTGAATGATGTTTTGATAGCCCGCTGTTGCTAGGGGTAATCCCGAATACTGAGATAACTGGATCTGGCTCGATTCTTTTCTTACAAATATAAGAGAATGTATTGAAAATCTCTGACCAGAATGTGTGTAGTTTTGAGCATGTCCAAAACATGTGTCCCAGAGTGGCAGGGGCCTGATGGCATCTAATGCAGTTTGGATCTGAGCCGGGGTATATCTGGGCCAGTCTGACTCTACAGAGATGTAGGCGGTTGAGTATCTTAAATTGAACCAATCCGTGCCTAACACAAATTGAGGATGTATGTACTCTTTTGATAGCTCTTTGCCAGGTTTCCTCAGAAAGCTCCATGCTCAAGTCTTCACCCCACCGCTCTTTCAAATGGTGAAGAGAGTTACCTTCCATGTCTTGTAAAATACTGTACAACTGAGACACACAGCCTGGTATGTGGGGCTTAAGCTTCAGACATTCATCAAGTGGGCAGGCTGGAGGTTTGTGCGGGAATGATGAAAAATATGTACGAGTGAAATTGCGTATTTGAAGGTACCTGAAGAAATGGGACTTAGGTAGGTTGTACTCTTTAACAAACTGGTCGAAAGAGCCAAACAGTCCGTTAATGAAAAGGTCTCCTACACAATGAAGTCCCTTCCCAAACCATGTCTGAAAAGCTGCATCTAACAAAGAGGGTCTAAAAAGGGGATTGGCGAGAAAAGGCATTGACACCAAAGCTTGCGTAAGGCCAAAGTGTTTACGAAATTGGGTCCATATACGTAGAGTGCCTCTCACAATTGGGTTGTTTGTATGAGCCCCCACTGCTAATGGTAATGGGCCACACAACATAGATGCTAAGGTGACTGGTAAACATGCTTGTTGTTCCATGAGAGACCAGTTTGGACCTTCCCCTTTCACAAAAGTATTGTACCAGACAGTCACTTTATGAATATTGGCTGCCCAATAATAATATAGAAAGTTTGGCAGCGCTAGACCACCATTTGTTTTGCGTTTCTCCAGTACAGATTTGCGTACACGTGGTATAGTCTTATTCCAAATGAATGTGCTAATATATTTATCTAATTCTTTAAAATATGACTTCGGCAAGAAAATGGGGACTGTCTGGAATAAGTATAGAAATTTTGGTAGAATAACCATCTTAACTGAGTTAATGCGACCAGCCAGAGATAATGGAAGCGTTGACCAGCGATTGGTATCCTTCCTAGCTTGATCTATAAGTGGCCTAAAGTTAAGTTTAAGAAGGTCTTTATAATGGCGTGTTACCTTGACTCCTAAATATGTTAGGGGGCCAGTTGTGACTCTAAATTCGCATGAATCAAAAGGACATCGTCAATGCTTTACTATTAATGGGGAATAATACACTCTTTGTTAAATTGATTTTGTAACCTGAGGCCAAACTAAATTGTGAGATTGTGTCCAGGCACTTTGGAATAGAATTTTCAGGGTCTGATATAAATAGCAAAAGGTCGTCCGCATACAACGAGACTTTATGAACTTGCCCCCCCCCTGTTAATTCCCAATATTTCATTGTTTTGTCGCAAGGCTATAGCCAATGGCTCAATGGCAAGATTAAATAGAAGAGGGGACAGCGGACAGCCCTGCCTCGTTCCCCTATGGAGGATGAAATACTCAGAATCGATATTATTGGTCCTAACTGATGCCTGTGGCATAGAGTACAGTGTTTGAATCCAAGAAGTAAAAGTCGGGCCAAATCCAAATTTGTTTAATGATTTAAAAAGGTGTCCATATTCGATTCGATCAAATGCTTTGTGCGCGTCCAATGAAATTACTATCTCTGGAAGTTGGGTCGAGTGTTCAGAATATAATATATTAAAGAGGCGGCGCAGGTTATGATATAACTGCCTGCCCTTTATGAAACCCGTTTGGTCAGGGTGCACAATAGTTGGTAAAACGGATTCTAATCGTAGGGCAAGGATTTTTGTAAGTATTTTGTAATCACATGTAAGTAGGCTGATTGGTCGGTATGATTCGCACTTGGTTGGGTCTTTATCTTTTTTTGGTAGAACAGAAAATTGAAGCCTTGGTCATAGATGTAGGGAGCTTTTTATGTTTAAGCGATTCTGTGTAAAACAGAGCGTAGGAGTGGTGTCAATTTACTGGCAAAAGTCTTATAAAATTCAATGGGGTAACCATCTGGGCCTGGTGCTTTTCTATTTTTCATTAATTTAATTGCTTGGCCAATTTCAACATCAGATATTGGCTCTTCTAGGCTGGACTTATCTTCGTCACTTAGGGCGGGCAAGTTCAGATTTTCTACAAAATTGTTTGCATGACAACTATCTGACTTATATAAGGAGGAGTAAAAATTTTTAAACTGATCATTAATATCTTTCGGGTCTGATGAGAAAGCAGTCTACCCGCACGTTCTCCATGTTCGTAGTGGCTCTGTCTTGATTTTAAAAATTTCTCTTCAGCCTGTTTAGAGGCAAGAAGATCGAACTCTGTCTGCAGTGCAATCCTTTTCTTGCGGAGGTCTGTCGATGGAGAGTCAGAGAGTTGCTGATCAACGTCATGAATAAGCGTGGTTAATTCTGTGAAGCGTTTCGACCTGCTTTTGTTCAGTCGAAATGTGTACTCTATTATGTGACCCCTCAAGTATACTTTTAGTGTTTCCCATAAGGTAAATATATTGGTATCTGGCAGCTGGTTAGTTTCAAGGAAAAAGTCAATCTGAGCCGAAATGAAGTCCACAAAGTCCTTTTCTGCTAAAAGTGTAGGATTGAGACGCCAGTTGCGCCTTGTGGCCACATTGTTCTGGAGCCAAAGCTCCATGATGACTGGTGAGTGGTCAGAGATGACTATACTATCATATCTACACATCTTAACAAGTGGAAGCATTTCTTTGTCTATAAGGAAAAAATCAATCCTTGAATACGTCTGATGTGCAGTAGAAAAAAAGGAAAACTCCTTCAGTGTTGGATTTTTAAATCTCCAAAGATCTACCACACCACTGGACTGGCAAAACGTCTTAATAATATGAGCAGATTTGGAGAGAGGGCCTGCTGGGATTTTAGAGCGGTCAAGAGAGGGTTGCAGGACAGTATTGAAATCTCCTCCTAATATCAAGTGGTGTGTGCCTGACTCTGGGATGCAGCTAAACAGTTGCTTATAGAAATCAGGGCTGTCCCAATTAGGGCCATAGATATTGACTAAAACCACTGGAAAATTATACAACCTGCCCTGAACAATAACAAAGCGCCCATTTATATCAGCCACTACTTTTGAAGATACAAACTGCACATTTTTCCCTATCAAGATAGCTGTTCCTCGACACTTGGAGTTAAATTTGGAATGAAAGACTTGTGATATACAACCTCTTTGTAATCTGGGAATATCTGACGTGCGTAGATGTGTTTCCTGTAGGAATATTACCTCTGCCTTAAGTTTCATCAGGTGGGAAAATACTTTGCTTCGCTTTACGGGGTGATTGAGTCCCCTCACATTCCAGCTTACAAATTTTGTTGATGTTCTACTCAACCCCTCTAGGGAGGCCATGGGAAAAGGGGACTGACTGATGTCCGGAAAGATTCACCCGACAATAGATCCACATCTCTAACCCTGGGGAGAAGGGGGGGTGGGAGAAAGAGAGAAAGGCAAAGAGCACAGCCAGAGAAAACAAAAAACAAAAAAACAATAACACAAAACACATAAAGAATCCCTAATGTAACACGTAACCCCAAATGCTGGCCCCTCCCCAACTGAGAGGCTGCACCCTCCCTCCCTCCTAAGCCATTATGAAGAAACCTGTTCAACATCTTACCTATCGGGGCTGAGGCCCCATAAGAACCTTATGTACCAACCCTTTAGCTTAACAGCTGTAACATTTCAAGTCAAGGAGACCTGTTCAGTGTGTGCGCATTAGTGTGTGCGTATTAGTGTCTGTCTTCGTATCAATGAATATATGTGTGTGTGTGTGTGTGTATGTGCGTGCCCATATGTCAGTGAAGTCGATGATGTATGAACGTGCCTGAGTCTGTGCAACTGAGATAAAATAAAAATGTGCGTAGATTTTACAGTATCAAAGCTCACAAACCAGCCACTTATTAGCAGGTTGACCCCATGTCATATTACTCCGTAAAACAATATTGTAAAGAATATTATCCATCCCTGGTGATCCCAAACAATCAATCAATAAAACAATATCAGCAACAGTATTTATGAACCAATTCAGTGTCACTGTTATCAGCCTTGGCATTCACAAGGGGTAAAGCTAATTTTGCTGTATGACAATATACCAGATGGGGTCAATTAAGTGGAATTTAAACAAACAAACAGACAAAAAAACACAAAGAAAAAAAACTAACAGCGACCCTGTTTACTGAAAAAGTTAAATGTCTCTACTATTAGCATCAGGGGCTTATATGTGAAGAAATAAAACATGTCACTGTTTGTGCATTACCATCCACAACTTCACAAATTAAGTAGGCATTACTTAACAACCAGACCTTCACTTACTGTCCAGTTAGAACAAAACTGTAAAGGAAATTATCTTATTGAATAGTTTGATGGCAGAAGAGGAATCGAAAACTACAACAATGTTTCCTAAATACTTTCAATGTCTTTCCTGTCAGCCATACCTGCGTTTTACCTCAGATCGCCATGGCAATCTCAGCATAGAGTGACGGAAGTGTCTGATTTATGAGAGTTCTTTTACAAACTCTTCAGCTTTGACTGGATCCGTGAAGCTTCTCTGCATTCCATCCCGCGTTGTAATCCTCAGCTTGCCTGGGTACCACATCCCGTATTTTACGCCCTCACAACGTTGCAGAAGTTGTCTCACCTGCTTGAATGCAGCCCGCTGCCGTGCCACTGACTGTGTGTAATGAGGAAAAATCCGAAACCTGTCGCCGTGTTCAGAGATGAGATTTTGTGCCGCAAGTGCTTTACGCAGGATCGCTTCTTTTTCCTGGCAATAGTGACACTTGATGACGAAGGCTCTTGTTTGCTGCCCTTCATCCGGAGCTTGTTGTAGGGTGCGGTGTGCTCTGTCTAAGACGGGCGGTTTATCCAGCTTCAGTGCTTTCTGTAGTATTCCAGCAACAAACGTAGTTGGGCGGGTGCCCTCTTCACGTCTTTCTTTGATGCCGAAAATGCGTAAATTGCATCTCCGTGATCTTGCCTCTAAGTCCTCGGTTTTTGCCGTGAGGCTCACCACTTCTTTCCTCAGCTGGGACACCTGTTGCTCCAGTTCAGTAATGATGTCAGAGTGACTGTTGGCCGCAGTTTCCAAGCTAGCGGTGCGCTGCTCCAGAGCATTAGCACGCTCAATGGCCGTTTTCATTTCGTCTTTAACGATGCTTATCTGCTTGCATATCTCGGCGTTCTGGGTCTCCGCTTTCTCGTCTATTTTTGCCAGCAGTTCGGCCTTCAAAGACGTAATAGCGTCGAGTATGGCTGATTGACCCGGCTCCGTGCCCTCCGCATGCTCTGGAGCCTTAGCACCGCTCCTCAGATCCGGCATCTTGTTTCGTCGAAAAGTCGTAACAAAATTGAATAAAAACTCACGTTTCACCGTCTTTCGACCAATACTCTGCTTATACGACACTCAAACTATCATACATATGTGTGGGTTGGGCTCCTTGACATAAATAAAGGTTAATATGGGGGAGCTCAGAGACGCGCGTCTACATCTCTCCGAGGCTCAACCGGAAGTCATATATATGTATATATATATATATATATATATATATATATATATAAATAAAATTTACATAAGAACATTTCTTCCTTTGTTTGTGGTCATTCTGCTTGTTTTGAGGATAAAAAAACAACAGTAATAATAAAATGTATATATATATATATATATATGTATATATATATATATATATATATATATATATATATATATATATATATATATATATATATATACACATACTGAAACTGAGTCTGCACTAAACTGAATGAACTATTAATAATGTTCAGATTATTATTAGAGGGACATTTTTCTGAATGTGACAATAAAGACAGATCAAATTAAAGCTTCTATTATTATTGATCATCCTTTTTTTATTGGACATAACAGGTGATACAGCAGTTCCATTTATTTCTGCCTGAGTAACACAAACATACAAATGATCAACTTTACTTGGTAAAAACACAAAAACAGCAAATGAGAAACGTGAAAAGATTAGAAACAGATGAATGATGGTGTAAATGAGCTTTTTATTGTGGATATTTAGTAAGGCGCTAAACTGTCAGCTGTTTGTCCTCTAATATTCTGTTCACATACAGCCAGAGCTGCAACTATTAGTCCATTCATTGATTATCCATCAATACTAAATCAGCACTTCATCATCATTTTAGTCCTTTTGAAGCTTTTCTTTGTCTCACATGATAATAAACTGAATATTTGATGTTCTGGACTTTAGTTCAGACTAAATGAGACATTTAAAGACGCTGCCTTTGACTCTGTGAGATTATAACCAGCGTTTTAGGAAGACAGCTTTATTTATATAACATTTCATACACTGGGTCAATTCAATGTGATTTACATAAAAAAACTGTAAAATAATAAAAATCACAATATTTTGACTATTTTCTGACATTTTAGAGACAAAACTATGAATGGATGAATCATCATGTTGATTGACAGCTGTACATGCACATCCAGTAGAGACACACATAAAAACATGTTGGTTTCTGAATCCACTATATGATTAAAAAAACAAGTCATTGAACAAGAAGCCCAAAAAACCAAATAAGAGGAGAAAGAACAAAGTTCCTCTATAGGCCAGCAGATACTTCCTGTCATTATGTGTGTTATAGTTAGTGGCTAAACTCTTCCAACATGTTTAAAAAGCTCGCTCACAACTTGACGTTTCAGTAAACTTTGAGCCGCTGGTGGTTTTCTCTCTGAGAGCTTCTGAGTTTCACTTTGGGTGTTGGACTTGAACATTGACTGAGACTCATAAGGATCAAAGCCAGGACCTCCCAACCTCCAAACAGTCCTCTAACAGACTGAGATATCTGCTCTGAGAAAATCAGCTTCTGTTTTACAGCTTTTTAAATGTGGATATATGTGACTGACTAACTAACTGTCAGTCATGTGGAAACCATGTTGGCTTTACAAACTCTATTTACAACCAGTGAGAGATCAGGTTGGTACTAAATAACATGAGAACGTTTCTCTGACAGGAGGAGACTCTCCTTCCTACAAACCACACAGAGTCACTGAGGCACCATAACCCAACCAGAACCCAGCACACAGAGGTCCAGTGAATGCGGTGTTGAAGGTGTGGAGGTGGATCAGTGTGTCAGAGGAGACTCTGTAGAAGGACAGAGTGCCAGCAGGACAGTCCACATACACTGCTACTCTGTCAGAGACAGAGGAGGAGGAGGAGGAGGAGGAGATGGATGTTTTTTTCTTATTGTGACAGACAGAGTAACCACCATCAAAGCAGATCAGACTCCAGGACTGATTGTTCCTTCCAAACACACAGTCATCACTGAGTCCTTTCCTGCTGATTCTTCTGTAACTCACTGATATATTAACGTCTCCTCTCCACTCGACCTCGACCTCCCAGTAACATCGACCAGTCAGAACATTTCTACTCAGCAGCTGAGGACAGGAGTCAAATCTGTCTGGATGATCAGGATATGACGGATGATCCTTCACATATGTCACCTTCCTGTTGTTGCCAGACAGTTTGAGGTTTCTGTTCATTGTGTTTGGATCCAGTTTGAGTTCACAGAAATCTGATGGAGAGAACGAGACACAATACAGCTGATCAGTTATTGATCAGTTATTGATCATCTGTTTCTAACCAGATGTCAGTCGGCCATCTTGGACAGTTATGTACTGTCCAAGATGGCCGACTGACATCTGGTTATGATGACATCATCTTCATCTTCAGTAGGACTGACACACACACACACACACACACACACACACACACACACACACACACACACACAGGGACACACACAAACACACACACACACACAAACACACAGGCAGACAGACAGACACACACACATACACACACACACACACAAACAGACACACAGGGACACACACACACACACAAACACACACACACACACACACACACACACAAACACACATACACACACACAAACACACACACACACAGACACACACACACACAGACACACACACACACACACACAAACAAAACACACACACACAGACAGACACACAGAGCCACACACACACACACACAAACAGACACACACACAGGGACAAACACACAAACACACACACACAGACACACACACAAACACACACATATACAGAGACACACACACAGATACAGAGACACACACACACAGACACACACACACACACACATATAAAGAGACACACACACATATACAGAGACACACACACACACAGACACACACAGAAAGACACACACACACACACACACACAGACACACACAGAAAGACACACACACACACACAGACACACACAGACAGACCAGAGGTGTTCACAAGTCATTTTTTGTCCAAGTCAAGTTTCAAGTCTCTCACAAACACTAAATCAGATTGTATAATCTGTAAAATCGTCTATATCAGACAGTACTGATGAATCTACAGCAATGTGATGTGGAACAAATAATTCAATCATAACTGTATTTTTCTTTAACAAGAGGTTTTTTTAACAATGCTGTAAAATACAATAAAAGAAATATATCTCACCAACAATGTGTTTTGATAACACAATATTTTACATTTTAACAATAAATGAAGAAACACACCCACAATGGTGCAAGTAGATTATGAGTTGTACTCATTTGACTTACTAACTTAAAAATGAGAAACTGGTTCTTTAAAACCTCTTTCACATTCCTGAAAAATAAACTACCAAATATTTTCCTTAACAAGAAATAACTGTGTGTTAGTAATATTGTAGATGATAACACACACTGCTGTCCGTTTGTTGGCTGACTGCCAGATGTTTAATAGAGTAGAGTAAAGCAGAGTAGAGTAAAGTAGAGTAGAGTAGAGTACAGTAGAGTAGAGTAGAGTACAGTACAGTAGAGTAGAGTAGAGTAGAGTAGAGTCCAGTACAGTAGAGTAGAGTCCAGTACAGTACAGTAAAGCAGAGTAGAGTAAAGCAGAGTAGAGTAGAGTAGAGTAGAGTAGAGTAGAGTAGAGTAGAGTACAGTACAGTACAGTACAGTAGAGTAGAGTAGAGTACAGTACAGTACAGTACAGTAGAGTAGAGTAGAGTAGAGTACAGTACAGTAGAGTACAGTAGAGTACAGTACAGTACAGTAGAGTAGAGTACAGTAGAGTAGAGTAGAGTACAGTACAGTAGAGTAGAGTAGAGTACAGTAGAGTAGAGTAGAGTACAGTACAGTAGAGTAGAGTAAAGCAGAGTAGAGTAGAGTAGAGTACAGTAGAGTACAGTAGAGTACAGTACAGTAGAGTAGAGTACAGTACAGTAGAGTAGAGTAGAGTACAGTACAGTACAGTAGAGTACAGTAGAGTACAGTACAGTAGAGTAGAGTAGAGTACAGTAGAGTAGAGTAGAGTACAGTACAGTAGAGTAGAGTAGAGTACAGTAGAGTAGAGTAAAGCAGAGTAGAGTACAGTACAGTACAGTAGAGTACAGTAGAGTACAGTACAGTACAGTAGAGTACAGTACAGTAGAGTACAGTAGAGTACAGTACAGTAGAGTACAGTACAGTAGAGTAGAGTAGAGTAGAGTACAGTACAGTAGAGTAGAGTACAGTAGAGTACAGTACAGTACAGTAAAGTAGAGTACAGTAGAGTAGAATAGAGTACAGTACAGTACAGTAGAGTACAGTACAGTACAGTAAAGTAGAGTACAGTAGAGTACAGTAGAGTAGAGTAGAGTACAGTACAGTACAGTAGAGTACAGTACAGTAGAGTACAGTAGAGTAGAGTACAGTACAGTACAGTAGAGTACAGTACAGTAGAGTACAGTACAGTACAGTAGAGTACAGTACAGTAGAGTACAGTACAGTAGAGTACAGTACAGTACAGTAGAGTAGAGTACAGTACAGTAGAGTACAGTACAGTACAGTAGAGTAGAGTAGAGTAGAGTACAGTACAGTACAGTACAGTAGAGTAGAGTAGAGTACAGTAGAGTAGAGTAGAGTAGAGTACAGTAGAGTAGAGTAGAGTAGAGTACAGTACAGTAGAATAGAGTACAGTACAGCAGAGTACAGTACAGTAGAGCAGAGTACAGTAGAGTAGAATAGAGTACAGTACAGTACAGTACAGTAGAATAGAGTACAGTACAGTAGAGTACAGTAGAGTAGAGTAGAGTACAGTAGAGTACAGACTACTGTTGGGCTTCTTTCACTCGCCATTGTCTTGAAATCAGAGAGTTTCTAATACAGTATACAGTAGTAGACGGGCTCAGTCACAGCCAGAGATCACTTCCCAAACAGAGAAGACGAATGACAGATAATAAATAATGAGAATATAAATGATAACATGAAAATAATGGTCATTTGCGAGTCTCCAGCCTCGAGTCCGAGTCGAGTCTGAAGTCAATGTGTAGTGCGACTTGAGTACGAGTCGCAAGTCCGAGTCAACAGCTCTGACACACACACACACACAGACAGACACACACACACACACACACACACACACACAGATATTTAATGTTTTATGACTTTTTATTTATTGAGTTCTTTTATTTTTTGTGGTGTTTTTGTTGTTCTGTTCTGGTTGTTAGTCTGAATGTTGACTTTATGCTTCCTGTTTGTTTTTCACAATAAAATAAAGAATAAAAATAAAAGCAGACTTACACCTCCAAGGACCTGGTGTCAACCATCGGACTCCAGCAGGCTGCAGGCTGAAAGGAGGAGGGGGGTCAGAGCAGCACGTTCTCTTTCAGCATGCTAACATGGACGTTACATGGCTCTAGTCTACTGTTTTATTATTCTCTTCTAATGTGGGGTTGGGCTTTCATACACTTTGATCCAATCTGAATCCACTATCCCAATCCTTCTGAAACCCTGATTGAATCTAATCAGGTTTAACTTTCAACATTTACAGGAAACTTCAGTTAGAAAGAAGAAAAAGTCAAAGATTCAGTTGAGATCTGTGATCAGCTCTGACAGAGAAAATGTTTCCAGCTCTTCCTCCTCTATCACACATTGTCTGTCCATACCTGAGAGTGTCCAGTCTCCAGTGTGGACCCTTCAGTCCAGCAGACAGGATCCTCTTTCCTGAGTCTCCTGGATGATTGTAGCTCAGGTCCAGCTCTCTCAGATGGGAGGGGTTGTCCCGCAGAGCTGAGGCCAGAGAAGCACAGCCTTCCTCTGTGATCAGACATCCTGACAGGCTGCAAACACACAAAACAACACACATGTCACACAGTGTGAGAGTACTGCTGTGTGCAGTCACATACAACAACAAACTGTCTCCAAACTAACTCACTAAAAGATGAAGTGAATCAGGGAGCTCCAGAAAGTGGAGCATCCAGCCAGATGGGAAGATTCAGCAGCATGTGTTTACCTCGTCATTGTGATCCAAATGTTCAAATCATTCTAATGTGTTTATGAAGAGTGAAGCTTTTGCCAAAAGGAAGAATAAAGACGCACTTTTATCACAGTGCTGTGTCAACTCTTCAGGTTTTTTTAAACTCAGCATAAAACTAGAAAGTGTGTGTGGTATCTTACCAGGAACGACACGATGCTGCACACCTACACACAAACTAACACTGTTTTTTCTATCACTTATTTACACGTCAGTGATAAAACGTCAGCGTGTGGATCATTAAGCTTGTTGTTCTAGTTAGTGAACTAACAGCTTCTCACAGTCAGCAGTAGGAGATGAGGAGAGGAGCAGGTTGACCTCAGGTCTCTACACTGAGAGCCTGAAGTAGGAGGAGCAGCTACGGAAGCCTAATGATGCTAAAAGTAAATGCTACTAAACAAACTATTCATACTGTGAGTCTGTAGTTTCAGAGTCGTGTGAAATCATTGAGAATAAAATAAAATCAGTCTGACTTGACTCTTGACACTGTAAAATAAGAATAAGTAAGGAACTCATTATTCAGTATTTTAGAGAGTAATGGGTGTGAACTACAGGGGATGCAAGTATGTCCCGATCATTAAATTGCACTTCTGAATCCATAATCATGATGACATTACTCTGTAAAATTATTAGGTTATTTAGAATAAAGTAGTAGGCTATTTAACAATTTAGGTAGATATATCAGTCATTTAAATTGACAATTGAAACTATGATATAATGCAAACTTACAATATAAATATTAGCGGCCGAAACTACAAAGCGACTTGTCCACAGTTACTTTTCCACAATATAAACTGACTATTTATAAATAACTTTTATTCATTTAATTGAAATATTGCTTATGGAAGTAATAGTTTAACAACGACTGTCTCCTGGTGATACGAGTGTTTGGTGAATCAGACGTGGCACACTCGTAAATTCTACCTTACGAAAAAAGTACGACAGATTTAAGAAGGAAAATACAAACATATTATTGCATCTGGCCTAATGACTCCAATATGTATCATATATGTAAAATTGTGTTAAATGAAAGTGTTAAAATAGTGTAAAATGTTAATCTACTAAGCCGGACATTAGATGAGAGGACATTGTGTTGAAATACACACTGAATTAATATTGACTTTGTTAATGAGCCTATGTCAAATATGAATAAAATCAAAGTGAGGTACAATCATAGCGCAGCAAAATGTGCCTTACTTTATGAATTATGTTTGTCTCATTTGTTTATTTCATTTGTAGCTGCTTCCAACGTTACACCACTTTTTCACCTGAATGCTACAATTTTAAAAGAGGAATGTTAAGTCAGTGGAGTGGTGCATTAAAACTTAAGCACTGACTCAGCAGCAGTTTTTTCCCATGATGCTTCTCTCTCCTTAGCGTCTGCAGCAGTGATACTTTTTGTAAAATAAATGTGATATAACTCAACGTAACGTAATATATGTGACGTAACTCTATCTTCTTTTTCTCGGTAGTAGCAAGTTTTCTTCAGGAAAATGTGAAGTAGAAACACAAAGATGTGTAATTAATGAATCATCCGTATGTGTGATGGGAGAAAGAACATTTTATATCAGGAATAATATAAAATAGGAAGTAAAGAACTCATTATTGTAGTTGCAGTATTCTTAAGGATGTTCAACTGTATCTGGTTCACTTAAATTATTTTTCAGTCATTTTGAGGCTCAAAATAAAAACTTTTGCAGGTTGTTTACATCTATTATCAAGTCAACCATCAGAGACACTTTGAGCATCTACAGACAGCGTCTCATACACACTGAGAGAGCCTGGCGTACTTATAAGGAGAACAGATACGGCTCCAGAGGGAACCGAACACCCACAGCTCTGAAGATGAAGCTCAGATTCATCGAGTGGAACCACTGGTTGGCCAAAAAACACTGTGATGGACCTAACCCTAACCCTTTATAAAAGCATCACTGTGTTACTGAAGGTGTAAAAGTAGGACATAAGCAGGAAAGAAATTAGACTTTCAAAATGTTCAACTAGTATCTTGATTCTTGATTACTGTGGTGTATAAGACAGAAACTACATGGAAATGATCCTGCAACAGCTCACTTAAATGCCATGATATGTGAGGTCAATTTAGGGGCAATTTCTAAGAACTTTCAAATAATATTATCTGCTAATTATCACATGACTGTTCAATTTACAGACCGGTCCAATGAGATGTTAGAAATCTGTAAACTCATCAGTGGTGTTTAATAATTCAACAACAAAAACAAAAGAAAACAATAAAAATCTGCATAAAAAGTAATTCTCTGCTCCTGAAGTTTAGAAAAAACTGGTTTGACAAATCACATCAGCAGAGACAATCCTACACAGGTTTAATGTTTATCCTCTGAAGGTTATAAATGTTTGTGTTTGTTATGTACATTGGGATCTACTCTAAAGACTCATGTAAAAAGGGTCGGTGGTATGAGCAAATGCTTCAGCCTTCACCTTTTTGGTCAGAAACTGCTTCATTTGTTTAGTTATTTCACCTTTTGGTTGACAGATGAAGAAAACAAGAACGTATGATTATTTACTTTATTATATGTGTATTCTAAACTAAACAGGTTGATGAATCCTGACCTGAGAGATTCCAGTTCACAGTGTGGACTCTCCAGTCCAGCAGAAAGCTGCTTCACTCCTGAATCCTGCAGGTTGTTGTTACTCAGGTCCAGATCTCTCAGACTAGAGGACTGGGAGCTGAGAACTGAGGACAGAGCTGCACAGCTTCTGTCTGAGAGGTTACAGACACTCAGTCTGGAAATACAAGTTAAATACATCAGAATCTGTGATAAACAGACGTAATTATCTCAATCACATGATATAAAAGTAAAGATCAATTTCTTTAGGTTATAAAGCTGAGTCAAGGAAAGATAAACTGGAAAATACAAACATTTCCTTTCTTGTTAAAATAAAATCTTGGTTAAAAACTTTTGTGAATCAGAAATCGTGACATTAAAAAAGCTGAACTTCATAGTTGAGAAAAATACTTCAAAGACAAAGTAGGGATGGGCATTTGAATACATTTTCTTGATCAATCATCGGGAAAATTAACGATCAATTATCGATTGATGATTATCTTTTATTTTAAAAATGCCATGATACGGGATGCTTGTAAAAGCAGCTGAACCCGAAGCTCTGAGCCAAACCTCTTCACATATCAATCAACAGAGCACTCTTAAACACAATTGAGCCTCTTTTAGAAACATTTCCAAAAAAAACAAAATATTGAATCAAAAAACAGATTACTACTCCGGACTGTCAGTTTTTGCCAAAATATAGCGTTAGGACTCCAAAATGCTCCCAGCCGAGCCGAGAGAGAAAAAGAGAGATAGTGTTACTTCACAATTCTGCTTATTTAACTAGAGCCTCACAAAACAACAAGAGTGTCACCTACAGGCTGCAGTGGTGACTGTCCACTGCTAACAAGGTAAAGTATCTCCAGCCTACTGATTCTTGTTGATTAGCATGTTAGCATGTTAGCATGCTCAGGGATAAGTGCGCACAGTCTGGTGACAGTCAGTCCAGCAGCTGAAACGCTCTGACAGGACTGAAGCAGCCGGGATGCAAAGGCATTGTGGTGCTATCCTGGGCTATGATCCTGGACGATGATCCTGGGCTATGATCCTGGGTAGCCTGGCCAAGGTTACAATGAACTCCCTCATTTTTAGTTTGAAAAGGTCCCACGCCAAACTTAGCCTTGACCTCTTGTTTACGTTTGATATCTACAGCAGCTGGTATAGGTAGCTGAGTCGTTTTCTCTGTCCGCCCCCCTGTTGGTAAGTTGTCTCATTGGTGCCACATAGTGAAATTCATTGCATTGCTTCAAGACTCACACTACACAACACAACTTATATTTGAAACCAGTGTTTGATCGATACAAATTTCATGTGATTGACGACATTTTTAACGATCAATTATCGATCATCGATTAATCATACCCATCCCTAAGACAAAGTATAACTTGTTCTGACCTGAAAGTTTCCAGTCCACAGTGTGGACTCTCCAGTCCAGCAGAAAGCTGCTTCACTCCTGAATCCTGCAGGTTGTTGTTACTCAGGTCCAGATCTCTCAGACTAGAGGACTGGGAGCTGAGAACTGAGGACAGAGCTGCACAGCTTCTCTCTGAGAGGTTACAGCCACTCAACCTGGAGATACAAGTTAAATACATCAGAATCTGTGATAAACAAACGCAATTATCTCAATCACATGATATAAAAGTAAAGATCAATTTCTTTAGATTATAAAGCTGATTCTTATTTTCTTGTGAAAATAAGAATTTCTCCGGGCCGGTCGGCAAGCGGCTCCTCTGTTGTCACACCTGGAGCTGTTTTTTCTCACTCGGTGTCACTCTCTCTCTTTTATGTGTGTATGTGCGCGCGTGCCTGTGTGGGTTCATCTCGTGCTCTGATTAGACACACACACACACACACACACACACACACACACACACACACACTCAAATAGGGTGTTTAATTATTGAAAATTAGTTTTATTTTGAAATGCTCTATTTTTTGAGTGATTCATGATGCCAAGTGAGGTCAGATCAGAGTGAGCCCTTCAATGCTTCAGCCGTAGTGAGCCACATATTCACATTCGTCCCCATTTACACGGGCCGTCGACAGCTCCATATAAGTAATATCAAGAAAAGTTAAAACCCACTGTCAAAGTGTGAGGGGGCTTTTCTTCATTTTCTTAGCAGCTGATAAACCTGCCAACATTACACGTTTCTGACATTCAGGGACTCAAAGTGCCGAAAGATCATTTAATAATAACACTGGTACTGTCTCCGATATGAGTGCTGTCAGCTCAGCGGCCACACCCTGCCAAAATCAAGCGACAGGGCGGCACTCCCACACCATGTGGAGGAAAGTACCAGGGGTTTTTAATGTACACAGGGTGCATGAGGGATCACTGATAACATTCATAAAATGTAGCTTACGAGGGGTCAGGTAGGTCCTGTGTATGAAATTATAATGGATCTGCTGGTGGTCAGGATTTCGATAGGCGAGTTTGACATTGACCCACACCTTGTCCCAATCAAAATCCTGATCCAGTCCGGGGACATCACCCCTCCACATCCTGTCTACTGGGAGTGTTTTGTAGGAGGCCTCAAGCAAGTATAAGTATAGAGTGGATACCATTTTCCTCGAAGCTCTTTTAGTGATGATCAACTCATGAAGAGGATGTGTAGGCAACAGGTGCTGCCAAGGTACACCGTGTGCTTTAAGAGCTGCTCTCAGCTGTCAATAAAAAAGGAAGGAAGTGCCTGGCAGATAGAAGCTATTCTTAACATCTTGAAAGGAGCATAAACCATCTAAGCTGAAAATATCACCCAAAAACTGTATCGCTCCCCTTTCCCACAGAGAGTAGGTGACAGGTTTCCCCCCAATCAGCAAACCCTTATTATTAAAAATTGGAGACTGCAGGTGCCATCTGCAAGATATATCACAAATCCTTTCCACTGAGCAAAAATAGACTAGACAACCAGTCTGAGCCTGGCCTGAATCAGATATCGTGACATTAGAAAAGCTGAACCTCATAGTTAAGAAAAATACTTCCAAGACAAAGTATAATTTGATCTGACCTGAAAGTTTCCAGTCCACAGTGTGGACTCTCCAGTCCAGCAGAAAGCTGCTTCACTCCTGAATCCTGCAGGTTGTTGTTACTCAGGTCCAGATCTCTCAGACTAGAGGACTGGGAGCTGAGAACTGAGGACAGAGCTGCACAGCTTCCCTCTGACAGGTTACAGTCACTCAGCCTGGAAAGGAAATATAAAGAAACAGATGACAAGCAAGAAGTTACTTATTTTTTAAAAGACAGAATATAAGACAGAAATATTTAAATAATGATGAATAAATCAAACTATCAGTGTACTTACAGAACTGTTTTGGAGGCTTTGACCACTGGCAGCAGCCTCAGAAGAGCCTCCTCTGAAGCAGAGTATTTCTTCAGGTCAAACACATCCAGATCTTTTTCTGATGACAGTAAGATGAAGACCAGAGCTGACCACTGAGCAGGAGACAGTTTATCTGTGGAGAGACTTCCTGATCTCAGGGACTGTTGGATCTCCTCCACTAGAGAACGATCATTCAGTTCATTCAGACAGTGGAACAGATTGATGCTTCTCTCTGCAGACACATTCTCACTGAGCTTCTTCTTGATGTACTCGACTGTTTCCTGACTGGTCTTTGAGCTACTTCCTGTCTGTGTCATCAGACCTCGTAGGAGAGTCTGATTGGTCTGCAGTGAAAGACCCAGGAGGAAGCGGAGGAACAAGTCCAGGTGTCCATTTGGACTCTTTAAGGCCTCGTCCACAGCACTCTGGTAGAAACGTGTCTCTGCAGATTCTTCTTTAGTTTCAGACTTCTGGGATGTTGTTTGTTGTTCTGCCAGCAGATTGACTCCAGACTTGATGAATGTCAGATGGACATGAAGAGCAGCCAGAAACTCCTGAACACTCAGATGGACGAAGCAGAACACCTTGTCCTGGTAGAGCCCACTCTCCTCTTTAAAGACCTGTGTGAACACTCCTGAGCACACTGAGGCTGTTCTGATATCGATGCCACACTCTGTCAGGTCTGATTCATAGAAGATCAGGTTGCCTTTCTGCAGCTGCTCAAAAGCCAGTTTTCCCAGAGACTCAATCATCTTCCTGCTCTCTGGACTCCAGTGTGGATCTGTCTCAGCTCCTCCATCATACTTGATGTTCTTCAGTTTGGACTGAATCACCAGGAAGTGGATGTACATCTCAGTCAGGGTCTTGGGTAGCTCTCCTCCCTCTCTGCTTTTCAACAGATCTTCCAGAACTGTAGCAGTGATCCAGCAGAAGACTGGGATGTGGCACATGATGTGGAGGCTTCGTGATGTCTTGATGTGGGAGATGATGGTTCTGGCCTGCTTCTCATCTCTGAATCTCTTCCCGAAGTACTCCTCTTTCTGTGGGTCAGTGAACCCTCTGACCTCTGTCACCATGTCAACACACCAAGGAGGGATCTGATTGGCTGCTGCAGGTCGTGTGGTTATCCAGAGGCGAGCAGAGGGAAGCAGTTTACCTCTGATGAGGTTTGTCAGCAGCACATCCACTGAGGTGGACTCTGTAACATCAGTCAGGTTCTTATTGTTGTGGAAGTCCAGAGGAAGTCGACACTCATCCAGACCGTCAAAGATGAACACAACCTGGAACTCTTCAAACCTGCAGATTCCTGCTTCTTTGGTTTCAGTAAAGAAGTGATGAACAAGTTCCACCAAGCTGTACTTTTTCTCTTTCAGCACATTCAGCTCTCTGAAAGTGAATGGAAATGTGAAGTGTATGTCCTGGTTGGTTTTGTCTTCAGCCCAGTCCAGAGTGAACTTCTGTGTTAAGACTGTTTTCCCAATGCCAGCCACTCCCTTTGTCATCACGGTTCTGATTGGTTCATCTCTTCCAGGTGAGGCACTAAAGATGTCTTCTTGTCTGATTGTTGTTTCTGGTCTGTCTGGTTTCCTGGATGCTGTTTCAATCTGTCTGATCTCATGTTCATCATTGACCTCTGCAGTCCCTCCCTCTGTGATGTAGAGCGGTGTGTAGATCTGATTCAGAAGGGTTGGGTTTCCTGCTTTAGCGATCCCCTCAAACAGACACTGGAACTTCTTCTCCAGGTTAGACTTGAGTTTACGTTGACACCTGCCAGCAGGAGTTCCTGAATGAACAAACAACATGAAATCAAATCAGATGATTCAGTAAATTGGTAGAATGTAAACATTAAACTGCAGATGTTTATATTTTCCTCACTATGAAATCTATTCAGCTCATCAGATGTGGACAAACACCCTCTGATCTGATGCAGATGTGTGCATCATATTAACAGCAGAGTTTGAAATATAAACCTCTCCCATGTTGCCTCCATTTCCTCTCCATCATGTTAAATCTTTATAGAAATCCTCTTACTGCTCTGCAGACGCTCAGCCAGATCCTCCTGCTTCATTCTCCTCAGGAAGTGCAGTGTGATCTTCAGAAATGCATCCCTGCTTCTCCTCCTCTGCTCTTTCTCCTCACCGTCCAACACTTCCTCATCCTCACTCTGACTCTCTAAGCATTCTGGGTAATCTGGACTCAGAACCTTCCGCATCTTCTTCAGCTCGTTCTTCACAAAAGTGACGATGTTCTCCTCCAGCAGCTGGAACAGAATAATATATGAATGACACAATCAAACTAACATCATGAAGCAAACATCAGATCCATGTTGGACACACTGACAATCCACTGGTCTACAAAGTGCAGCATGGAGATGATTGTGAACAAAATAGATGTAAAAGTAGTTGTTGTACATGTACAGACCATAAATATGGAGTCCAGCTGTGTTTGATGCTGCTCGGTAGACTGACCACTGGGAACCTCTGAGCTCTCCTGGTCCACTCTGTGGAGGAATCATGAAGAATGAGCTCACATTATGTCTGTCCACACAGAGACAAACACAAGCTAAAGGTCCATCAAGTGATATTTGGATGTGAACAGAGAATCAGATGACTCCCTGTAGTGGTAAAGCTTTACTAGTCCTGCTGATCCCACTGAGAATCAACAGCTCAGTCTGTTTGTAGCTTTCAGAGTCACTTTGGTTTAGTCCCAACAGCTCTCAGCAACCCTCCATGAAGCTCTGCCTCCCTCACTGCACACTGCTGAAGGCAGCTACAACCAGTGTGTGGTTGTATGAGACTGGTTGTACTGGGCAGCTCCCAGTGTCCATGTGTCTGACTGTGTGAGTGTGAACGCTGCTCAGAGAACTTTGTCTGAGTCAATAAAGGTTTAAAAACAGAGACTTGATAAGAGTCTGATGAAAACATCATTATATTTTTATCTGTTTGAAATCTTCACCTGTGATCATCAGAGTGGCGTCCATCTTTGAAGGTAAGAGGAAGCTCCATAGACCAATCACTGTTCATAGACACACAGCTGGGTTCAGGTTGGTCCAGCTTCCTCCTGATAGAAACACAAGATAAATTCTGCTCAGCACCCAGAACACACTGACACTAAATCTGTCAGTGATTTAATACACCTACTGTACACAACACAGTAGTATCCAGGTAGTTTCATATGAATTCACTGTTAACCTTAAACATGATTAACTGTATGAGTAGAGCTGTATTCAGTGCAGTGTGCAGCACCTGGAGGGGTGAAGCTGACACTCAGCCGAGGACACAGATGCATGAACTCCTTAAATCTCAGCTGGTGGTAAATGAGTTTTGGGTTCTTATTGTCTAAGGCTTCTCCTTCATCTACTGTCTTGGATTGAACCTCATTTGGACGTCTCTTTGGATAAAAGCATCTGCCAAATGAATTAATGTCAATAAAATGTTTGTTTGGTCTTTATTAAATATGCTGTGATGATGAGCAGCTGTCTGGATAATTCTCTGTTCTGCAGACATTTCTGTTGACAGTCCTTCAGCCTGTTAGTGATACTATTGCTTCTCCTGCAGTTGTTTGATGTGGTTAACACACTGCTTCCTTTAGCTCATCCTGTCACAGACTAATATTAACAGTGTACTCTGAAACTGACAAGAACCCAAGCTGACCACAGCTGCTGGTCTCTGAGAAGGAAACTACCAACTTTTAATGAGCTTACAGGAGCTGAGTGATACTCAGACACATTTTGGGTGGAGGCTCATTTTAATACAGTATAGTAAATAAAAGGTTGTGGGTGTGTTTGTTTTGGGTCAGTCAGCGTGCTCGCTGGGTGGTGAAACCAGTGGCTGCAACATATTTAATAAATATCATAGAATAATGATGCAATCATTAAACACAACCAATGAAGTTTCATCTTTAATTTCCTGATGTTTTAAAGACATTTCTTGTAAACTGTGATGAGGGGCCCCGGCCCTCGTACCCACTCTAACATTCACACTGATCTGCTCTGTCCATCATCACTATAAAATGATCATCAATCAATAGAAATGATAGTTTTAATAAAAACAGCAACAAACTGAAATGATCTAATTACCAACATTATGGATCATTATGGATCAGAAATATCAATAAATGATCCAAATGTCAAATAATTAAAGTGAGAACTATTTATCCTGATTGAGGTTTGAACTCATATTGTCCAATAACCTGATTTTAACACTGAGAACTATTTACTTTTAATCAGATGAACGTTGTTGTTTAAAATCAATAATAATATTTGGAGCGGTCGCTCTGAAGGACTCACAGCTGAGTTCAGGTTCAATCACCAACACTTCCCTCCAGGAGAGATTCTGGATTATTACAGTAAAATGTTTGATTTTGCAGCAGTTTTTCTAAATTATGATCAAATCTGAAAAGAGAAGTTTGATAAAAACCTTCAATAAAAACAAACTGAGTCACTTACATTTAATATTTAGTGACAGTTTACCTTGTTGCAGACGGACGTTGTTCTTTAAAATGAATAATATTATCCTTTGACCGATCACTCTTCACAGACACACAGCTGGGTCCAGGTCCAGGTCCAGGTCCAGCAGAGTCTGGTCTGTGCCATGCTGTGTCATGTTCCCCAGACAGAGAGCTTTTAGAGGGAGGGACTCCCTCCTCTCTGTCCTCACTCTGATCCATGCTGCTGAAGTCACATCCACATCAGTCACACACACTTTCTACCTTCATCTGGAGAGGAAACACAGATCATCCTTTACATCATTTCTCCTGTCACATCCTAAATATCAGCTGCTCCTCCTGTGATTGGCTGTTATTTTCTGTTATATATCAGTGTGAATGCAGCCAGACAGCAGTGTGAGGCAGAGAAAGCTGCCATCAGCTGCTGTACTTCTACTATCAGTCCACTAGATGGCGTCATGAAGCTGCAGTGAAGTGAAGAGCAGCACACATGATGCATGGAGGAGGATTTACATTCACTGACAGGCAGAAGGACTGAGAGCGACTACAGAGTCTCTGCACAAAATGACTTTATGCAACAAACAGCAGCAGATTATTTGAGATGAAACAACTGTGATGGAATTTATTTCACCTCAAGCCTTCAATATAACATTTATCATTTCCCCTCTATCAACATTATTTAATTAACTAACACCTAATATTCACTTTTAATGAGTCTGTAAGTTTCCTGTAAAGGACTCTAATTAAAGTCATTATTTATATGTAACATAGAGGCTGTTATACTCATATTCTTCCAGCTCATTCATTCAAGTGTTTTAGTATAAAATTGTTGTTGTTGCATTTGAGTCATTTTCTACTGAAAGCTTGTAATTCAGATGTTTACACTGTTTAATAACTCTTGATAACAGCATCTAGACCTGGAACATGCAAACAAAGACCAAAGATTACAGTTTGTACTTTGACGTGTAAAAGCAGCATGAAGGACTTCCCACAGTTCTCACATGACTTATAGAAGCATTTGGAAGGATTCACATCATTGACTTCAGTTAAAGTACAAATAGCTTCCTGTAAACATACTCTATTACTAGTAAAAGTCCTGCATCCATCATGTACACAAGTATTATTGGAAGTAAATGTACATGAAGTATCAACAGTAACTGAGTGTGATGCTTTAACATGTAGAGCTTTATGTTGGAGCTACTTTTAACTGTTTTATGTAGTTTCATCAATAACAGTGAGTGTTACTCTATATGCTCACTTTTATAATGACGATCATTTGATTGATGGATCTGTTTTTATTGATGCTGTGATGTTATACTGAAGACACTGATGTCTGAGGCTAACTTCACACTTTATCATATTTTATAGACGGATCATTTCTTTCAACATTTCAAATCTGAATCTTAGCTGTGGAAAAATGTAGTGGAGTAAAAAGTCAAATATCTCCTCTGTAATGTAGTGGAGAGGAAGTATAAAGTAACAGGAAAAGGAAGTACAAGTACTGCAGATTGTACTTCAGTACAGTACTGTAGTGAATGTACTATAAGTTATAAAAGCAGATAGATCCTTCCAAAAAACTCATAAAGAGTTTCAAACTAAATGAGTGAGTCTCAAACATTGGACACACAATGATGAGATCTCTTTTAAGGCTCATACTTCTCAGATTTGTCTCATAAAAGTCTCAGATTCATCTCATGTTATTCTCTTTAATTCTCCTTCAAATAACCAAGACATCATTGAGATCCCACTTCTCAAATATTGCTCAAATGGTTTTCTCAATTCAACCTCCTTTGTCTTACTGGTGTCTTGTCTCTTTTTAGCTCATCTCTTGCTCCTAAGGGACCCTTAGGAGAAGTAACTCAGAAACAAATGATCACAGAATGATATGAATATGAAAAGCTCAAATTTATCTCAAGAGATGAGATTGAACAACAGATGAGCAACACATTTTTCCTATGGGGATCTTCAACACATTTGATGACACATTTCCATCAAGAAGCGACACTAGTTCATGTTGGAGGAGTGTCAATAAGATGAGTGCTGTCTTTGTGAATACTACAGTATTTATTGAATCAAAGAAGTGAAGCCCCTCACCCCCCTGCTGGCTCCACATCAGTCCTGTAGTATCAATAGAAACAGTCTATATTCAGCTGTAGACACACACACACTCACAGCTGTTCTCCTGTTGAAACATTTACAAAGTTCAAATTATAAAGTATTTAGGTTTTTACTGCTCTAACATGTAAACATGGGTCAACACAGCATTTAGAGTTAAACAGCAGAGCTCAGTGTGTGTGTGTGTGTGTGTGTGTGTGTGTGTGTGTGTGTGTAGAGGCCACACAGGCTCGTGCATGAGAACGTGCTCGCAGCGGGAAAACAACCAACGTATTTTCAGAATCTACCCAGCAACAAGAAATACTGTGTTGTGATTGGCTGGTGGGTCGCTGACTCGGGACAGCTGTGAACTCAGCAGAGAAATGTGCCTCCGCCTCGCTGTTCATCATATATTATATATTAATGTCTGTGCGGTGGGATCTATCACTGCTCAGCGGGACAAATGTCAGGTGTGTGAACTGCTTGAAATGCTCCACACTCACTCCTAAATCACAAGATGGCGGAAAGGTTGCAGCCGTTAGTTTGAGTTCATTTTTAACAACCAAACTGCAGATTTCTGCTGTTTGTGAGGAGCTAAACTAACAGCAGTCAGCACTAACAACACGAACAAAGAGACATTAAAGTGTAAAAACACAGAAAGTGTCGGTTACATTACCTTCAGACGGAGAAAACTATCTGCAGCACGATGTCAGAGAAAGTGAAAGTAAAGTGTGAAGAGGAAGAGGAAAAGGGAGGAGTTGACTTTTAGTGGCACTAAAACAAACTCTGAAGAGGAAGAGGAAAAGGGAGGAGTTGACTCAGGGCTGGCCCCAGGATTTTAGTGGCACTAAACTAAATTCTGTTTGTGGCCCCAAAACACTTGAGACACAAGCACCAAACTACACACGCTGCTCATAACTGGACCAACATGAACACACACACTGGAACATGACTTAACAACAACTCTCTGACCTGTTTTGAAAAGCAAAGTGTATTAAAATGTGTGTAATGGATGTTTAGCAGAGCATTCAGCCGCTCGGCTCCCCGTCTCTGGAATCCATTACCACCCCAACTCAGAAACATCCATTCATTCCCCCTTTTCAAATCACAACTCAAAACACATCTGTTTAAAACTGCCCATTCCATCTGATGTCAATTGCTCTGTCACTTTTATATTGTCTTTATTTTTTATTTTTGTCTTTATTTGATTTGTATTCTTGTATTCTTTTTCCTTTATTCTTATCCCTGTGTCATTTTATTCATTCATTTATTTACCTGCCTACTTTTTATTTTATTTTTTACTTTATTATTATATAGTGTTACTACTAATTGATCAGAGGAGTATAGATCAGAGGGGTATTGATCATGTAATTAACTGATGTGTGTGTGTGTGTGTGTGTGTGTGTGTGTGTGTGTGTGTGTGTGTGTGTGTGTGTGTGTGTGTGTGTGTGTGTGTGTGTGATGCAGTTAAAGTAAAGTTACCAATAAGTTAAAATGCTTAAAGAACATATTACAGGTCAAACTTTTTACAAAATGTAATCTAAAAAATTACAATTTGAAAAATTAATGGAGATTTAAAAACGACTCCAGAAGCCTCACTAGTGTATTTATAAGTATATTTTAAAGAAAAACTAGTTCCTACATTATTTTTCTAAACATTGATTCAATGAGGGCTCTAACCTGCAACCTGCTCTTTAAACAGAGATACCACCATATATATTTCAGTTCTGATTTTACTATAATCTGTTAGTTGTTGCAATACCTGAACAGGACACTAGATGGCTCTAGATGCTCTGATTAAACACAACTTATTTAACTTCTTATTTTAATAATCAACTGTAATAGTCAACATTACTTTTATACATATTCCATCATGTCTTATTCTTTTACACTTTATTCATATTTATGTCTTTTATAAAGTCTTTTTAAGCCTTTACAGTATGAATAAGAGGAATGCAGCTACTACCTGATGTTTAGTACTGTTGGAGCTGCTGGATGCAAACACTGACTGAATCTATGTTCCTCTTGTGGAGCTTGGCATAGAGGAGGTCCACATGTGGCCAGATGTGGTGAAACAGCTGCAGACAGAGCTCAGCAATGTTAAGCCTGCTAAAAAACTGATCTTCATGTTATTGTCTTGATGGCTGCAGCTTTCTGTCAGGCCTCATTAGATTAACTTCATCAACTATATAAATGTGATATTTAAACACTTGTGGTGTTTTAATTTTTCATAAAGAGAGGAAGGAGAGGAGGAGAGAGAGGAAGGAGAGGAGGAGAGAGAGGAAGAAGAGGAGAGAGAGGAAGGAGAGGAGAGAGAGGAAGGAGATGAGAGGAAAGAGAGGAGAGAGAGGAAGGTTAGGAGAGACAGGAAGGAGAGGAGAGAGAGGAAGGAGGAGAGAGGAGCCCAGTGCATCATGGGAGTCCCCCGGCAGTCTAAGCCTATAGCAGCATAAACTAGGAGCTGGAACCGGCCCCAACTAGAAGCTTTATCACAAAGGAACGTTTAAAGCCTATTCCTTCTTTCCTTCCTTCCTTCTTTCCTTCCATCTGTCCTTCCTCCCTTTCTTCCTTCCTTCCTTCTGTCCTTCCTTCTTTCCTTCCATCTGTCCTTCCTTCTTTCCTTCCTTCTGTCCTTCCTCCCTTTCTTCCTTCTGTCCTTCCCCCCTTTCTTCCTTCTTTCCTTCCTTCCATCTGTCCTTCCTTCCTTCCCTTCCTTCTGTCCTTCTTTCTTTCCTCCCTTTCTTCCTTCCGTCCTTCTGTCCTTCCTTCTTTCCTTCCATCTGTCCTTCCTCCCTTTCTCCCTTCTGTCCTACCTACCTTTCTTCCTTCTGTCCTTCCTCCCTTTCTTCCTTCTTTCCTTCCACCTGTCCTTCCTACCTTCCTCCCTTTCTTCCTTCTGTCCTTTCTTCCTTCCTCCCTTTCTTCCTTCTGTCCTTCTGTCCTTCCTTCTTTCCTTCCATCTGTCCTTCCTCCCTTTCTTCCATCTGTCCTTCCTTCCTCCTTTCCTTCTGTCCTTATGTCCTTCCTTCTTTCCTTCCATTTGTCCTTCCTCCCTTTCTTCCTTCTGTCCTTCTGTCCTTCCTTATTTCCTTCCATCTGTCCTTCCTTCTTTCCTTCCATCTGTCCTTCCTCCCTTTCTTCTTTCTGTCCTTCTGTCCTTCCTTCTTTCCTTCCATCTGTCCTTCCTTCTTTCCTTCCATCTGTCCTTCCTCCCTTTCTTCCTTCTGTCCTTCTGTCCTTCCTTCTTTCCTTCCATCTGTCCGTCCTCCCTTTCTTCCTTCCTTCCTTCCTTCCTTCCTTCCTTCTGTCCTTCCTTCTTTCCTTCCTTGTCCACATTCAGGAGATGAACTGGGACTCCACCGCTGCAGCAGACGTCACATGGACCAGCGTCTGTCACCATGGTTACTGCTCCAAAAAAGAGGACAATATGTCCCCGAGGGAAAGCATTTAGGAATAACATCTTTATGGACACTGACTGGGAGAAGGATATTATAAATATTGTATTTCCAATCAAATGAAACAAGTTCACATTCAAATGTTTACACACTATTTATCCAACACATCTACATTTCTCTCAATGTTTCACACCCCTTGTTCCTCCCTTCCTTCCTTCCTTCTGTCCTTCCTCCCTTTCTTCCTTCCATCTGTCCTTCCTTCCTTTCTTTCTTCTGTCCTTCCTACTTTTCTTCCTTCTGTCCTTCCTTCTTTCCTTCCATCTGTCCTTCCTACTTTTCTTCCTTCTTTCCTTCCATCTGTCCTTCCTACTTTTTTTCCTTCTTTCCTTCCATCTGTCCTTCCTCCCTTTCTTCTTTCCTTCCTTCCATCTGTCCTTCCTCCCTTCCTCCCTTTTTCCTTCTTTCCTCCCTTTCTTCCTTCTGTCCTTCCTTTCTTCCTTCTTTCCTTGCATCTGTCCTTCCTCCCTTTCTTCCATCTGTCCTTTCTTCCTTCCTTCTTTTTCTTCCATCTGTCCTTCCTTCCTCCTTTCCTTCTGTCCTTATGTCCTTCCTTCTTTCCTTCCTTGTCCACATTCAGGAGATGAACTGGGACTCCACCGCTGCAGCAGACGTCACATGGACCAGCGTCTGTCACCATGGTTACTGCTCCAAAAAAGAGGACAATATGTCCCCGAGGGAAAGCATTTAGGAATAACATCTTTATGGACACTGACTGGGAGAAGGATATTGTCTTATAAATATTGTATTTCCAATCAAATGAAACAAGTTCACATTCAAATGTTTACACACTATTTATCCAACAAATCTACATTTCTCTAAATGTTTCACACCCCTTGTTCCTCCTTCCTTCCTTCTTTCCTTCCTTCCTTCTGTCCTTCCTTCCTTCCTTCTGTCCTTCCTACCTTTCTTCTGTCCTTCTTTCCTTCCATTTGTCCTTCCTCCCTTTCTTCCTTCTGTCCTTCCTCCCTTCTTTCCTTCTGTCCTTCCTTCTTTTTCTTCAATCTGTCTTTCCTCCCTTTCTTCCTTCTGTCCTTCCTTCTTTCCTTCCATCTGTCCTTCCTCCCTTTCTTCCTTCCTTCCTTCTGTCCTTCCTTCTTTCCTTTCATCTGTCCTCCCTCCCTTTCTTCCTTCCTTCCTTCTTTCCTTCCATCTGTCCTTCCTCCTCCCTTTCTTTCCTTCCATCTGTCCTTCCTCCTTTCCTTCTGTCCTCATGTCCTTCCTTCTTTCCTTCTGTCCTTCTGTCCTTCCTTCTTTCCTTCCATCTGTCCTTCCTCCCTTTCTTCCTTCTGTCCTTCCTTCCTTCTTTCCTCCCATCTGTCCTTCCTCTCTTCTTTCCTTCCATCTGTTCTTCCCCCTTTCTTCCTTCCTTCCTTCCTCCCTTCCTTCCTTCTTTCCTTCCATCTGTCCTTCCTCCCTTTCTTCCTTTTGTCCTTTCTTCCTTCCTTCTCTTCTTCCATCTGTCCTTCCTCCCTTTCTTCCTTCTGTCCTTCCTTCCTTCCTTCCTTCTGTCCTTCCTCCCTTTCTTCCTTCTGTCCTTCCTTCCTTCCTTCCTTCCTTCCTTCCTTCCTTCCTTCTGTCCTTCCTCCCTTTCTTCCTTCCCCCCTTTCTTCCTTCTGTCCTTCCTTCTTTCCTTCCATCTATCCTTCCTCCCTTTCTTCCTTCCTTCCTTCTGTCCTTCCATCTGTCCTTCCTCCCTTTCTTCCTTCCTTCCTTCCTTCTGTCCTTCCTTCTTTCCTTCCATCTGTCCTTCCTCCCTTCCTTCCTTCTTTCCTTCCTTGTCCACATTCAGGGGATGAACTGGGACTCCACCGCTGCAGCAGACGTCACATGGACCAGCGTCTGTCACCATGGTTACTGCTCCAAAAAAGAGGACAATATGTCCCCGAGGGAAAGCATTTAGGAATAACATCTTTATGGACACTGACTGGGAGAAGGATATTGTCTTATAAATATTGTATTTCCAATCAAATGAAACAAGTTCACATTCAAATGTTTACACACTATTTATCCAACAAATCTATATTTCTCTCAATGTTTCACACCCCTTGTTCCTCCCTCCCTTCCTTCCATCTGTCCTTCTGTCCTTCCTTCCTTCCTTTCTTCCTTCTGTCCTTCCTTCCTTCTTTCCTTCCATCTGTCCTTCCCCCCTTTCTTCCTTCTTTCCTTCCTTCCTTCTTTCCTTCCATCTGTCTTTCCTTCCTTCTTTCCTTCCTTCATTCTTTCCTTCCATCTGTCCTTCCTTCCTTCTTTCCTTCCTTCTGTCCTTTCTTCCTTCTGTCCTTCCTTCCTTCTGTCCTTCCTCCCTTTCTTCCTTCTTTTTCTTCCATCTGTCCTTCCTCCCTTTCTTCCTTCCGTCCTTCCTTCTTTCCTTCCATCTGTCCTTCCTTTCTTCTTTCCTTCCTTCTGTCTTCCTTCTTTCCTCCCTTTCTTCCTTCTATCCTTCCTACCTTTCTTCCTTCTGTCCTTCCTTCTTTCCATCTGTCCTTCCTCCCTTTCTTCCTTCTGTCCTTCCTTCTTTCCATCCATCTGTCCTTCCTCCCTTTCTTCCTTCCTTCTTTCCTTCCATCTGTCCTTCACCCCTTTCTTCCTTCCTTCTTTTCTTACTTCTGTCCTTCCTCCCTTTCTTCCTTATTTCCTTCCTTCCTTCTTTCCTTCCATCTGACCTTCCTCCCTTTCTTCCTTCTGTCCTTTCTTCCTTCCTTCATTCCTTCCTTCCTTCCTTCTGTCCTTCCTTCATTCCTTTCTTCTTTCCTTCCTTCTGTCCTTCCTCCCTTTCTTCCTTCTGTCCTTCCTTCTTTTCTTCCATCTGTCCTTCCTTCTTTTCTTCCATCTGTCCTTCCTCCCTTTCTTCCTTCTTTCCTCACTTTCTTCCTTCTGTCCTTCCTTCCTTCCTTCTTTCCTTCCTTCCTTCGTTCTGTCCTTCCTACCTTCGTTCTTTCCTTCCTTTCTTCCTTCTGTCCTTCTTCCCTTTCTTCCTTCTATCCTTCCTACCATTCTTCCTTCCTTCTTTCCTTCCATCTGTCCTTCCTCCCTTTCTTCCTTCTGTCCTTCCTACCTTTCTTCCATCTGTCCTTCTACCTCCTACCCTGACCCTGAACCTAAACCTGATCCTGAACCTGATCCTGAATCAGATCCTGAACCTGATCCTGAACCTAAACCTGATCCTGAACCAGATCCTGACCCAGATCCTGATCATGATCCTGAACCTGAACCAGATCCTGAACCTGATCCTGAACCTGAACCAGATCCTGAACCAGATCCTGAACCTGATCCTGACCCTAAACCAGATCCTGAACCTGATGCTGAACCAGATCCAGATCCTGAACCAGAACCTGAACCAGAACCAGATCCTGAACCAGAACCTGAACCAGAACCAGATCCTGAACCAGATCATGAACCAGAACCAGATCCTGAACCAGATCCTGAACCAGATCCTGAACCAGATCCTGAACCAGATCCTGAACCTAAACTAGATCCTGATCCTGATCATGAACCAGATCCTGAACCTGATCCTGACCCTGAACCTGATCCTGAACCAGATCCTGAACCTGATCCTGAACCTGACCCTAAACCAGATCCTGAACAAGATCCTGAACCTGATCCTGATCATGATCCTGAACCTGATCCTGATCATGATCCTGAACCTGATCCTGAACCAGATCCTGAACCAGATCCTGAACCTGACCCTAAACCAGATCCTGAACCTGACCCTAAACCAGATCCTGAACAAGATCCTGAACCTGATCCTGATCCTGACCCTAAACCAGATCCTGACCCTGAACCAGATCCTGAACCAGATCCTGAACCTGAACCAGATCCTGATCCTGAACCAGAAACTGAACCTGATCCTGATTCTGAACCTGATCCTGATTCTGAACCAGATCCTGATCCTGAACCAGATCCTGATCCTGATCCTGAACCAGATCCTGAACCAGAAACTGAACCAGAAACTGAACCTGATTCTGAACCTGATTCTGAACCTGATCCTGAACCTAAACCTGATCCTGAACCTGATCCTGAACCAGATCCTGAACCAGATCCTGAACCTGATCCTGAACCTGATCCTGACCCTAAACCAGATCCTGACCCTGAACCAGATCCTGAACCAGATCCTGAACCTGAACCTGAACCTGATCCTGATCCTGACCCTGAACCAGATCCTGAACCTGAACCTGAACCTGATCCTGAACCAGATCCTGAACCAGATCCTGAACCAGATCCTGAACGGACGGCAGGTTTAAGGTTTAAGGGGACGGCAGGTTTAAGGGGATGGCGGATTTAAGGTTTAAGGGGACGGCGGGTTTAAGGTTTAAGGGGACGGCGGGTTTAAGGTTTAAGGGGACGGCGGGTTTAAGGTTTAAGGGGACGGCAGGTTTATGGTTTAAGGGGACGGCAGGTTTAAGGGGACGGCGGGTTTAAGGTTTAAGGGGACGGCGGGTTTAAGGGGACGGCAGGTTTAAGGTTTAAGGGGACGGCAGGTTTATGGTTTAAGGGGACGGCAGGTTTAAGGGGACGGCAGGTTTAAGTTTAAGGGGACGGCGGGTTTAAGGTTTAAGGGGACGGCAGGTTTAAGGTTTAAGGGGACGGCAGGTTTAAGGTTTAAGGGGACGGCAGGTTTAAGGTTTAAGGGGACGGCAGGTTTATGGTTTAAGGGGACGGCAGGTTTAAGGTTTAAGGGGACGGCGGGTTTAAGGTTTAAGGGGACGGCAGGTTTAAGGTTTAAGGGGACGGCAGGTTTAAGGTTTAAGGGGACGGCAGGTTTAAGGTTTAAGGGGACGGCAGATTTATGGTTTAAGGGGACGGCGGGTTTAAGGTTTAAGGTTTAAGGGGACGGCGGGTTTAAGGTTTAAGGGGACAGCAGGTTTAAGGGGACGGCAGGTTTAAGGTTTAAGGGGACGTCAGGTTTAAGGTTTAAGGGGACGGCAGGTTTATGGTTTAAGGGGACGGCAGGTTTAAGGTTTAAGGGGACGGCAGGTTTAAGGGGACGGCGGGTTTAAGGTTTAAGGGGACGGCGGGTTTAAGGTTTAAGGGGACGGCAGGTTTAAGGGGACGGCAGGTTTAAGGGGACGGCAGGTTTAAGGGGACGGCAGGTTTAAGGTTTAAGGGGACGGCAGGTTTAAGGTTTAAGGGGACGGCGGGTTTAAGGTTTAAGGGGACGGCGGGTTTAAGGTTTAAGGGGACGGCAGGTTTAAGGGGACGGCAGGTTTAAAGGGACGGCAGGTTTAAGGTTTAAGGGGACGGCAGGTTTATGGTTTAAGGGGACGGCAGGTTTAAGGTTTAAGGGGACGGCAGGTTTAAGGGGACGGCAGGTTTAAAGGGACGGCAGGTTTAAGGTTTAAGAGGACGGCAGGTTTAAGGGGACGGCGGGTTTAAGGTTTAAGGGGACGGCAGGTTTAAGGTTTAAGGGGACGGCAGGTTTAAGGTTTGAGGGGACGGCGGGTTTAAGGTTTAAGGGGACGGCAGGTTTAAGGTTTAAGGGGACGGCAGGTTTAAGGTTTAAGGGGACGGCAGGTTTAAGGGGACGGCAGGTTTAAGGGGACGGCGGGTTTAAGGTTTAAGGGGACGGCGGGTTTAAGGTTTAAGGGGACGGCAGGTTTAAGGTTTAAGGGGACGGCGGGTTTAAGGGGACGGCAGGTTTAAGGGGACGGCAGGTTTAAAGTTTAAGGGGACGGCAGGTTTAAAGTTTAAGGGGACGGCGGGTTTAAGGTTTAAGGGGACGGCAGGTTTAAGGGGACGGCAGGTTTAAGGTTTAAGGGGACGGCAGGTTTAAGGTTTAAGGGGACGGCGGGTTTAAGGGGACGGCAGGTTTAAGGTTTAAGGGGACGGCGGGTTTAAGGGGACGGCAGGTTTATGGTTTAAGGGGACGGCAGGTTTAAGCTTTAAGGGGACGGCGGGTTTAAGGGGACGGCAGGTTTAAGGTTTAAGGGGACGGCAGGTTTAAAGTTTAAGGGGACGGCGGGTTTAAGGTTTAAGGGGACGGCGGGTTTAAAGTTTAAGGGGACGGCGGGTTTAAGGTTTAAGGGGACAGCAGGTTTAAGGGGACGGCGGGTTTATGGTTTAAGGGGACGGCAGGTTTAAGGTTTAAGGGGACGGCGGGTTTAAGGTTTAAGGGGACGGCGGGTTTAAGGTTTAAGGGGACGGCGGGTTTAAGGTTTAAGGGGACGGCAGGTTTAAGGGGACGGCGGGTTTAAGGTTTAAGGGGACGGAGGGTTTAAGGGGACGGCAGGTTTAAGGTTTAAGGGGACGGCAGGTTTAAGGTTTAAGGGGACGGCGGGTTTAAGGGGACGGCAGGCTTAAGGGGACGGCAGGTTTAAGGTTTAAGGGGACGGCAGGTTTAAGGTTTAAGGGGACGGCAGGTTTAAGGTTTAAGGGGACGGCAGGTTTAAGGTTAAAGGTTTTAGGGGACGGCAGGTTTAAGGGGACGGCGGGTTTAGGGGGACGGCGGGTTTAGGGGGACGGCAGGTTTAAGGGGACGGCGGGTTTAAGGTTTAAGGGGACGCGGGTTTAAGGTTTAGTTAATAAAAAAAAATAAAAAACAGCGTTTTAGGAAGACAGCTTTATTTATATAACATTTCATACACTGGGTCAATTCAATGTGATTTACATAAAAACTAAATATAAAAAACAGTAAAATAATAAAAATCACAATATTTTGACTATTTTCTGACATTTTAGAGACAAAACTATGAATGGATGAATCATCATGTTGATTGACAGCTGTACATGCACATCCAGTAGAGACACATAAAAACATGTTGGTTTCTGAATCCACTATATGATTAAAAAAACAAGTCATTGAACAAGAAGCTAAAAAACCAAATAAGAGGAGAAAGAACAAAGTTCCTCTATAGGCCAGCAGATACTTCCTGTCATTATGTGTGTTATAGTTAGTGGCTAAACTCTTCCAACATGTTTAAAAAGCTCGCTCACAACTTGACGTTTCAGTAAACTTTGAGCCGCTGGTGGTTTTCTCTCTGAGAGCTTCTGAGTTTCACTTTGGGTGTTGGACTTGAACATTGACTGAGACTCATAAGGATCAAAGCCACGACCTCCCAACCTCCGAACAGTCCTCTAACAGACTGAGATATCTGCTCTGAGAAAATCAGCTTCTGTTTTACAGCTTTTTAAATGTGGATATATGTGACTGACTAACTAACTGTCAGTCATGTGGAAACCATGTTGGCTTTACAAACTCTATTTACAACCAGTGAGAGATCAGGTTGGTACTAAATAACATGAGAACGTTTCTCTGACAGGAGGAGACTCTCCTATGGCGTCATTTCAGTGCCAAATACCGCACACATAAAAACCATAATCAGCGCGCATAAAGACCACTCTCTGCGCACTCACGGTCTCTGTGTACACGCTCGCTGTCACTCTCTGTGCCTTCGACTCGCTCGCCTTTGCTTAGTTTTGGCACAAAGGGGGTGGGCATTGAATAGACGGCCCGCAACCCCGCCTCCTTTCTGATTGGTCACTACTGTCTCCAGGTCAGAGCCAATCCGACGCAGAGTAGGGCGGGTCATCATTGCCGGTGAAGATGTCAGAGAAAAAAGAGGTAAGTTGAGGAACAGACAGATATTTAAATTTAAATGTATTGAACAGTTTGGGAGTAATTGTGATAGTTAGTATCCTGCAACTCTCCCTGTCATAACAGTCCACATGGAGTAACATTAATATATGAATAGACCTACCATAAGCAGTCGTTTTGCTGAGCGCAACATTAAATAAAAGTTAACAAGACAACAACACATTAGGCCTAATGGCTATCAGCAGGGAGGCTGTTTAACCCTGACCTGTATATACCGGGTGCAACTTCTGGAAGCAAAATATTAGTCACGGTTCGCTTCCATAGCAACGATGGTAACTATGCAAGTCCAGTCGCTGTTTTGCTAACCCATGTGCTTTGACTTCTACGAAGCCGATTGTGGTCGAGGAAGAGAGCCTCCATTCTCCCTCGTAGCAAGTCAGTAAACTATCACAATTACTCCCAAACTGTTCAATACATTTAAATTTAAATATCTGTCTGTTCCTCAACTTACCTCTTTTTTCTCTAACATCATGATCCGCAACGATGACCCGCCCTACTCTGCCTCGGAACCTGGAGACAGTAGTGACCAATCAGAAAGGAGGGGGGGTTGCGGGGCCGTCTATTCAATGCCCGCCCCCTTTGTGCCAAAACTCAGCAAAGATGAGCGAGTCGAAGGCACAGAGAGTGACGGCGAGCGCGCAGAGAATGACCTCGAGGGTGTACACAGAGACCGTGAGTGCGCAGAGAGTGGTCTTTATGTGCGCTGATTATGGTTTTTATGCGCGCGGTATTTGGCACTGAAATGACGCCATACTCTCCTTCCTACAAACCACACAGAGACAACGAGGAACCAGACCAGAACCTAAACCCAGCACACAGAGGTCCAGTGAATGTGGTGTAGAAGGTGTGGAGGTGGATCAGTGTGTCAAAGGAGACACTGTAGAAGGACAGAGTGCCAGCAGGACAGTCCACATACACTGCTGCTCTGTTAGAGACAGAGGAGGAGGAGGAGGAGGAGGAGGAGGAGGAGGAGATGGATGTGTCTCTGTTATTGTGATAGACAGAGTAACCATAACGATCAGAGCAGATCAGACTCCAGGACTGATCGTTCGCTCCAAACCTACAGACAGCACTCTTTCCTTTCCTGTTGATTCTTCTGTAACTCACTGATATATAAACTCTTCCGCTCCACTCGACCTCCCAGTAACAACGACCAGTCAGATCATTTCTACACAGCAGCTGAGGCCAGTAATCAAATCTGTCTGGATGATCAGGATATGACTGATCCTCCTCCACATATGTCACCTTCCTGTTGTTATCAGACAGTTTGAGGTATTTGTTCATTGTGTTTGGATCCAGTTCCAGTTCACAGAAATCTGATGGAGAGAACGAGACACAATACAGCTGATCAGTTATTGATCAGTTATTGATCAGCTGTTTCTAACCAGATGTCAGTCGGCCATCTTGGACAGTTATGTACTGTCCAAGATGGCCGACTGACATCTGGTTATTGATCGATCATCTGTTTGATGATGACATCATCTTCATCCTCAGTAGGACTGACACACACACACACACACACACACAAACACACACACACATACATACACATACAAAGACACACACACAAACACATACACAGACACACACAAACACACAGAGACACACACACACACACACAGAGACACAGACAAACACACACACAGAGACACACACACACACACACATACACACAGAGAGAGACACACACACACACACACACAGATATTTAATGTTTTATGACTTTATTTATTGAGTTCTTTTATTTTTTGTGGTGTTTTTGTCGTTCTGTTCTGGTTGTTAGTCTGAATGTTGACTTTATGCTTCCTGTTTGTTTTTCACAATAAAATAAAGAATAAAAATAAAAGCAGACTTACACTTCCTCAGACCTGGTGTCAACCACCGGACTCCAGCAGGCTGCAGGCTGAAAGGAGGAGGGGGGTCAGAGCAGCACGTTCTCTTTTAGCATGGTAACATGGACGTTACATGGCTCTAGTCTACTGTTTTATTATTCTCTTCTAATGTGGGGTTGGGCTTTCATACACTTTGATCCAATCTGAATCCACTATCCCAATCCTTCTGAAACCCTGATTGAATCTAATCAGGTTGAACTTTCAACATTTACAGGAAACTTCAGTTAGAAAGAAGAAAAAGTCAAAGATTCAGTTGAGATCTGTGATCAGCTCTGACAGAGAAAATGTTTCCAGCTCTTCCTCCTCTATCACACATTGTCTGTCCATACCTGAGAGTGTCCAGTCTCCAGTGTGGATCCTCCAGTCCAGCAGACAGGATCCTCTTTCCTGAGTCTCCTGGATGATTGTAGCTCAGGTCCAGCTCTCTCAGATGGGAGGGGTTGTCCTGCAGAGCTGAGGCCAGAGAAGCACAGCCTTCCTCTGTGATCAGACATCCTGACAGCCTGCAAACACACAAAACAACACACATGTCACACAGTGTGAGAGTACTGCTGTGTGCAGTCACATACAACAACAAACTGTCTCCAAACTAACTCACTAAAAGATGAAGTGAATCAGGGAGCTCCAGAAAGTTGAGCATCCAGCCAGATGGGAAGATTCAGCAGCATGTTTTTACCTCGTCATTGTGATCCAAATGTTCAAATCATTCTAATGTGTTTTTGAAGAGTGAAGTTTTTGCCAAAAGGAAGAATAAAGATGCACTTTTATCACAGTGCTGTGTCAACTCTTCAGGTTTTTTTAAACTCAGCATAAAACTAGAAAGTGTGTGTGGCATCTTACCAGGAACGACACGATGCTGCACACCTACACACAAACTAACACTGTTTTTTCTATCACTTATTTACACGTCAGTGATAAAACGTCAGCGTGTGGATCATTAAGCTTGTTGTTCTAGTTAGTGAACTAACAGCTTCTCACAGTCAGCAGTAGGAGATGAGGAGAGGAGCAGGTTGACCTCAGGTCTCTACACTGAGAGCCTGAAGTAGGAGGAGCAGCTACGGAAGCCTAATGATGCTAAAAGTAAATGCTACTAAACAAACTATTCATACTGTGAGTCTGTAGTTTCAGAGTCGTGTGAAATCATTGAGAATAATATAAAATCAGTCTGACTTGACTCTTGACACTGTAAAATAAGAATAAGTAAAGAACTCATTATTCAGTATTTTAGAGAGTAATGGGTGCGAACTACAGGGGATGCAAGTATGTCCCGATCATTAAATTGCACAATCCATAATCATGATGACATTACTCTGTTTGTAAAATTATTAGGTTATTTAGTATAAAGTAGTAGGCTAATTAACAATTTAGGTATTTATATCATTCATTTAAATTGACAATTGAAACTATGATATAATGCAAACTTACAATATAAATATTAGCGGCTGAAACTACAAAGCGACTCGTCCACAGTTACTTTTCCACAATATAAACTGACTATTTATTAATAACTTTTATTCATTTAATTGAAAAATTGCTTATGGAAGTAATAGTTTAACAACGACTGTCTCCTGGTGATACGAGTGTTTGGTGAATCAGATGTGGCACACTCGTAAATTCCACCCTAAGAAAAAAGTACAACAGATTTAAGAAGAAAAATACGAACATATTATTGCATCTGGCCTAATGACTCCAATATGTATCATATATGTAAAATTGTGTTAAATAAAAGTGTTAAAATAGTGTAAAATGTTAATCTATTAAACCGGACATTAGATGAGAGGACATTGTGTTTAAATTACTACATGTTGAAATATAGACTGAATTAATATTGACTTTGTTAATGAGCCTATGTCAACTATGAATAAAATCAAAGCGAGGTTCAATCATAACGCAGCAAAATGTGCCTTACTTTCTGAATTATGTTTTTTTTTTTTTTAGTCCTTATTTTTTATTGATTTTAAACAACCAACAATCTTTCAACACATGTATTCAAATACAAAATAAAAATACATTTCTTGTCCATTTCCCATCAATCCACCCACCCACTTTGAGCCATCTGTTGACAATCATAGTTTGCAATAAAAGTAGCAATAATGATTGTAAAAAAAATTGTAAGAAAATAAATCAATCAATAAATAAAAACATCACTTAAACAAACAAACAGAAAATACAAACAACAAAAACACATACATGAGGGCAGTTTCACTTGTTACTGTGGCATTTAAGAACATAGGTTACTGGGTTTTGATTCCAAAAATGAAATGAATGAATCCCATATTTTATGGAAAATATGGCTTTTATGTTTAATGGCATATGTAAGCCTTTCAATCGCTATACATGAAGATAGTTCATTAACCCATAGAGTTACAGATGGACAACAAACACTTTTCCACTGTCTAGCAATAAGACGTTTTGCATGTAGTAGGCAGAGGTTGACCAATTTATTTTCATGTGTTCTAAGGGATAATGTCTCCGGGATAAGACCAAGGATACAGATTTTTGGGCATACAGGGATTTCTTTCTGAATGATGCAGGAAATGATATCAATTATGCTATTCCAAAATTCTTGAATATGTTTACAGGTCCAGATACAATGAAACAAAGTTCCTTTCTCTGTCGTACATTTTATACAAGTGTCCGGAATGTTCAGGTTAAACTTATGGAGTTTCAGGAGTTATATATGTTCTCATGAGCCAATTATATTGAATTAACTTCAATCTACTATTAATAGTCATTGACAACATGCCTTTTCCCATTCTGGCTCTGTAATGACTGTCTGAAAATCTTCCATCCAGGCCATTTTCTTATAGTCTGAGGACTCTCTTGATGAATTAAGCATTTTACTGTATATTTTCGAGATTGTTCCTTTAGCATGGGGATTGGATGTTACCAGTTCTTCAATACCATTTAAAGCAGGAGATTGATATGATTGGTTCAAACAAATGAGTCTTAGGAATGCCAAAATTATCTTTCAGATATTCAAAAGACATAAGGGTGTTGTCTTTAAAGAGATCTGAAATCTTCTGTAAACCAAGCTGTGCTCAAAGTTTAAAACCTGGGTCTGATGTACCTGGTGTAAATCTTGCATTACCCCAGATAGGAGAAAAATGTGATATATCTCTTGACTCTCCAACCATCTCTTGCGATTCATACCAAGCTGTAATTGTGGTCTTAACAAATGGATTGATTATATTCCGCTTAAGCATTTTCAGAGAATTGGAGTATAGGTATCTGTCCAAAGTTAGCCCTTTCGCCTTTTGTTCCTCTATCTGGACCCATGGTAGACTTGAAGGATTAGAGAACCAAAAAAGTGCGGCTCTAACTTGGGCTGCTCTGAAATACCATTGTAGGTTGGGTAACTGCAACCCTCCCCTATCATAAAGTAGGTATAATAAGGTTAAGCGAAGTCTTGGTCGTCTTTTATTCCAGATGAAATTTGTGGATGTTTTCCTCATAGTAGAGAAAAAGGCTGGCGGTGGTGAGAGAGGAATTGACTGAAATAAATATAAAAATTTGAGGAGAATGTTCATTTTAATGGCATTGATTCTGCCTATTAACGTGAGGGGGAGAGACATCCATCTATTTAAAGAATTGTTTACATGTGAAACAATAGGGTCATAGTTATGTGGGATTATGTTTTTTATTTGAGGTGTGAGAATAATTCCCAAATATTTCAACCCAATTTTAGATACTGTGAAAGGGTGTTGGATTGGTGGACTATTTCTTTCTTTTTCATTGAGGAAAAGTATGGAAGATTTGGACTGATTGACCTTATAACCTGAGAATGTTCCAAAATTATTTATCATGTTGATCAGAGTAGGCATTGTATTTTTTAGATCTGCAAGGTATAATAATATATCATCAGCAAATAATGAAATCTGATGCTCTTGTCCTGAAATATCAATTCCTTTTATCCCTGGATGACTTCGTATGGCTAATGCCAGGGGTTCAATAGACATCACAAATAGTAGGGGGGAAAGTAGGCAACCCTGTCGTGTACCACGCAATAGATTAAAGGGTTCTGAAATTAAGTTGTTAGTAACAATTTCAGCCAATGGTTCACAATACAATAATTTAATCCATTGACAGAGTTTAGGTCCACATCCATATCGGGAGAGCATATCAAATAAATAAGGCCATTCAACTCTGTCAAACGCCTTTTCGGCGTCCAGAGACAGTATGCAGTTGTCTGTAGTATCTGTTTTTTCGTGGATGATATTTAGTGTCCAAGTTCAAGTTCAAGTTCAAGTGTACTTTATTGTCAAAAATCTATGTAACAGGGTTAGCACAGAAGTCTGAAATTGCGTTTTACCAGTCTCCAATGTGCAGTTAAAAAGACATATAAAAAGACATAGACAAAAATCCCCCCCCCCCACACACACGCACACGCACACACACACACACACACACAGTGTGCAAATACTGACATAATACACAACCACACACACACACACACACACACACACACAGTGTGCAAATACTGACATAATACACAACCACACACACACACACACACACACACACACACACACACACACACACACACACACACACACACACACACATAGCAGCAGAAGTACAATCAGTGGTCATAGTAAAGTGAAAGTGTAGATCTGTGTACAAAGTGCAGGAGTAAAGTGCTAGTGGTATGGTGAAGGAAATGTTCATGGAATGTCATCCAGTGACCTTGGAATGTTCATGTGGTTTTTCTTCAGTGTGTTGATGAGTCTGATGGCTTGTGGAAAAAAGCTGTTGCTCAGTCTGCTTGTGCGGGACCGCAGGTTGCGGTACCGCTTCCCTGATGGTAGAAGGGAGAACAGTCTGTGTGCTGGATGAGTTATGTCTTTGATGATGTTCATTGCCCTCTTGGAACAGTGTGAAGTGTACAGTTCATGGATGGCTGGTAGGGGTGACCTGATGATCTTTTCTGCTGTCCTCACCACCCTCTGTAGCGTCTTTTTGTCTGCAGCTAGGCAGCTGCCGTGCCAAACAGAGACGCTGCTGGTCAGGATGCTCTCAATAGCACCTCTGTAGAAGATGGTGAGAGCAGAGGTGGGAAGGTTCTCATCCTTCTCAGGAAGTGGAGTCGTGTCTGCGCCTTCTTGACCAGCGCAGTGGTGTTGGTGGTCCATGAGAGGTCATCTGTGATGTGCACTCCCAGGAACTTTATGCTTTTCACAGACTCCACTGCACTGCCGTTGATGATGAGTGGGATGTGTGTTGGTTGTTTCTTTCTGAAGTCCACAGTAATTTCTTTTGTTTTGTTTACGTTGAGAAGCAGATTAAAAAATTGATTAGAGATGCCACGAAGTAGGTGGCAGTGCCTTAACCGTATATGTGTTGCAGGCCACTAGGGCCAATTCCATCCTTGTCAAGGGGAGTGCTAACCTTCTCTCCTTTCATACAACACCGCCGTATATTATGAAAGGCCTGTCTGCCCTTCACAAATCCATTTTGGTCATTATGAATTATTGCTGGTAGATAACCTTCTAGTCTCATAGCTAGTGCTTTGGCTAGTATTTTAGCATCAGTGTTAATCAAAGAGATCGGTCTATATGATTCACAATAGTGTTGTGGTTTATCTGGCTTTGGCAAAAGCGTAATTAGGGCCTTTCTTAGTGACGGGGGCAGAATTCCAGTTTCTAGGGACTCCTCAAACATTTCAAATAGAGGGTGAATTAATTGATCTTTGAAAGCTTTATATAAATCTATGGGAAGACTATCTGGCCCAGCTGTTTTCCCATTTGTCATTGTATCTATAGCCTTCAGTAATTCCTCTACAGACAAAGGTGAATCTAATTTCTGTCTCACTTCATCTGAGAAGGCAGGTATTTGAAGACCATCTAGAAAGCTAGTTTGTTGGACGGTAACTCCAGGAGATTCTGATTTGTATAATGATTTAAAGAAATGGCTAAAAGCCTCATTGATCTCCTGTGGATCAGATGAGAGAGTTCCTGAGTTTGTTATAATGCTATTAATGGCTTTATCAGATTGCATTTTTTTTATTTGCCAGGCCAGAAGTTTGCCAGATTTTTCTCCCTGCTCATAGAATGTTTGTTTCAGGCGAAATAGGCTGTTTTCAGCTTTAGATAGTGATAGCTTGTTGTATTGTGCTCTGAGGAGTAGTAGTTCCTTTTGCTGTGGCATTGTATTTGTATGATCTTCATAGGTTTCTTTTTCTAGCTTCTTGATTTCTTCAAGTGATTTCAATTCTAAATTAACTTTATTGGTTATAAAGCTTGTATGGCTAATCATCTGTCCTCTAATGTAGGCTTTGAAAGCCTCCCATCTAACAGAAGCACTTGTTTCGTTTGTATTTATTTTGAAAAATACATCAATGTTAGTACCCACAAATTCTAAGAAGTTTGTATCATGTAACCATTTTGGGTGTAGCCTCCATCTATAGAGGACCTCTAATGATCTTGTTCAGGTCATATATTAGTGTAACAGGGCCATGATCAGAAATCACAATGGTCTCGTATCTAATGTCAAATATTTGTGGGAATAATTGGTTTGAAACTAAGAAATAATCTATACGAGAATATGAGTTTGATGAAGAGGTAAAGCATGAAAATTCTGATTTGTTTGGATATTGTCTTCTCCATGGGTCACACAAGTCTAATTCCTGCATAAAGGTCTGTAATATTTTCCTACTTTGAGCATGAGTGTTATCTACACTCTTGAGTCTATCAAGGTCTGTTGACAGGGTTGTATTGAAATCTCCTCCAATCAGGAGTTGGCCAGACATAGGAGCTAAAAGTAAAAATAAGTCTTCAAAGAACTGAGGGCTATCTGAATTTGGCCCATAAAGATTTACAAGATTTATCTTCTTGTCAGTGAGTAGCCCTTGAAGAATTAAATACCTGCCTGCCTTGTCAGATATGACATTCAGTACTTTAAATGGAACAGACTTATGAATCAATGTTACTACCCCTCTTGCATTAGATGCATATGATGATGCAAATACCTGTCCCGCCCATCTTCTTTGTAATTTCTGTAGTTCACTAGACAGTAAATGTGTTTCTTGTAAGAACCCGATAGTTGTTTTGAGTTGTTTTAATCTATTCATTACCTGTTTCACTTTAGATAATTTGCCTAACCCCCTTACATTCCAGGATGTTATATTGATATGAGAGTCATTCCTCATGTAACCATTGTGTATTATATTTCTTTAAGATAGAGACAATACCCGATGTAAAAACATACATTAACATAAGTTCTGCAAGAAAAAACAAAATAGTAAAACATCTTGCAAAATGAGGCTCTTGGACGCAGTTAAACCGAACAAACCTGCGACGCTTTACCCTCCCCCCGAACGTAAAAGATTCAACGGTGGACTCGACTGATCCTTCTAAAAGGAGCAAGTCTCTTACAAGCATAGGATCCGCTGTTCACTAACGTTACCGTCACTCCACCCCAAAACAGCCCATCAAGATGTTGTTATACCAATTCCAATGATAGCCTAAACTTTTAACCAAAGTATTAGACGATCTAAGATCAGCATAGCCTTAACATAAATTAAACAACCAAAAAGTATGTAATCTCACCCGGGAATAAGCAGTGTACATAGCAGGTCCACAGTTTAACCCGTAGGCTAAATTTGTTATCATGTATGCCTGAGTTAAGAAAACAAGACCATCACATAGTTCACAGTATCCTACTGTAGTCATGCATTGTCTCCCCGCTGCCCTGGCTTTAATAAGTTTCTCCACTTCTTCTGGTGAGGTGCAGATGGTATTATGACCATTGCAGGAGACGATCAACTTGGCTGGGTATCCAAATCTGTATTCGATGTTCAGCGATTGTAGACACTTCTTCACGCCCTCAAACTGCTTTCGGTGCTTGCGCACCTCCGCAGAAAAATCCGGAAAAAACATGACTCGGTGTTCTTGGTATTTTACCATTTTCATTTCTCTGGCAGCTCCCATTACTCGTTGTCGATCTTGAAAGTTGAGGAACTTCATGATTAGCACTTGGGGATATTTTTGTTCTGTTGCATGCCTTGGGAGTCTGCCAATTCGATGTGCTCGTTCAATTATAAGTGGACTTGATAATGTTTCAAACACGTTAGGCAGCCAGTCTTCTAGAAATCTGACAGCATTGTTCCCCTCTGCCTTTTCAGGAAGATTTACCAGGCGTAGGTTGCATCGTCTATTTCTATTCTCCAAATCCTCTATTCTGGAGTTGAGCAGCTCGACTTGGTTCTCCATAGTTTGCACCGTCTTTTGCATACCAGTGATGCTATCTTCTGCACTGCTAATTCGATGTTCAGCTTCAGAAATCCTACCTCCAAAGTCACGAATTTCAGTCTTAATGTCTTGTATGGCGGACAGCACACCGTCAAATTTGGAGGCGAAAACATCTTTCATATCAGAAATGGCTTTCATCACCTCGCTTTCCTCATTAGCCATAGCTTCTGTGCCTAGCAAAATTTTTGCTTCTTCAGGCGTTTCTTCCTTTTTGTCAATATTCTTTTTAGTTGTCGTCTTTCGAGTCGCCATTTATGCTCTTTACTCGTCTTAGATGAAGTATAGTCGATCAATTTTGTTATGGAGTTGTGAAACAGCTAAAAACAGGATTTAGGGCGTTTTGCAGTGAGAGCTGCTCCTAACGTGACCTACTCGCTCGCCGCCATGTTGGATCCCCTCAATTATGTTTTTCTTATTTCATTTGTAGCTGCTTCCAACGTTACACCACTTTTTCACCTGTATGCTACAATTTTAAAAGAGGAATGTTAAGTCAGTGGAGTGGTGCATTAAAACTTAAACACTGACTCAGCAGCAGTTTTCTCCCATGATGCTTCTCTCTCTCTCCTTAGCGTCTGCAGCAGTGATACTTTTAGTGAAATATATGTGATATAACTCAACGTAACGTAATATATGTGATGTAACTCAATCTTTTTTTTCTCGGTTGTAGCAAGTTTTCTTCAGGAAAATGTGAAGTAGAAACACAAAGATGTGTAATTTATGAATCATCAGTTTGTGTGATGGGAGAAAGAACATTTTATATTAGAAATAATATAAAATAGGAAGTAAAGAACTCATTATTGCAGTTGCAGTATTCTTAAGGATGTTCGACTGTTAAAATAAATTATTTTTTAGTCATTTTGAGGCTCAAAATAAAAACTTTTGCATGTTGTTTACATCTATTATCAAGTCAACCATCAGAGACACTTTGAGCATCTACAGACAGCGTCTCATACACACTGAGAGAGCCTGGCGTACTTATAAGGAGAACAGATACGGCTCCAGAGGGAACCGAACACCCACAGCTCTGAAGATGAAGCTCAGATTCATCGAGTGGAACCACTGGTTGGCCACAATACACCGATGGACCTAACCCTAACCCTTTATAAAAGCATCACTGTGTTACTGAAGGTGTAAAAGTAGGACATAAGCAGGCAAGAAATTAGACTTTCAAAATGTTCAACTAGTATCTTGATTCTTGATTACTGTGGTGTATAAGACAGAAACTACATGGAAATGATCCTGCAACAGCTCACTTAAATGCCATGATATGTGAGGTACATTTAGGGGCAATTTCTAAGAACTTTCAAATAATATTATCTGCTAATTATCACATGACTGTTCAATTTACAGACCGGTCCAATGAGATGTTAGAAATCTGTAAACTCATCAGTGGTGTTTAATAATTCAACAACAAAAACAAAAGAAAACAATAAAAATCTGCATAGAAAGTAATTCTCTGCTGCTGAAGTTTAGAAAAAACTGGTTTGACAAATCACATCAGCAGAGACAATCCTACACAGGTTTAATGTTTATCCTCTGAAGGTTATAATGTTTTGTGTTAGTTATGTACATTGGGATCTACTCTAAAGACTCATGTAAAAAGGGTCGGTGTTATGAGCAAATGCTTCAGCCTTCACCTTTTTGGTCAGAAACTGATTCATTTGTTTAGTTATTTCACCTTTTGGTTGACAGATGAAGAAAACAAGAATGTGTGATTATTTACTTTATTATACGTGTATTCTAAACTAAACAGGTTGATGAATCCTGACCTGAGAGTCTTCAGTGCACAGTGTGGAGTCTCCAGTCCAGCAGAAAGCTGCTTCACTCCTGAATCCTGCAGGTTGTTGTTACTCAGGTCCAGATCTCTCAGACTAGAGGACTGGGAGCTGAGAACTGAGGACAGAGCTGCACAGCTTCTCTCTGAGAGGTTACAGCCAGTCAGCCTGAAGAAACACATCAGAAATACATCAGAATCTGTGATAAACAGGCATAATTATCTCAATCACATGATATAAAAGTAAAGATCAGTTTCTTTAGTTTATAAAGCTGATTCTTATTTTCTTGTGAAAATAAGAATTTCTCCGGGCCGGTCGGCAAGCGGCTCCTCTGTTGTCACACTGTTTTTTCTCACTCTGTGTCACTCTCTCTCTTTTATGTGTGTGTGTGTGTGCGCGTACGTGCCTGTGTGTGTTCATCTCGTGCTCTGATTAGACACACACATAAACACACACACACACAATTGGGGTGTTTAATTATTGAAAAATAGTTTTATTTTGAAATGATTTATTTTGAAAATTGACCGGATTCTCTCGTTTTTTTATCCCCCCCCCCCCCCCCCCCAATACATAGGATGAAAATAATTAACTGATTAAAAAATAAATAAATAATAAAGTACATTATAAAATAAACAAACAAACAAACAACACTAACAAAAACAAAAAAACAAAAAAGGGACTTGTGGAGTATAATTTAATCTGACCTGAAAGTTTCCAGTTCACAGTGTGGACTCTCCAGTCCAGCAGAAAGCTGCTTCACTCCTGAATCCTGCAGGTTGTTGTTACTCAGGTCCAGATCTCTCAGACTAGAGGACTGGGAGCTGAGAACTGAGGACAGAGCTGCACAGCTTCTCTCTGAGAGGTTACAGCTACTCAACCTGGAAAGGAAATATAAAGAAACAGATAACAAGCAAGAAGTTACTTATTTTTTAAAGGACAGCAGAATATTTAAATAATGATGAATAAATCAAACTATTTGTGTACTTACAGAGCTTTGTTGGAGGCTTTGACCACTGGCAGCAGCCTCAGAAGAGCCTCCTCTGAAGCAGAGTATTTCTTCAGGTCAAACACGTCCAGATCTTTTTCTGATGACAGTAAGATGAAGACCAGAGCTGACCACTGAGCAGGAGACAGTTTATCTGTGGAGAGTCTTCCTGAACTCAGGGACTGTTGGATCTCCTCCACTAGAGAACTATCATTCAGTTCATTCAGACAGTGGAACAGATTGATGCTTCTCTCTGCAGACAGATTCTCACTGAGCATCTTCTTGATGTACTCAACCGTTTCCTGGTTGGTCTTTGAGCTACTTCCTGTCTGTGTCAGCAGACCTCGTAGGAGAGTCTGATTGGTCTGCTGTGAAAGACCCAGGAGGAAGCGGAGGAACAAGTCCAGATGTCCATTTGGACTCTTTAAGGCCTCGTACACAGCACTCTGGTAGAAACGTGTCTGGGATGTTGTTTGTTGTTCTGCCAGCAGATTGACTCCAGACTTGATGAATGTCAGATGGACATGAAGAGCAGCCAGAAACTCCTGAAGGCTCAGATGGACGAAGCAGAACACCTTGTCCTGGTACAGCCCTCTCTCCTCTTTAAAGATCTCTGTGAACACTCCTGAGCACACTGAGGCTGCTCTGATATTGATGCCACACTCTGTCAGGTCTGATTCATAGAAGATCAGGTTGCCTTTCTGCAGCTGCTCAAAAGCCAGTTTTCCCAGAGACTCAATCATCTTCCTGCTCTCTGGACTCCAGTGTGGATCTGTCTCAGCTCCTCCATCATACTTGACCTTCTTCAGTTTGGCCTGAACCACCAGGAAGTGGATGTACATCTCAGTTAGGGTCTTGGGCAGCTCTCCTCTCTCTCTGCTTTTCAACATATCCTCCAGAACTGTAGCAGTGATCCAGCAGAAGACTGGGATGTGGCACATGATGTGGAGGCTTCGTGATGTCTTGATGTGGGAGATGATGGTTCTGGCCTGCTCCTCATCTCTGAATCTCTTCCTGAAGTACTCCTCCTTCTGTGGGTCAGTGAACCCTCTGACCTCTGTCACCATGTCAACACACTCAGGAGGGATCTGATTGGCTGCTGCAGGTCGTGTGGTTATCCAGAGGCGAGCAGAGGGAAGCAGTTTCCCCCTGATGAGGTTTGTCAGCAACACATCCACTGAGGTAGACTCTGTAACATCAGTCAGGATCTCAGTGTTGTAGAAGTCCAGAGGAAGTCGACACTCATCCAGACCGTCAAAGATGAACACAACCTGGAACTCTTCAAACCTGCAGATTCCTGCTTCTTTGGTTTCAGTAAAGAAGTGATGAACAAGTTCCACCAAGCTGTACTTTTTCTCTTTCAGCACATTCAGCTCTTTGAAAGTGAATGGAAATGTGAAGTCTATGTCCTGGTTGGCTTTGTCTTCAGCCCAGTCCAGAGTGAACTTCTGTGTTAAGACTGTTTTCCCAATGCCAGCCACTCCCTTTGTCATCACTGTTCTGATTGGTTCATCTCTTCCAGGTGAGGCTTTAAAGAAGTCTTCTTGTCTGATTGTTGTTTCTTGTCTGTCTGGTTTCCTGGATGCTGTTTCAATCTGTCTGACTTCATGTTCATCATTGACCTCTGCAGTCCCTCCCTCTGTGATGTAGAGCGGTGTGTAGATCTGATTCAGAAGGGTTGGGTTTCCTGCTTTAGCGATCACCTCAAACAGACACTGGAACTTCTTCTCCAGGTTCGACTTGAGTTTACGTTGACACCTCCCAGCAGGAGTTTCTGTATGAACAAACCCAAAATGAAATCAATCAGGTGATTCTGTAAATTGGTAGAATGTAAACATTAAACTGCAGATGTTTATATTTTCCTCACTATGAAATCTATTCAGCTCATCAGTTGTGGACAAACAGCCTCTGATCTGATGCAGATGTTTGCATCATATTAACAGCAGAGTTTGAAATATAAACCTCTCCCATGTTGCCTCCATTTCCTCTCCATCATGTTAAATCTTTATATAAAATTCTCTTACTGCTCTGCAGACGCTCAGCCAGATCCTCCTGCTTCATTCTCCTCAGGAAGTGCAGTGTGATCTTCAGAAATGCATCTCTGCTTCTCCTCCTCTGCTCTTCCTCCTCAAAGTTCAACACCTCCTCATCCTCCCTCTGACTCTCTAAGCATTCTGGGTAATCTGAACTCAGAACCTTCTGCATCTTCTTCAGCTCGTTCTTCACAAAAGTGACGATGTTCTCCTCCAGCAGCTGGAACAGAATAATATATGAATGACACAATCAAACTAACATCATGAAGCAAACATCAGATCCATGTTGGACACACTGACAATCCACTGGTCTACAAAGTGCAGCATGGAGATGATTGTGAACACAATAGATGTAAAAGTAGTTGTTGTATATGTACAGACCATAAATATGGAGTCCAGGTGTGTTTGATGCTGCTGGGCAGACTGACCACTGGGAACCTCTGAGCTCTCCTGGTCCACTCTGTGGAGGAATCATGAAGAATGAGCTCACAATATGTCTGTCCACACAGAGACAAACACAAGCTAAAGGTCCATCCAGATATTTGGATGTGAACAGAGAAGCAGATGACTCCCTGTAGTGGTAAAGCTTTACTAGTCCTGCTGATCCCACTGAGAATCAACAGCTCAGTCTGTTTGTAGCTTTCAGCTCAGAGTCACTTTGGTTTAGTCCCAACAGCTCTCACCAACCCTCCATGAAGCTCTGCCTCCCTCACTGCACACTGCTGAAGGCAGCTACAACCAGTGTGTGGTTGTATGAGACTGGTTGTACTGGGCAGCTCCCAGTGTCAATGTGTCTGACTGTGTGAGTGTGAACGCTGCTCAGAGAACTTTGTCTGAGTCAATAAAGGTTTAAAAACAGGAGACTTGATAAGAGTCTGATGAAAACATCATTATGTTTTTATCTGTTTGAAATCCTCACCTGTGATCATCAGAGTGGCGTCCATCTTTGAAGGTATAAGGATGATCCATAGACCGATCACTGTTCATAGACACACAGCTGGGTTCAGGTTGGTCCGGCTTCCTCCTGATAGAAACACAAGATAAATTCTGCTCAGCACCCAGAACACACTGACACTAAATCTGTCAGTGATTTAATACACCTACTGTACACAACACAATAGTATCCAGGTAGTTTCATATGAATTCACTGTTAACCTTAAACATGATTAACTGTATGAGTAGAGCTGTATTCAGTGCACTGTGCAGCACCTGGAGGGGTGAAGCTGACACTCAGCCGAGGACACAGATGCATGAACTCCTTAAATCTCAGCTGGTGGTCAATGAGTGTTGGGTTCTTATTGTCTAAGGTTTCTCCTTCATCTACTGTCTTGGATTGAACCTCATTTGGACGTCTCTTTGGATAAAAGCATCTGCCAAATGAATTAATGTCAATAAAATGTTTGTTTGGTCTTTATTAAAGATGCTGTGATGATGAGCAGCTGTCTGGATAATTCTCTGTTCTGCAGACATTTCTGTTGTCCTTCAGCCTGTTAGTGATACTATTGCTTCTCCTGCAGTTGTTTGATGTGGTTAACACACTGCTTCCTTTAGCTCATCCTGTCAGAGACTATATTAACAGTGTACTCTGAAACTGACAAGAACCCAAGCTGACCACAGCTGCTGGTCTCTGAGAAGGAAACTACCAACTTTTAATGAGCTTACAGGAGCTGAGTGATACTCAGAGACACATTTTGGGTGGAGGCTCATTTTAATACAGTATAATAAATAAAAGGTTGTGTGTGTGTTTGTTTTGGGTCAGTCAGCGTGCCCGCTGGGTGGTGAAACCAGTGGCTGCAACATATTTAATACATATCAAAGAATAATGATGCAATCATGAAACACAACCAATGAAGTTTCATCTTTAATTTCCTGATGTTTTAAAGACATTTCTTGTAAACTGTGATGAGGGGCTCCGGCCCTCATACCCACTCTAACATTCACACTGATCTGCTCTGTCCATCATCACTATAAAATGATCATCAATCAATGGAAATGATAGTTTTAATAAAAACAGCAACAAACTGAAATGATCTAATTACCAACATTATGGATCATTATGAATCAGAAATATCAATAAATGATCCAAATGTCAAATAATTCAACTGAGAACTATTTATTCTGATTGAGGTTTGAACTCATATTGTCCAATAACCTGATTTTAATACTGAGAACTATTTACTTTTAATCAGATGAACGTTGTTGTTTAAAATCAATAATAATATTTGGAGCGGTCGCTCTGAAGGACTCACAGCTGAGTTCAGGTTCAATCACCAACACTTCCCTCCAGGAGAGATTCTGCATTATTACAGTAAAATGTTTGATTTTGCAGCAGTTTTTCTAAATTATGATCAAATCTGAAAAGAGAAGTTTGATAAAAACCTTCAATAAAAACAAACTCAGTCAGTTACATTTAATATTTAGTGACAGTTTACCTTGTTGCAGACGGACGTTGTTCTTTAAAATTAATGACGTCATCCTTTGACTGATCACTCTTCATAGACACACAGCTGGGTCCAGGTCCAGGTTCAGGTTCAGGTCCAGGTCCAGCAGAGTCTGGTCTGTGCTGCCTCCTTGTTCTTCTACACAACACACACAGAGCTTTGAGTGTGAATAATGATGGTGGAGTGATGTGAGTGGAGAACAGTGATGGACAGTTAGAGATCCTCATCTCACCTCTCAGCTTTGGTCTGGCTGTCATGTTCCCCACACCGAGAGCGTTTAGAGGGAGGGACTCCCTCCTCTCTGTCCTCACTCTGATCCATGCTGCTGAAGTCACATCCACATCAGTCACACACACTTTCTACCTTCATCTGGAGAGGAAACACAGATCATCCTTTACATCATTTCTCCTGTCACATCCTAAATATCAGCTGCTCCTCCTGTGATTGGCTGTTATTCTCTGTTATATATCAGTGTGAATGCAGCCAGACAGCAGTGTGAGGCAGAGAAAGCTGCCATCAGCTGCTGTACTTCTACTATCAGTCCACTAGATGGCGACATGAAGCTGCAGTGAAATGAAGAGCAGCACACATGATGCATGGAGGAGGATTTACATTCACTGACAGGCAGAAGGACTGAGAGCGACTACAGAGTCTCTGCACAAAATGACTTTATGCAACAAACAGCAGCAGATTATTTGAGATGAAACAACTGTGATGGAATTTATTTCACCTCAAGCCTTCAATATAACATTTATCATTTCCCCTCTATCAACATTATTTAATTAACTAACACCTAATATTCACTTTTAATGAGTCTGTAAGTTTCCTGTAAAGGACTCTAATTAAAGTCATTATTTCTATGTAACATAGAGGCTGTTATACTCAGATTCTTCCAGCTCATTCATTCAAGTGTTTTACTATAAAATTGTTGTTGTTGCATTTGAGTCATTTTCTACTGAAAGCTTGTAATTCAGATGTTTATACTGTTTAATAACTCTTGATAACAGCATCTAGACCTGGAACATGCAAACAAAGACCAAAGATTACAGTTTGTACTTTGACGTGTAAAAGCAGCATGAAGGACTTCCCACAGTTCTCACATGACTTCTAGAAGCATTTGGAAGGATTCACATCATTGACTTCAGTTAAAGTACAAATAGCTTCCTGTAAACATACTCTATTACTAGTAAAAGTCCTGCATCCATCATGTACACAAGTATTATTGGAAGTAAATGTACATGAAGTATCAACAGTAACTGAGTGTGATGCTTTAACATGTAGAGCTTTATGTTGGAGCTACTTTTAACTGTTTTATGTAGTTTCATCAATAACAGTGAGTGTTACTCTATATGCTCACTTTTATAATGACGATCATTTGATTGATGGATGTGTTTTTATTGATGCTGTGATGTTATACTGAAGACACTGATGTCTGAGGCTAACTTCACACTTTATCATATTTTATAGACTGATCATTTCTTTCAACATTTCAAATCTGAATCTTAGCTGTGGAAAAATGTAGTGGAGTAAAAAGTCAAATATCTCCTCTGTAATGTAGTGGAGAGGAAGTATAAAGTAACAGGAAAAGGAAGTACAAGTACTGCAGATTGTACTTCAGTACAGTACTGTAGTGAATGTACTATAAGTTATAAAAGCAGATGGATCCTTCCAAAAAACTCAAAGAGTTTCAAACTAAATGAGTGAGTCTCAAACATTGGACACACAATGATGAGATCTCTTTTAAGGCTCATACTTCTCAGATTTGTCTCATAAAAGTCTCAGATTCATCTCATGTTATTCTCTTTAATTCTCCTTCAAATAACCAAGACATCATTGAGATCCCACTTCTCAAATATTGCTCAAATGGTTTTCTCAATTCAACCTCCTTTGTCTTACTGGTGTCTTGTCTCTTTTTAGCTCATCTCTTGCTCCTAAGGGACCCTTAGGAGAAGTAACTCAGAAACAAATGATCACAGAATGATATGAATATGAAAAGCTCAAATTTATCTCAAGAGATGAGATTGAACAACAGATGAGCAACACATTTTTCCTATGGGGATCTTCAACACATTTGATGACACATTTCCATCAAGAAGCGACACTAGTTCATGTTGGAGGGGTGTCAATAAGATGAGTGCTGTCTTTGTGAATACTACAGTATTTATTGAATCAAACAAGTGAAGCCCCTCACCCCCCCCCCCCCCCCCCCCCCCCTGCTGGCTCCACATCAGTCCTGTAGTATCAATAGAAACAGTCTATATTCAGCTGTAGACACACACACTCACAGCTGTTCTCCTGTTGAAACATTTACAAAGTTCAAATTATAAAGTATTTAGGTTTTTACTGCTCTAACATGTAAACATGGGTCAACACAGCATTTAGAGTTAAACAGCAGAGCTCAGTGTGTGTGCGTGTGTGTGTGTGTGTGTGTGTAGATAGAGGCCACACAGGCTCGTGCATGAGAACGTGCTCGCAGCGGGAAAAACAACCAACGTATTTTCAGAATCTACCCAGCAACAAGAAATACTGTGTTGTGATTGGCTGATGGGTCGCTGACTCGGGACAGCTGTGAACTCAGCAGAGAAATGTGCCTCCGCCTCGCTGTTCATCATATATTATATATTAATGTCTGTGCGGTGGGATCTATCACTGCTCAGCGTGACAAATGTCAGGTGTGTGAACTGCTTGAAATGCTCCACACTCACTCCTAAATCACAAGATGGCGGAAAGGTTTCAGCCGTTAGTTTGAGTTCATTTTTAACAACCAAACTGCAGATTTCTGCTGTTTGTGAGGAGCTAAACTAACAGCAGTCAGCACTAACAACACGAACAAAGAGACATTAAAGTGTAAAAACACAGAAAGTGTCGGTTACATTACCTTCAGACGGAGAAAACGATCTGCAGCACGATCTCAGAGAAAGTGAAAGTAAATTCTGAAGAGGAAGAGGATGAGGGAGGGGTTGACTCAGGGCCGGCCCCAGGATTTTAGTGGCACTAAACTAAATTCTGTTTGTGGCCCCAAAACACTTGAGACACAAGCACCAAACCACACACGCTGCTCATAACTGGACCAACATGAACACACACACTGGAACATGAATTAACAACAACTCTCTGACTTGATTTGAAAAGCAAAGTGTATTAAAATGTGTGTAATGGATGTTTAGCAGAGCATTCAGCCGCTCTGCTCCCCGTCTCTGGAATCCATTACCACCCCAACTCAGAAACATCCATTCATTCTCCCTTTTCAAATCACAACTCAAAACACATCTGTTTAAAACTGCCCATTCCATCTGATGTCAATTGCTTTGTCACTTTATTGTCTTTATTTTTTATTTTTGTCTTTATTTGATTTGTATTCTTGTATTTTTTTTCCTTTATTCTTATCCCTGTCATTTTATTTATTCATTTATTTACCTGCCTACGTTTTATTTTATTTTTTACTTTATTATTATATAGTGTTACTACTAATTGATCAGAGGAGTATTGATCATGTTATTAACTGATGTGTGTGTGTGTGTGTGTGTGTGTGTGTGTGCGTGTGTGTGTGCGTGTGTGTGTGTGTATAATGCAGTTAAAGTAAAGTTACCAATAGGTTAAAATGCTTAAAGAACATATTGCAGATCAAACTTTTTACAAAATGTAATCTAAAAAATTACAATTTGAAAAGTTAATGGAGATTTAAAAACGACTCCAGAAGCCTCAGTAGTGTATTTATAAGTATATTTTAAAGAAAACTAGTTCCTACATTATTTTTCTAAACATTGATTCAATGAGGGCTCTAACCTGCAACCTGCTCTTTAAAAAGAGACACCACCATATATATTTCAGTTCTGATTTTACTGTAATCTGTTAGTTGTTGCAATACCTGAACAGGACACTAGATGGCGCATTAAGCACTATACACTGCTCTGATTAAACGCAACTTATTTAACTTCTTATTTTAATAATCAACTGTAATAGTCAACATTACTTTTAAACATATTTCATCATTTCTTATTCTTTTACACTTTATTCATATTTATGTCTTTTATAAAGTCTTTTTAAGCCTTTACAGTATGAATAAGAGGAATGCAGCTACTACCTGATGTTTGTCCTGTTGGAGCTGCTGGATGCAAACACTGACTGAATCTATGTTCCTCTTGTGGAGCTTGGCATAGAGGAGGTCCACATGTGGCCAGATGTGGTGAAACAGCTGCAGACAGAGCTCAGCAATTTTAAGCCTGCTAAAAAACTGATCTTCATGTTATTGTCTTGATGGCTGCAGCTTTCTGTCAGGCCTCATTAGATTAACTTCATCAACTATATAAATGTGATATTTAAACACTTGTGGTGTTTTAATTTTTCATAAATCACTTTTAAATCCAAATGAAGAAGAGAGGAGAGCCTCTGCTGTCCAGGAGGGAGAGTGTGTTTTTCTATCAGCAGCTGCTCTGAACATTTAGAGACACTGAAGGAAGAAAGAAGAGAAAACTGGAGATGGAAAACTATCACACTATAAACGTTTGTTAGTGTTTATTGAATCTGATTGAATGAGCTGACAGTCATTTTTTGCATATTATTATTTTTAGCTGAAACGTTTAGCATTAACAGCTAACATCAGTAGGACTGTAACCTCATTTATAATTCATAACGGCTAGCTTAACTAGTATGGCGGTTGTGTTATGGAAGAAGCACCACCGTCACTTTCAGCATCAACCTGACATTTATTCTGATGGTAAAAGGAGTGATATCCCACATCAGTCTCTCACATGGACTTCTCCAAAATGCTAAAATAAAATAACATAAATAAGGTCAGTTTGACTCGGTGCTAGCTAGCAGCTACTCCATACTATTAACATACAGAGCTTAGCTAGCAAACCACCGATAACATGGAGCATCAACACTCTGACTTTAACTATTCAAACACTGATAATATTAATATACAGTATTGTTCCCAGTCATTGGAGGTTTAAGTCATCATATAAGATACAGAAACACACTTTTAGCCATAAAAACAAGGTTAATATCTCTATTTGTACGGAGCTGATAAATGTGCACCGACCACAGAGACACACAGACTGTTACCTGAGTTCAGGCTCACCAGCAGAGGGCGCTGCACTCATATTACTCTCAGTCTCTGTGGTAATAGCCATTATTCTTATGCAGAGAAAATACATAATAAAATACAATACATAACACAATAGGAAATGGACTAATGACCAATAATAGATTTAAATCAGTTAAAAATACATATGAATTAAAAACAGGACAGTTAGAAATGGCAAGTGGAATCATTAACTCTGTTACACTAGCACTCAATGTTTTCTTGCAACATTAAATTTGGTGATTTGATTTATTATTTTGATTTATTTTATTATTTTAATTCACCTACCTGTCTAACCTCGTGTGTCCAAAATGCCCCAAATAGTTTCAGGCTAAGTTTTCTAGTTATGTTAAATTGTGTTTCTGTTCTGCTCATGTTTGGACATATTTAGATAACTGGATCATTTGAATATTTGGATTAAATTGTATTTGTTGTGTGGTTAATATAAAGGTCTGGAAGATACATGTACCTTTGTAATGTCTTCCAGTCTATATTTAATGTTGTACATTTTTATTTTCTTTCATTTTTCTCTTTCCTTTTGTTTTTGCTCTTCTGTTCTTTTATTCTGCCTTCTTTTATTTCTTATTGGCTTCCCCCCCCCCCCCCTTCATTTAATTACACTATATATATAAATATATATATATATTTTTTTAAATTTTTCATAATGTATTATGTTTTCTATTTTTTTCCGTTTTGTATTCTTGGAATTGCTTTTAAAAAAATCATGTTTTCTAACAAAGGAAGAAATGTTCTTATGTAAATGAATAATTTACTAATTTGTGTCTAGTATGTTTTTTCCACAATGTTTAATTATCACCAAATGATTAAGTTAAGATTCATTCTAAGTTGTGTGTCTGAAACTGAGTCTGCACTAAATTGAATGAATGATAGAACTATTAATAATGTTCAGATTATTATTAGAGGGACGTTTTTCTGAATGTCACAATAAAGACAGATCAAATTAAAGCTTCTATTATTATTGATCATCCTTTTTTTATTGGACATAACAGGTGATACAGCAGTTCCATTTATTTCTGCCTGAGTAACACAAACATACAAATGATCAACTCTACTTGGTAAAAAGACAAAAACAGCAAATAAGAAACGTGAAAAGATTAGAAACAGATGAATGATCGTGTAAATGAGCTTTTTATTGTGGATATTTAGTAAGGCGCTAAACTGTCAGCTGTTTGTCCTCTAATATTCTGTTCACATACAGCCAGAGCTGCAACTATTAGTCCATTCATTGATTATCCATCAACACTAAATCAGCACTTCATCATCATTTTAGTCCTTTTGAAGCTTTTCTTTGTCTCACATGATAATAAACTGAATATTTGATGTTGTGGACTTTAGTTCAGACTAAATGAGACATTTAAAGACGCTGCCTTTGACTCTGTGAGATTATAACCAGCGTTTTAGGAAGGCAGCTTTATTTATATAGCGCATTTCATACACTGGGTCAATTCAATGTGATTTACATAAAAACTAAATATTAAACTGTAAAAAGAAGTTAAAAAAACAATATTTTGGCTATTTTCTGACATTTTAGAGACAAAACTATGAATGGATGAATCATGTTGATTGACAGCTGTACATGCACATTCAGTAGAGACACATAAAAACATGTTGGTTTCTGAATCCACTATATGATTAAAAAAACAAGTCATTAAACAAGAAGCTAAAAAAACCAAATAAGAGGAGAAAGAACAAAGTTCCTCTATAGGCCAACAGATACTCCCTGTCATTATGTGTGTTATAGTTAGTGGCTAAACTCTTCCAACATGTTTAAAAAGCTCGCTCACAACTTGACGTTTCAGTAAACTTTGAGCCGCTGGTGGTTTTCTCTCTGAGAGCTTCTGAGTTTCACTTTGGGTGTTGGACTTGAACATTGACTGAGACTCATAAGGATCAAAGCCACGACCTCCCAACCTCCAAACAGTCCTCTAACAGACTGAGATATCTGCTCTGAGAAAATCAGCTTCTGTTTTACAGCTTTTTAAATGTGGATATATGTGACTGACTAACTAACTGTCAGTCATGTGGAAACCATGTTGGCTTTACAAACTCTATTTACAACCAGTGAGAGATCAGGTTGGTACTAAATAACATGAGAACGTTTCTCTGACAGGAGGAGACTCTCCTTCCTACAAACCACACAGAGACACTGAGGAACCAGAACCACAACCATACCAGAACCCAGCATATAGAGGTTCAGTGAATGTGGTGTTGAAGGTGTGGAGGTGGATCAGTGTGTCAGAGGAGACTCTGTAGAAGGACAGAGTGCCAGCAGGAC
>JAJDFG010000371.1:302500-317500 GCA_021039105.1 Scomber colias
AGAGACAGACACACACAGACAGACACACACACACACACACAGACACACACACAGACACACACACACAGACACACAGAGAGACAGACACACACACAGAGACACACAACACACACACAGAGACAGACACAGACAGACACAGACAGACACACACACACACACACACACACACACACACGCACACACACACACACACACACACACACAGATATTTAATGTTTTATGACTTTTTATTTATTGAGTTCTTTTATTTTTTGTGGTGTTTTTGTCGTTCTGTTCTGGTTGTCAGTCTGAATGTTGACTTTATGCTTCCTGTTTGTTTTTCACAATAAAATAAAGAATAAAAATAAAAGCAGACTTACACTTCCTCAGACCTGGTGTCAACCATCGGACTCCAGCAGGCTGCAGGCTGAAAGGAGGAGGGGGGTCAGAGCAGCACGTTCTCTTTCAGCATGCTAACATGGACGTTACATGGCTCTAGTCTACTGTTTTATTATTCTCTTCTAATGTGGGGTTGGGCTTTCATACACTTTGATCCAATCTGAATCCACTATCCCAATCCTTCTGAAACCCTGATTGAATCTAATCAGGTTTAACTTTCAACATTTACAGGAAACTTCAGTTAGAAAGAAGAAAAAGTCAAAGATTCAGTTGAGATCTGTGATCAGCTCTGACAGAGAAAATGTTTCCAGCTCTTCCTCCTCTATCACACATTGTCTGTCCATACCTGAGAGTGTCCAGTCTCCAGTGTGGATCCTCCAGTCCAGCAGCCAGGAGCTTCTCTCCTGAGTCTCCTGGATGATTGTAGCTCAGGTCCAGTTCTCTCAGATGGGAGGGGTTGTCCTGCAGAGCTGAGGCCAGAGAAGCACAGCCTTCCTCTGTGATCAGACATCCTGACAGGCTGCAAACACACAAAACAACACACATGTCACACAGTGTGAGAGTACTGCTGTGTGCAGTCACATACAACAACAAACTGTCTCCAAACTAACTCACTAAAAGATGAAGCGAATCAGGGAGCTCCAGAAAGTTGAGCATCCAGCCAGATGGGAAGATTCAGCAGCATGTTTTTACCTCGTCATTGTGATCCAAATGTTCAAATCATTCTAATGTGTTTATGAAGAGTGAAGCTTTTGCCAAAAGGAAGAATAAAGACACACTTTTATCACAGTGCTGTGTCAACTTTTCAGGTTTTTTTAAACTCAGCATAAAACTAGAAAGTGTGTGTGGCATCTTACCAGGAACGACGCGATGCTGCACACCTACACACAAACTAACACTGTTTTTCTATCACTTATTTACACGTCAGTGATAAAACGTCAGCGTGTGGATCATTAAGCTTGTTGTTCTAGTTAGTGAACTAACAGCTTCTCACAGTCAGCAGTAGGAGATGAGGAGAGGAGCAGGTTGACCTCAGGTCTCTACACTGAGAGCCTGAAGTAGGAGGAGCAGCTACGGAAGCCTAATGATGCTAAAAGTAAATGCTACTAAACAAACTATTCATACTGTGAGTCTGTAGTTTCAGAGTCGTGTGAAATCATTGAGAATAATATAAAATCAGTCTGATTTGACTCTTGACACTGTAAAATAAGAATAAGTAAAGAACTCATTATTCAGTATTTTAGAGAGTAATGGGTGTGAACGACAGGGGATGCAAGTATGTCCCAATCATTAAATTGGACTTCTGAATCCATAATCATGATGACATTACTCTGTTTGTAAAATTATTAGGTTATTTAGTATAAAGTAGTAGGCTATTTAACAATTTAGGTAGATATATCAGTCATTTAAATTGACAATTGAAACTACGGTATAATGCAAACTTACAATATAAATATTAGCGGCCAAAACTACAAAGCGACTCGTCCACAGTTACTGTTCCACAATATAAACTGACTATTTATTAATAACTTTTATTCATTTAATTGAAATATTTCTTATGGAAGTAATAGTTTAACAACGACTGTCTCCTGGTGATACGAGTTTTTGGTGAATCAGACGTGGCACACTCGTAAATTCCATCTTACGAAAAAAGTACGACAGATTTAAGAAGAAAAATACGAACATATTAATTTATCTGGCCCAATGACTCCAATATGTATCATATATGTAAAATTGTGTTAAATAAAAGTGTTAAAATAGTGTAAAATGTTAATCTACTAAGCCGGACATTAGATGAGAGGACATTGTGTTTAAATTACTACATGTTGAAATAGACACTGAATTAATATTGACTTTGTTAATGAGCCTATGTCAAATATGAATAAAATCAATCTCTTACTTTCTGAATTATGTTTTTTTATTTCATTTTTAGCTATTTCCAACGTTATACCACTTTTTCACCTGTATGCTACAATTTTAAAAGAGGAATGTTAAGCCAGTGGAGTGGTGCATAAAAACTTAAACACTGACTCAGCAGCAGTTTTCTCCCATGATGCTTCTCTCTCCTTAGCGTCTGCAGCAGTGATACTTTTAGTGAAATATATGTGATGTAACTCAACGTAACGTAATATATGTGACGTAACTCTATCTTTCTTTTCTCGGTAGTAGCAAGTTTTCTTCAGGAAAATGTGAAGTAGAAACACAAAGATGTGTAGTTTATGAATCATCAGTGTGATGGGAGAAAGAACATTTTATATGAGAAATAATATAAAATAGAAAGTAAAGAACTCATTATTGTAGTTGCAGTATTCTTAAGGATGTTCAACTGTATCTGGTTGAAATAAATTATTTTTTAGTCATTTTGAGGTTCAAAATAAAAACTTTTGCAGGTTGTCTACATCTATTATCAAGTCAACCATCAGAGACACTTTGAGCATCTACAGACAGCGTCTCATACACACTGAGAGAGCCTGGCGTACTTATAAGGAGAACAGATACGGCTCCAGAGGGAACCGAACACCCACAGCTCTGAAGATGAAGCTCAGATTCATCGAGTGGAACAACTGTTTGGCCAAAAAACACTGACGGACCTAACCCGAACCCTTTATAAAAGCATCACTGTGTTACTGAAGGTGTAACAGTAGGACATAAGCAGGCAAGAAATTAGACTTTCAAAATGTTCAACTAGTATCTTGATTCTTGATTACTGTGGTGTATAAGACAGAAACTACACGGAAATGATCCTGCAACAGCTCACTTAAATGCCATGATATGTGAGGTCAATTTAGGGGCAATTTCTAAGAAACTTCAAATAATATTATCTGCTAATTATCACATGACTGTTCAATTTACAGACAGGTCCAATGAGATGTTAGAAATCTGTAAACTCATCAGTGGTGTTTCATAATTCAACAACAAAAACAAAAGAAAACAATAAAAATCTGCATAGAAAGTAATTCTCTGCTGCTGAAGTTTAGAAAAAACTGGTTTGACAAATCACATCAGCAGAGACAATCCTACACAGGTTTAATGTTTATCCTCTGAAGGTTATGAATGTTTTGTGTTTGTTATGTACATTTGGGATCTACTCTAAAGACTCATGTAAAAAGGGTCGGTGTTATGAGCAAATGCTTCAGCCTTCACCTTTTTGGTCAGAAACTGCTTCATTTGTTTAGTTATTTCACCTTTTGGTTGACAGATGAAGAAAACAAGAACGTATGATTATTTACTTTATTATACGTGTATTCTAAACTAAACAGGTTGATGAATCCTGACCTGAGAGTCTTCAGTGTACAGTGTGGACTCTCCAGTCCAGCAGAAAGCTGCTTCACTCCTGAACCCTGCAGGTTGTTGTTACTCAGGTCCAGATCTCTCAGACTAGAGGACTGGGAGCTGAGAACTGAGGACAGAGCTGCACAGCTTCTCTCTGAGAGGTTACAGTCAGTCAGCCTGAAGAAACACATCAGAAATACATCAGAATCTGTGATAAACAGACGTAATTATCTCAATCACATGATATAAAAGCAAAGATCAAACAAACAACAATAACAAAAAGAAAAGGGACTTGTGGAACAGTTAATATAGACCTATTGAGTGATTCAAGATGCCAAGTGAGGTCAGATCAGAGTGAGCCCTTCAATGCTTCAGCCGTAGTGCGCCACATATTCACATTTGTCCCCATTTACACGGGCTGTCGACAGCTCCATATAAGTAACATCAAGAAAAGTTAAAACCCACTGTCAAAGTGTGAGGGGGCTTTTCTTCATTTTCTTAGCAGCTGATAAACCTGCCAACATTACACGTTTCTGACATTCAGGGACTCAAAGTGCCGAAAGATCATTTAATAATAAAACTGGTACTGTCTCCGATATGAGTGCTGTCAGCTCAGCGGCCACACCCTGCCAAAATCAAGCGACAGAAGGGCACTCCCACACCATGTGGAGGAAAGTACCAGGGGTTTTTAATGTACACAGGGTGCATGAGGGATCACTGATAACATTCATAAAATGTAGCTTACGAGGGGTCAGGTAGATCCTGTGTATGAAATTATAATGGATCTGCTGGTGGTCAGGATTTCGATAGGCGAGTTTGATCCCCCAATCAGCAAACCCTTATTATTAAAAATTGGAGACTGCAGGTGCCATTTGCAAGATATATCACAAATCCTTTCCACTGAGCAAAAATAGACTAGACATCCAGTCTGAGCCTGGCCTGAATCAGATATCATGACATTAGAAAAGCTGAACCTCATAGTTAAGAAAAATACTTCCAAGACAAAGTATAATTTGATCTGACCTGAAAGTTTCCAGTTCACAGTGTGGACTCTCCAGTACAGCAGAAAGCTGCTTCACTCCTGAATCCGGAAGGTTGTTGTTACTCAGGTCCAGATCTCTCAGACTAGAGGACTGGGAGCTGAGAACTGAGGACAGAGCTGCACAGCTTCTCTCTGAGAGGTTACAGCCATTCAACCTGGAAAGGAAATATAAAGAAATAGATAACAAGCAAGAAGTTACTTATTTTAAAGACAGCAGAATATAATAAATATATAACGATAAATAAATCAAACTATCTGTGTACTTACAGAGCTTTTTTGGAGGCTTTGACCACTGGCAGCAGCCTCAGAAGAGCCTCCTCTGAAGCAGAGTATTTCTTCAGGTCAAACACGTCCAGATCTTTTTCTGATGACAGTAAGATGAAGACCAGAGCTGACCACTGAGCAGGAGACAGTTTATCTGTGGAGAGTCTTCCTGATCTCAGGGACTGTTGGATCTCCTCCACTAGAGAACGATCATTCAGTTCATTCAGACAGTGGAACAGATTGATGCTTCTCTCTGCAGACACATTCTCACTGAGCTTCTTCTTGATGTACTCGACTGTTTCCTGATTGGTCTGTGAGCTACTTCCTGTCTGTGTCATCAGACCTCGTAGGAGAGTCTGATTGGTCTGCAGTGAAAGACCCAGGAGGAAGCGGAGGAACAAGTCCAGGTGTCCATTTGGACTCTTCAAGGCCTCGTCCACAGCACTCCGGTAGAAACGTGACTGGGATGTTGTTTGTTGTTCTGCCAGCAGATTGACTCCAGACTTGATGAATGTCAGATGGACATGAAGAGCAGCCAGAAACTCCTGAATGCTCAGATGGACGAAGCAGAACACCTTGTCCTGGTACAGCCCTCTCTCCTCTTTAAAGACCTCTGTGAACACTCCTGAGCACACTGAGGCTGCTCTGATATCGATGCCACACTCTGTCAGGTCTGATTCATAGAAGATCAGGTTGCCTTTCTGCAGCTGCTCAAAAGCCAGTTTTCCCAGAGACTCAATCATCTTCATGCTCTCTGGACTCCAGTGTGGATCTGTCTCAGCTCCTCCATCATACTTGACGTTCTTCAGTTTGGACTGAATCACCAGGAAGTGGATGTACATCTCAGTCAGGGTCTTGGGCAGCTTTGCTCCCTTTATGCTTTTCAACACATCCTCCAGAACTGTAGCAGTCATCCAGCAGAAGACTGGGATGTGGCACATGATGTGGAGGCTTCGTGATGTCTTGATGTGGGAGATGATGGTGCTGGCCTGCTTCTCATCTCTGAATCTCTTCCTGAAGTACTCCTCCTTCTGTGGGTCAGTGAACCCTCTGACCTCTGTCACCATGCCGACACACTCAGGAGGGATCTGATTGGCTGCTGCAGGTCGTGTGGTTATCCAGAGGCGAGCAGAGGGAAGCAGTTTCCCCCTGATGAGGTTTGTCAGCAGCACATCCACTGAGGTGGACTCTGTAACATCAGTCAGGATCTCAGTGTTGTGGAAGTCCAGAGGAAGTCGACACTCATCCAGACCGTCAAAGATGAACACAACCTGGAACTCTTCAAACCTGCAGATTCCTGCTTCTTTGGTTTCAGTAAAGAAGTGATGAACAAGTTCCACCAAGCTGTACTTTTTCTCTTTCAGCACATTCAGCGCTTTGAAAGTGAATGGAAATGTGAAGTGTATGTCCTGGTTGGCTTTGTCTTCAGCCCAGTCCAGAGTGAACTTCTGTGTTAAGACTGTTTTCCCAATGCCAGCCACTCCCTTTGTCATCACTGTTCTGATTGGTTCATCTCTTCCAGATGAGGCTTTAAAGATGTCTTCTTGTCTGATTGTTGTTTCTTGTCTGTCTGGTTTCCTGGATGCTGTTTCAATCTGTCTGATCTCATGTTCATCATTGACCTCTGCAGTCCCTCCCTCTGTGATGTAGAGTGGTGTGTAGGTCTGATTCAGAAGGGTTGGGTTTCCTGCTTTAGCGATCCCCTCAAACAGACACTGGAACTTCTTCTGCAGGTTAGACTTGAGTTTACGTCGACACCTGCCAGCAGGAGTTCCTGAATGAACAAACAACAAATGAAATCAATCAGGTGATTCTAATGTAAATTGGTAAACATATACAAAATATAAACTGTAGATGTTTATATTCTCCTCACTATGAAATCTATTCAGCTCATCAGTTGTGGACAAACTGCTGTTAATATGATGCAGACATCTGCATCAGATCAGAAACTGAGTTTGAAATATAAACCTCTCCCATGTTGCCTCCATTTCCTCTCCATCATGTTAAATCTGTTGAAATCCTCTTACTGCTCTGCAGACGCTCAGCCAGATCCTCCTGCTTCATTCTCCTCAGGAAGTGCAGTGTGATCTTCAGAAATGCATCTCTGCTTCTCCTCCTCTGCTCTTTCTCCTCAACGTCCAACACCTCCTCATCCTCCCTCTGACTCTCTAAGCATTCTGAGTCATCTGAACTCAGAACCTTCCGCATCTTCTTCAGCTCGTTCTTCACAAAAGTGACGATGTTGTCCTCCAGCAGCTGGAACAGAATAATATATGAATGACACAATCAAACTAACATCATGAAGCAAACATCAGATCCATGTTGGACACACTGACAATCCACTGGTCTACAAAGTGCAGCATGGAGATGATTGTGAACACAATAGATGTAAAAGTAGTTGTTGTACATGTACACACCATAAATATGGAGTCCAGGTGTGTTTGATGCTGCTGGGCAGACTGACCACTGGGAACCTCTGAGCTCTCCTGGTCCACACTATAGAGGAATCATGAAGAATGAGCTCACATTATGTCTGTCCACACAGAGACAAACACAAGCTAAAAGGTCCATCAAGTGATATTTGGATGTGAACAGAGAAGCAGATGACTCCCTGTAGTGGTAAAGCTTTACTAGTCCTGCTGATCCCACTGAGAATCAACAGCTCAGAGTCACTTTGGTTTAGTCCCAACAGCTCTCAGCAACCCTCCATGAAGCTCTGCCTCCCTCACTGCACACTGCTGAAGCCAGCTACAACCAGTGTGTGGTTGTATGAGACTGGTTGTACTGGGCAGCTCCCAGTGTCAATGTGTCTGACTGTGTGAGTGTGAACGATGCTCAGAGAACTTTGTCTGAGTCAATAAAGGTTTAAAAACAGGAGACTTGATAAGAGTCTGATGAAAACATCATTATGTTTTTATCTGTTTGAAATCCTCACCTGTGATCATCAAAGTGGCGTCCATCTTTGAAGGTATTAGGATGATCCATAGACCAATCACTCTTCATAGACACACAGCTGGGTTCAGGTTGGTCCAGCTTCCTCCTGATAGAAACACAAGATACATTCTGCTCAGCACCCAGAACACACTGACACTAAATCTGTCAGTGATTTAATACACCTACTGTACACAACACAGTAGTATCCAGGTAGTTTCATATGAATTCACTGTTAACCTTAAACATGATTAACTGTATGAGTAGAGCTGTATTCAGTGCAGTGTGCAGCACCTGGAGGGGTGAAGCTGACACTCAGCCAAGGACACAAAGACATGAACTCCTTAAATCTCAGCTGGTGGTCAATGAGTGTTGGGTTCTTATTGTCTAAGGCTTCTCATTCATCTACTGTCTTGGATTGAACCTCATTTGGACGTCTCTTTGGATAAAAGCATCTGCCAAATGAATTAATGTCAATAAAATGTTTGTTTGGTCTTTATTAAAGATGCTGTGATGATGAGCAGCTGTCTGGATAATTCTCTGTTCTGCAGACATTTCTGATGACAGTCCTTCAGCCTGTTAGTGATACTATTGCTTCTCCTGCAGTTGTTTGATGTGGTTAACACACTGCTTCCTTTAGCTCATCCTGTCAGAGACTATATTAACAGTGTACTCTGAAACTGACAAGAACCCAAGCTGACCACAGCTGCTGGTCTCTGAGAAGGAAACTACCAACTTTTAATGAGCTTACAGGAGCTGAGAGATACTCAGAGACACATTTTGGGTGGAGGCTCATTTTAATACAGTATAGTAAATAAAAGGTTGTGGGTGTGTTTGTTTTGGGTCAGTCAGCGTGCTCGCTGGGTGGTGAAACCAGTGGCTGCAACATATTTAATAAATATCATAGAATAATGATGCAATCATTAAACACAACCAATGAAGTTTCATCTTTAATTTCCTGATGTTTTAAAGACATTTCTTGTAAACTGTGATGAGGGGCCCCGGCCCTCGTACCCACTCTAACATTCACACTGATCTGCTCTGTCCATCATCACTATAAAATGATCATCAATCAATAGAAATGATAGTTTTAATAAAAACAGCAACAAACTGAAATGATCTAATCACCAACATTATGGATCATTATGAATCAGAAATATTAATAAATGATCCAAATGACAAATAATTCAACTGAGAACTATTTATCCTGATTGAGGTTTGAACTCATATTGTCCAATAACCTGATTTTAATACTGAGAACTATTTACTTTTAATCAGATGAACGTTGTTGTTTAAAATCAATAATAATATTTGGAGCGGTCGCTCTGAAGGACTCACAGCTGAGTTCAGGTTCAATCACCAACACTTCCCTCCAGGAGAGATTCTGCATTATTGCAGTAAAATGTTTGATTTTGCAGCAGTTTTTCTAAATTATGATCAAATCTGAAAAGAGAAGTTTGATAAAAACCTTCAATAAAAACAAACTGAGTCAGTTACATTTAATATCTAGTGACAGTTTACCTTGTTGCAGCCGGACGTTGTTCTTTAAAATTAATGATGACATCCTTTGACCGATCACTCTTCATAGACACACAGCTGGGTCCAGGTCCAGGTCCAGGTCCAGGTTTAGATCCAGAAAAGTCTGGTCTTTCCAGCGGTGGGCTTCTTCTACACAACACACACAGAGCTTTGAGTGTGAATAATGATGGTGGAGAACAGTGATGGACAGTTAGACATCCTCATCTCACCTCTGAGCTTTGGTCTGGCTGTCATGTTCCCCACACAGAGAGCTTTTAGAGGGAGGGACTCCCTCCTCTCTGTCCTCACTCTGATCCATGCTGCTGAAGTCACATCCACATCAGTCACACACACTTTCTACCTTCATCTGGAGAGGAAACACACATCATCCTTTACATCATTTCTCCTGTCACATCCTAAATATCAGCTGCTCCTCCTGTGATTGGCTGTTATTTTCTGTTATATATCAGTGTGAATGCAGCCAGACAGCAGTGTGAGGCAGAGAAAGCTGCCATCAGCTGCTGGCTGTACTTCTACTATCAGTCCACTAGATGGCGCCATGAAGCTGCAGTGAAGTGAAGAGCAGCACACATGATGCATGGAGGAGGATTTACATTCACTGACAGGCAGAAGGACTGAGAGCGACTACAGAGTCTCTGCACAAAATGACTTTATGCAACAAACAGCAGCAGATTATTTGAGATGAAACAACTGTGATGGAATTTATTTCACCTCAAGCCTTCAATATAACATTTATCATTTCCCCTCTATCAACATTATTTAATTAACACCTAATATTCACTTTTAATGAGTCTGTAAGTTTCCTGTAAAGGACTCTAATTAAAGTCAATATTTATATGTAACATAGAGGCTGTTATACTCATATTCTTCCAGCTCATTCATTCAAGTGTTTTACTATAAAATTGTTGTTGTTGCATTTGAGTCATTTTCTACTGAAAGCTTGTAATTCAGATGTTTACACTGTTTAATAACTCTTGATAACAGCATCTAGACCTGGAACATGCAAACAAAGACCAAAGATTACAGTTTGTACTTTGACGTGTAAAAGCAGCATGAAGGACTTCCCACAGTTCTCACATGACTTATAGAAGCATTTGGAAGGATTCACATCATTGACTTCAGTTAAAGTACAAATAGCTTCCTGTAAACATACTCTATTACTAGTAAAAGTCCTGCATCCATCATGTACACAAGTATTATTGGAAGTAAATGTACATGAAGTATCAACAGTAACTGAGTGTGATGCTTTAACATGTAGAGGTCTATGTTGGAGCTACTTTTAACTGTTTTATGTAGTTTCATCAATAACAGTGAGTGTTACTTTATATGCTCACTTTTATAATGATGATCATTTGATTGATGGATCTGTTTTTATTGATGCTGTGATGTTATACTGAAGACACTGATGTCTGAGGCTAACTTCACACTTTATTATAGTTTTATGAGTTATTGTTTAACTGAAACACAGTCAGACTGAACAGTGAGGATCAAACAGTATCAACTGTAATGTGAAGTGTTGATACCTTTAAATGTTGGTAACCTGCAGCACCTGATGAAGACACACACACAGGTTCATTATTATTCTGCAGTCTGACAGAAAAACTCATCAGGAAATCAAAAGTGTGTTTCTACATGTAGACTCTGATTTAAAGGTAGCCAGCTGTTATTCTGAGGATTTACTGCTGGATGAACTTTGTGGCATTGAGTCTTTAACAAAGAGCAGAAATCAGTGATGAAGTGATGAGAGTCTTCTTCTGTTCAGGAAGTCAACACAGTAACAAACACAGAGCAGCTTGTTTGTGATGTAAAGGAAACATTAGAGATCCTAATGAAGACAATTCAAAGCAAACAAAGGTCCACTTACTCAACTTCTTCCTATGAAGGTTTTCTCTGTGCAGCTCTCTGCTGTCTGGACCAGGTCTGTTTCAAAAAGAGCTTTGTCAGGCTGCTGTCACACTGAGACACTGAGACATTGAACACCAATAAAAGCATAAAGCAGCTCAGAGCTCAAAGATCAGCTGCTTTAACCCTTACACACTGCTCATATTCTTCAGTTAAAATATAAAAACATTTTTTGTCGATGGAGAAAAAAACAATACAGTCACGTTATATATTGGTCCAATGTTACATAAAAGGCAAGTGACGTACTTCACAAAATCAATCCACAGATAAAAAAGGCTGCTCAAATGAAAGGTTTCTCAAAATAGAAATTATTTGCTCAAAACAAGACCTATAAGTCAGGATCAATAAGTCTGAACTACTATTGACAATCCCAATATACAGTCATTTATATAAAAGTTCACATATCTACCACAGAATGCCTTAGTCATTTTTGGACATAAATCCCAGTATACATTCCTATCATCTCTATACACTGCTATCACACCTTCAATCCAAACAGCCCAACATCTACTGCCTTGCTCTTATATAAAAGAGCCAAGCAAATGGCGACGCCTCTCATTAACACCCATGAACTGCTGGTATATTCATTTAATATCAACATTATCCAACTTCTCTTGGTGGCACACAGCAGCATGGTTCAACCTCCTCTGTGTCATTGTGGTTCTGAGCCATGTTTTCCATTCATTAGCAGCCTATGAGGGGGAATATTTACTTCAGGTGATTTACACTTTGTTTGGTGAAAAACCCTCTAAGCCAATCAAAACCATAGACCTGTCTCAAAGAGGCGGTGCCAACGTGGGAAAGGATTTAACCCTTTGTGTGTCGAGTGAGGCGCGTTTTTTCCCTTCAACCTTAATATTGGTATGGACACGTCCAAACGGTCCAAACGGTCCAAACGCAACTCTACACCTGAACAGAGACTGCAAAAGCAAAATGTCTCGCTAGAAATGTCATCAAAACACATTTTAATGCCAAAACTATCTTTAAATATTACATTCTACACTGAGAATTAAAGTAATTTCTGCCATTTTATTTGTTTTCTCAGACAACAACTTGAAAGTGATGTGAACGCAGTCCTACAGAAAAGAATAGAGCAGAGAAAACGTTTTGACTGTGAACCAACGTAGCTGTGATACGTTTAGATGTGAGAAACATAATCATCAACTGTTCATTAATCATGTTTGATTCCAGTAAATCAATCATTTAACAACATGTAGATTTATCCTCCAACATGAGAGTTCTTCAAACTTTATGATGAAATAAAACAGACAGCAAAAAAACAAAAGTTACTAAAGAGAAAGTTAAAGAATGAAACAAAGCAAACTTACAGTTAACAGTCCAAACTGATCGACGGCTGTCACTCAGGGTTTTCTTCACAGGTGAGCTGTTTCCTGATGAGTCAGAGCTCCACCTGTAGAGGAGGCGGGACAGGAAGGAAGACTCACTACATGACCACAGTTTATGGATGTTTTTCTATATTTATTGTTGTATTGATGGTTTCTCAGTGTTTAATTGTGTGCTGTTAGAACAAATAATCATGTTTCCTGTCGGTCTACTGCTAAATAAAGGCGACAAAATCTTTAAAAAGAAGAGAAAAAAGAATCATCATGACGTTCATGTGAAGAGAAGCTGAACGTTACATTTACATTCATGAGATTTTAGACCTTTAACTGACAGATCACTGAGTTCATTGTGTTATAAAATAACTGATAAAAATCATTAATGATGAACTTTGACTTCAATAAACATGAATTATAATCTTTCATAAACAACCTGAGTATCAAAGACCAGACTGAAGTCCAGATTGTGTTTAAGGATGTGATATAAGGAGCTGCTTTTATAGTTTTATGAGTTATTGTTTAACTGAAGCACAGTCAGACTGAACAGTGAGGATCAAACAGTATCAACTGTAATGTGAAGTGTTGATACCTTTAAATGTTGGTAACCTGCAGCACCTGATGAAGACACACACACAGGTTCATTATTATTGAATTATTCTTTCTAACTGAAGTTTCCTGTAAATGCCGAACGTTAAACCTGATTAGATTCAATCAGGGTTTCAGAAGGATTGGGATAGTGGATTCAGATTGGATCAAAGTGTATGAAAGCCCAACCCCACATTAGAAGAGAATAATAAAACAGTAGACTAGAGCCATGTAACGTCCATGTTAGCATGCTGAAAGAGAACGTGCTGCTCTGACCCCCCTCCTCCTTTCAGCCTGCAGCCTGCTGGAGTCCGATGGTTGACACCAGGTCTGAGGAAGTGTAAGTCTGCTTTAATTTTTATTCTTTATTTTATTGTGAAAAACAAACAGGAAGCATAAAGTCAACATTCGAACTAACAACCAGAACAGAACAACAAAAACACCACAAAAAATAAAAGAACTCAATAAATAAAAAGTCATAAAACATTAAATATCTGTGTGTGCGTCTGTGTGTGTGTGTGTGTGTGTGTGTGTGTGTGTGTGTGTGTGTCTGTATGTGTGTGTGTGTGTGTGTCAGTCCTACTGAGGATGAAGATGATGTCATCATCAAACAGATGATAGCTCAATAACCTGATTTGAGTCGGCCATCTTGGACAGTACACAACTGTCCAAGATGGCCGACTCAACTGCGCATGTGCCTGATCTCTCACTGGTTGTAAATAGAGTTTGTAAAGCCAACATGGTTTCCACATGACTGACAGTTAGTTAGTCAGTCACATATATCCACATTTAAAAAGCTGTAAAACAGAAGCTGATTTTCTCAGAGCAGATATCTCAGTCTGTTAGAGGACTGTTTGGAGGTTGGGAGGTCGTGGCTTTGATCCTTATGAGTCTCAGTCAATGTTCAAGTCCAACACCCAAAGTGAAACTCAGAAGCTCTCAGAGAGAAAACCACCAGCGGCTCAAAGTTTACTGAAACGTCAAGTTGTGAGCGAGCTTTTTAAACATGTTGGAAGAGTTTAGCCACTAACTATAACACACATAATGACAGGAAGTATCTGCTGGCCTATAGAGGAACTTTGTTCTTTCTCCTCTTATTTGCTTTTTGTATATTTTTATTATTTTACTGTTTTTTTATATTTAGTTTTTATGTAAATCACATTGAATTGACCCAGTGTATGATATATAAATAAAGCTGTCTTCCTAAAACGCTGGTTATAATCTCACAGAGTCAAAGGCAGCGTCTTTAAATGTCTCATTTAGTCTGAACTAAAGTCCAGAACATCAAATATTCAGTTTATTATCATGTGAGACAAAGAAAAGCTTCAAAAGGACTAAAATGATGATGAAGTGCTGATTTAGTGTTGATGGATAATCAATGAATGGACTAATAGTTGCAGCTCTGGCTGTATGTGAACAGAATATTAGAGGACAAACAGCTGACAGTTTAGCGCCTTACTAAATATCCACAATAAAAAGCTCATTTACACCATCATTCATCTGTTTCTAATCTTTTCACATATTTCTTATTTGCTGTTTTTGTCTTTTTACCAAGTAAAGTTGATCATTTGTATGTTTGTGTTACTCAGGCAGAAATAAATGGAACTGCTGTATCACCTGTTATGTCCAATAAAAAAAGGATGATCAATAATAATAGAAGCTTTAATTTGATCTGTCTTTATTGTCACATTCAGAAAAATGTCCCTCTAATAATAATCTGAACATTATTAATAGTTCTATAATTCA
>JAJDFG010000371.1:332500-347500 GCA_021039105.1 Scomber colias
CAGCAGCCCTTCAGAATAAAAGCGTGGCTAACCTTCTTAGCCTCTCGGGGCAGCAGCAGCCCTTCAGAATAAAAGCGTGACTAACCTTCTTGGCGTCGCGGGGCAGCAGCAGCAGCCCTTCAGAATAAAAGCGTGGCTAACCTTCTTGGCGTCGCGGGGCAGCAGCAGCAGCACTTCACAATAAAAGCGTGGCTAACCTTCTTGGCGTCGCGGGGCAGCAGCAGCAGCCCTTCAGAATAAAAGCGTGGCTAACCTTCTTGGCGTCGCGGGGCAGCAGCAGCAGCCCTTCAGAATAAAAGCGTGGCTAACCTTCTTGGCGTCGCGGGGCAGCAGCAGCAGCCCTTCAGAATAAAAGCGTGGCTAACCTTCTTGGCGTCGCGGGGCAGCAGCAGCTCTTCAGAATAAAAGTGTGTCTAACCTTCTTAGCCTCTCGGGGGCAGCAGCAGCAGCCCTTCAGAATAAAAGCGTGGCTAACCTTCTTGGCCTCTCGGGGGCAGCAGCAGCAGCCCTTCAGAATAAAAGTGTGTCTAACCTTCTTAGCCTCTCGGGGGCAGCAGCAGCCCTTCAGAATAAAAGCGTGACTAACCTTCTTGGCGTCGCGGGGCAGCAGCAGCCCTTCAGAATAAAAGCGTGGCTAACCTTCTTGGCGTCGCGGGGCAGCAGCAGCCCTTCAGAATAAAAGCGTGGCTAACCTTCTTGGCGTCCCGGGGCAGCAGCAGCCCTTCAGAATAAAAGCGTGACTAACCTTCTTGGCGTCGCGGGGCAGCAGCAGCTCCAGGGCGGCCATGTTGGTTTCTCTGAAGGTCTTGTTCTGGTTGCCTCTCTGCAGCGTGTGGACCCTGAGGGACTCCAGAGCGCCCCCTACCTCGCCCTCCGGCAGCTGCAGCAGCAACGCGTAGCGCTCCGCCAGAGCCTGGAACCACAGAGAGAGACTCTACTGGTTTATACTGGTCTATACTGGTCTATACTGGTCTGTAATGGTCTGTACTGGTCTGTACTGGTCTGTACTGGTCTGTAATGGTTTATATTGGTCTGTACTGGTCTATACTGGTTTATACTGGTCTATACTAGAGTTGTTCCGATTCCGATACCAGGATCAGAAATGCCTCCGATACTGCCACAAACGCTGGCATCGGTATCGGTGAGTACTGGAGTCCAGGCACGGATCCCATACCACGTCATTTATTAGAAATAGGATTCTATTTACTGGTTAGCTCCGTTAGCTCTGACACACTTCTTCTTCTTCTTCTTCTTCTCTGCTTTTAAAACAGTTGCGCTGCTGTTTTAGAGGGGCGAAGAAAAATTGATCACCTGACTCCTGTCAACGTTAGCGCATCATGTCGGTTAAGTTGCTGTTGTTTCATACTGTTCTATTTAAAAATAAATTAAAAATAAATGGCTTCCATTTGCTGTATTCATTCATGTTTTACAAAGGCTTTAACTTGAGCCAGGCTTTACCACAAAGATTATCATATCACAGTCATGCAGGCGTAGTATCGGTACTCAGTATCGGCCGATACCCACAGCACAAGAATCAGTACTGGTCTGTACTGGTCTGTACTGGTCTGTACTGGTTTATACTGGTCTGTACTGGTCTGTACTGGTCTGTACTGGTTTATACTGGTCTGTACTGGTTTATACTGGTCTGTACTGGTCTGTACTGGTTTATACTGGTCTGTACTGGTCTGTACTGGTTTATACTGGTCTGTACTGGTCTGTACTGGTCTGTACTGGTTTATACTGGTCTGTACTGGTCTGTACTGGTCTGTACTGGTTTATACTGGTCTGTACTGGTCTGCACTGGTCTGTACTGGTCTGTAATGGTCTGTACTGGTTTATACTGGTCTGTACTGGTCTGTACTGGTTTATACTGGTCTGTACTGGTTTATACTGGTCTGTACTGGTCTGTAATGGTCTGTACTGGTTTATACTGGTCTGTACTGGTTTATACTGGTCTGTACTGGTTTATACTGGTCTGTACTGGTTTATACTGGTCTGTACTGGTCTCTACTGGTTTATACTGGTTTATACTGATCTGTACTGGTTTATACTGGTCTGTACTGGTTTATACTGGTCTGTACTGGTCTGTACTGGTCTGTACTGGTTTATACTGGTCTGTACTGGTCTGTACTGGTCTGTACTGGTTTATACTGGTCTGTACTGGTCTGTACTGGTCTGTACTGGTTTATACTGGTCTGTACTGGTCTGTACTGGTCTGTACTGGTCTGTACTGGTTTATACTGGTCTGTACTGGTTTATACTGGTCTGTACTGGTCTGTACTGGTTTATACTGGTCTGTACTGGTCTGTACTGGTTTATACTGGTCTGTACTGGTCTGTACTGGTCTGTACTGGTTTATACTGGTCTGTACTGGTCTGTACTGGTCTGTACTGGTCTGTACTGGTTTATACTGGTCTGTACTGGTCTATACTGGTCTGTACTGGTCTGCACTGGTTTATACTGGTCTGTACTGGTCTGTACTGGTTTATACTGGTCTGTACTGGTCTGTACTGGTCTGTACTGGTTTATACTGGTCTGTACTGGTCTGTACTGGTTTATACTGGTCTGTACTGGTCTGTACTGGTTTATAATGGTCTGTACTGGTCTGTACTGGTCTGTACTGGTCTGTACTGGTTTATACTGGTCTGTACTGGTCTGTACTGGTCTGTAATGGTTTATACTGGTCTGTACTGGTTTATACTGGTCTGTACTGGTCTGTACTGGTTTATACTGGTCTGTACTGGTCTGTACTGGTCTGTACTGGTTTATACTGGTCTGTACTGGTCTGTACTGGTCTGTAATGGTTTATACTGGTCTGTACTGGTCTGTACTGGTCTGTACTGGTTTATACTGGTCTGTACTGGTCTGTACTGGTCTGTACTGGTTTATACTGGTCTGTACTGGTTTATACTGGTCTGTACTGGTCTGTACTGGTTTGTACTGGTCCGTACTGGTCTGTACTGGTCCGTACTGGTCTGTACTGGTCCGTACTGGTCTGTACTGGTTTGTACTGGTCCGTACTGGTCCGTACTGGTCTGTACTGGTTTGTACTGGTCTGTACTGGTTTATACTGGTCTGTACTGGTCTGTACTGGTCCGTACTGGTCTGTACTGGTCTGTACTGGTCCGTACTGGTCTGTACTGGTCTGTACTGGTCCGTACTGGTCTGTAGTGGTTTGTACTGGTCTGTACTGGTCTGTACTGGTTTGTACTGGTTTGTACTGGTCTGTACTGGTCTGTGCTGGTTTGTACTGGTCTGTACTGGTCTGTGCTGGTTTGTACTGGTCTGTGCTGGTCCCTACTGGTCCGTACTGGTCTAACCTTCATGGTCTGGGTTCCGGTCTGGTCTGTACTGGTCTGTACTGGTCCCTACTGGTCTGTACTGGTCTGTACTGGTCTAACCTTCATGGTCTGGGTTCCGGGCTGGTTCTGCTGGTCCGTGTACGGCGGGTTCCACAGCTGGATCTTCTCCTGCTTCAGAACGTTCTTCAGCTTCGCCTCCAAGTTCTGCTCCGCCATCTGAAACCCGAGAGAACCGCCCGGGTGGAGTTAACTAGCGAATCACCGCCCGGGTGGAGTTAACTAGTGAATCACCGCCCGGGTGGAGTTAACTAGCGTATCACCGCCCGGGTGGAGTTAACTAGCGAATCACCGCCCGGGTGGAGTTAACTAGCGTATCACCGCCCGGGTGGAGTTAACTAGCGTATCACCGCCCGGGTGGAGTTAACTAGCGAATCACCGCCCGGGTGGAGTTAACTAGCGAATCACCGCCCGGGTGGAGTTAACTAGCGAATCATCGCCCGGGTGGAGTTAACTAGCGAATCACCGCCCGGGTGGAGTTAACTAGCGAATCACCGCCCGGGTGGAGTTAACTAGCGAATCACCGCCCGGGTGGAGTTAACTAGCGAATCACCGCCCGGGTGGAGTTAACTAGCGAATCACCGCCCGGGTGGAGTTAACTAGCGAATCACCGCCCGGGTGGAGTTAACTAGTGAATCACCGCCCGGGTGGAGTTAACTAGTGAATCACCGCCCGGGTGGAGTTTAACTAGCGAATCACCGCCCGGGTGGAGTTAACTAGCGAATCACCGCCCGGGTGGAGTTAACTAGTGAATCCATCCTTCCTTCCCTCCTTCCTTCCTTCCTTCCTTCCTTCCTTCCCTCTTTCGTCCCTCCCTCCTTTCCTTCCTGCCCTCCCTCTCTCCTGCTTTCCTCCGTCCTTTCCTTTCCTTCCTTCCTTCCCTCCTCCCTTCCTTCCCCTTTGTCCTCCTTTGCTTCCTACTTCATACCTTCCTTTCTCTCTTCCTTCCTACATTCCTTCCTCCCTCCCTCCTTCCTTCCTTCTTTCCTCCCTCCCTCCTGCTTTCCTCCATCCTTTCCTTCCTTCTTCTCCCTTCCTTCCCCATTTCCTCCCTCCCTCCTTTGCTTCCTACCACCTGCCTTCCTCCCTCCTTTCCTTCCATCTGCCTTCCTCCCTCCTTCCCTTCCATCTTTCCTCCCTCCCTCCCTCCTTCCTTCCTACCTTCCTTCTGCCTTTCTCTCTTCCTTCCTACATTCCTTCCATCTTTCCACCCTTCCTTCTACCCTTCCTTCCTTCCCTCTTTCCTCCCTCCCTCCTTCCTTCCTACCTTTCACCCTTCCTTCTTTCCTTCCCTCTTTCCTCCCTCCCTCCCTTCCTTCTTCCTCCCTTCCTCCCTCCCTCTTTTGTTTCCTACTTCTTACCTTCCTTCCTCCTTTCCTTCCACCTGCCTTCCTCCCTCCCTCCTGCCCTTCTTTCCTTCCCTCCTTTCCGTCCTTCTTCCTTCCTCCCTCCTTTCCTCCTTCCTTCTTTCCTCCCTCCCTCCTGCTTTCCTCCCTCCTTTCCTTCCTTCCTTCTCTCCTTTCCTTCCTTCTTTCCTCCTTTCTCCCTTCCTTCCTACATTCCTTCCATCTTTCCTTCCTTCCGTCTTTCCTCCCTCCCTCCTTTCCTCCCTCCCTCCCTTCCTTCCTTCTTAACATTAATTTTAAATAGACACATGAAATAATAGACTTTACAAACACTCAACAGAAACATTAACGTCTCTTTCTTATTTTAAATCTTACCTGTGTCAACTTTAAAGAAGAGTGAGTCACTTTATTATCTGTACAGTGTAATAAACTTCATTAATTAATATAACTCCTTCCTCCCTTCCTTACTTCCTTCCCGCTGTCATGTTGTGCTTTCATCAACTGATTTAAACTCATATTATCATTAAAAACTTCAAACATGAAACTAAAAACAGCTCAAAGTAAAAAGTGACGCCAGCTGACTTTAACCTGGACAAACTCAAATTAAACAGATCCAGATTTTATTGTAAGTTTCAGTATTTTTAATATCGTTAAATTAATAGTTTTATCATGTTTTTAGTGAAGGGACTAACTTACAGCTCAGCTAGCTAACATCTGCTAGCTTCAGTCACAGATCGTTTATTCTCTTTAAAATATTTCTGTCAGTTACCTCTGAGACAAAAGACGCGATGACAGAGAGGTAATGTGTGTTAAGGCTCCGGTGTTCCTCCGGTTTCTCTCCGTTAACCCTCCGTTATTCCTCCGGTAAGCCCGTTACTGCTGTTGTTTTCGTCCGTTTGTTGTTTCGGGGAAAGATGTGCTGACAGCGGACAGACGTCTCACTCTGACCGCGTTTTCTGATCCCGTCTACGTAACTCACGTCTACGTAACTCACGTCTACGTAACTTACGTCTACGTAACTCACGTCTACGTAACTTACGTCCACACAAGGCAAGGGACAAGGGACAACTCAGTGTGCTTTACATAAAAACAAACATTTAACAGTAAGAAATGGAGACAAAAAACATTTTAAAAAATAAAAATAAAACCCAATAATAGTAAAAACACGGAAACATACAATTAAAAACAAAGAAACCCCCACTAATAATAATTTAAAAAACAAAGTACAGAAAAATAGAAAGAGATAAAAACTAAACTAAAAGCATAAAATAATGGTTTGTATTAAAGTCATTAAAAGTAAAAACAGTGCAAATGAAATATTTCAATATAAAGGACTTTCAAAGAGTTCGATCATAAACTCAGGAGAAACGTTTCAGCCCAATGTTCTCAGTAATACACGATCTTTGATCCTCTACGGCGTCCAAGGAGGGTCAAAAACAGTTTGACGCAGTTTCTCTGAATGTAAAATAAAAAGACTGAAAATGATCCATATTAAATAATTAATAAGTGAATATAAATATGAACAAATACAGACATATTTTAAAAATATATATTAAACTTGAAACATTAAAAATAAATCAAATAAAGTTTTTTATTCAAATAAATAATTTAAAACTCTCAGCTCATTATTATTATATTTAATTTTGCTTTTTTAAAAGTTTTTTAAAATTTGAATATATTTGAGTGTGTGTGTGTTCATGCACTTGTGTTGTATTTAGTTGTGTATTTTTAGCACTTTGGTTCTCCATGAGAGAGGAATTAATGTTTAATAAAATCAGATTTGTTGTTTTTGTCTCATAAAAAATCCTTAATATTTGATTAGTGATGGAAAATAAGTACATTATAATAAATACAATTATTTAAATACTTTACCGTACTGCAGTTAGAGGTACTAGTACTTTACTGTAGTACAGTTAGAGGTACTAGTACTTTACTGTAGTACAGTTAGAGGTACTTGTTAACAGCTCCACCAAATACTGATTCTTCCTCTAAACTTCTCACATGCTTTCATTTCAATAAATGTTCAAATGATCCAATATTTCAGCAACAATCAAAGATCAGAGAAAGCGTACAGTCTGTGTGGACAAACTAAAAGAAGCAGTGCAGATATCAATGAACTTTATTTGAAGTGAACACTGGTGACATAAAAACTGATTCATGAGCAGATTTGAAAAATGTTGATACAGTTTTGTGATTTATTGATTTTAATGCGGAATAAAAAAGCTCATTTATAAATGTTTTATTACCTGAATGCATCATTTAATATGTGGGAGATGTGCTTCTCTCAGTCACAGAGCTGACTGGTTGTTAACAGACATGATATTCTGTTTCTGAGAGGAATGAATCTGTTCACGGTGGATCGTTGAGGATCATTGAGGATCATTGAGGATCATTGAGGATCATTGAGGACCGTTGAGGACCGTCGAGGACCGTCGAGGACCGTTGAGGATCATTGAGGATCGTTGAGGATCATTGAGGAACGTTGAGGATCGTTGAGGATCTCAGAACGACGAGTACATGCCGAGCTTCTTGGCTGCCTCAGAGATCCTCGGGGCCTTCCTGTTGGGGAAGGGGTAGTAGTTCTGGTTTGTGGAGGAGCCGACCCCCCCGAGGCTCAGCTGCCTGGTGAACCTCGGCCCCAGACCCGAGGACTTCCTGGAGCCGCTCCAGGCCGCGCCGCTGCTGCTGGCCTGGAAGGTTGCAGAGTCGTTCTCCGTCAGGTCTGAGCTGCTGCTGCCATCAGAGCTGACGGCCCGAGCATTCCTGAGAGTCGCTGAAGGAGCCGCAGACGAGGCCGCCAGGAGGACCAGGAGCCTGGACCGGATCCATCCTGGTCCCATCAGCCTCAAAGACATCATCATCATCATCATCGTCGTCGTCTTCCTCTATGCAGGCGCTGCTGATGGAGCTGCGGTGTGAATCTGATGTTAAACCCAGAGAGAGTTTCCTGCATCTGGACTCCTCAGAGGAAGAAGACTCACGCCTGCTCAGAGAAGACGACAAGGAGGAAACAGTCAGAACACAGAGACCGGCGGACACAAATACAGGCAGAATCTGTTCTCAAGTATGTTTATTCAGTCCAAAATCACAGGGCAGAAATATAAAATCTCTAGGCAAACACTCGACACAATCCATCGACAGCTCTTCTCTACTCAACCATCTAGTGTGACATTCATGTAGAGATAAATAACAAAAAATCAACTGCTCAGAGATGTTTTGGTCATTTCACCGCAAACATTCATGAAACGGGATGATATTCAGTGTCTGAGAACAACCCTCCAATCCGGAATAAGAGCCATCCTACCCCCCCCCCCCCCCCCCTGTTATTACACCCAAGCAGTAATATTACATTTTCCTGCAGGTTCTGTCATTTCACACACATACAGCTTTAGTAAAAGTAGAGCTGGGCGATTATGGCAAAAATCAAAATCGTGGTTAATTGAACTTTTAACCTCGATTCTGATTAATGAAGGATTATCTCCAGCCTTGATGAACAATGATGTATCTTCACAGTTTCTTTAGTTTAGTATTTTCCACTGCTGCCCTCACACATGAGGATCTTTAGGGAGGTAAAATAAAGATGTTTGAAGGTGTGACTAAGCTGCGGTTAATGTCTAGTTTACTTGGTTAGAACTATGTAAAGATCATGGTTTGGGTTCAAGTGAAGGAAGGAAAGACGGGGGAGGGAGGGAGGAAGCTGTGGTTAATGTCTAGTTTACTTGGTTTGGGTTCATCACTGGAGACAAGTTTTAAATTCCTTAAAGATATGAAACCTTTGCTGTCATGGCAACAGTGAAAACCACCATTAACTGACATGAGCAAGATTAGAGTTCCTAAATGTCGGTTTTGATTATATTGCGATTAATTGCCCAGCTCTAGTAGTAAAAGTGTTCTCCAACTCCTCCCACATCTCCAGCTTAACTCACATTAACAGAGCTTCAGTCTTTCCATCGTCCAAGCAGTCCAATAAATCTTATGAATGGTTTTATATGTGATTAAGCAGGTCTGTATTCTGCCAGCTCATTTTCACACTGATTGATGTAATGTGCTTTTTCTGCCACTAGGCGGCACGGATGAGGAACGCAGGTCAAAGTTAAGCAGCATGAAGAATAAGGACCAGCGAACCTAAAGTGTAATGTTCCTATAAGAGGACACAGCTGACTATCTAGCTGCTAGCTGCTAACTAGCGGTGTTGTGAATGTTTGTGTCGCTGCTCGTTGAACAAGCCGCAGGATGAGACGTGTGATCATGTTTGTAAGTTAGATAAGAGTCAGAGTATCAGGATGCGGTCAGGCTCAGTGTGACACGTGATCACTTTATGAAGGTTTGAGTTGCTGTGTGGAACAATATCAGTGAAACATCATCATGAAATCTAAGAATTTAAAACTTACATTTGTCCTTTTTCTCTCAAAAGAAAACAAAAGGAAGTAATTTACACAGAAGACGAGTCTGTGGATGGACCTGAACTGTTTGGTGGGTTAATGTTACTGATGGTTTAATGATGGTTTAATGATGGTCTACTTTAACCCACCGGCTGTTGGTTGTCTCTGAGGAGGAAGTAGGAAGTGAGATGCTGATGGTGGGGCAGGAGCGGCGGTGGAGGCCCAGGTGGACGTGCCAGGGGTCAGGGGTCGTAGCCAGGGGTGACGGGCTGCTTTTTGGTTCCCATGACGACAAACCCTGAGTCACGGAGATGATGTTAACGGCCTCCGACAAATCCTCCGAGACTGGAAGAGAAAGTAAAGTGTAACACTACTATTAATAATATTAATACTACTACTAATACTACTATTAATAATACTACTACTACAAGTACTACTACTACTACTACTACTACTACTACTACTACTACTATTAATACTATTAATACTACTACTACAAATACTACTACTATTACTACTACTACTATTAATACTACTACTACAAGTACTACTACTACTACTACTACTAATACTACTATTACTAATATTAATACTACTACTACTACTACTAATACTATTAATACTAGTACTACTAATAATAATACTATTAATACTACTACTACTACTATTAATACTACTATTACTAATATTAATACTACTACTACTACTACTAATACTACTACTACTACTACTACTACTAATACTACTACTAATACTATTAATACTAGTACTAATACTACTACTACAAGTACTACTACTACTACTAGATTCATTGAGACCATGTAAATGTAGTTTAATGTATATTCTTCATATATTCTGCAGACAAACATATTTATTCACAGAGCTGAATTTTAGTTTTCTTCTCAACAATAAACTCGTTTCCTGTTTCCTGTTTGTGTGACCGCAGCACCCTGAGGTGAGCTCAGGTGAGCTAACAGCTGATTCCTCACCTTGCTTGAAGAGCAGAACCTGAGTGTGCTGCTTCTGTCGCTCCCTGCTGCTCCTGTACTGAGCTGTCAGAGCAGAGATGTCCATGTTCCTCCTGTCCTCCTCTTCCTCCTCCTCCTCTTCCTCCTCCTCTCTCACCAGCAGCTGTCTCTTCCTGTTCGTACCTGCAGAGGACACGGCAGGCACGGTGACCTTTGACCTGCACACACCTGTACTCAGCGCCAGGCACGGTGACCTTTGACCTGCACACACCTGTACTCAGCGCCAGGCTTATCAAACATGTAAAAAGGATCAGTTTACGATGAGAAAGGAAGGAAAGAAGGACAGAGGAAAGAAGGAAGGGAGGAAAAGAGGAAAGAGAGAAGAAGGAAGGACAGACTGAAGGAAGGAAGGGAGGAAAGGAGGAAGGAAGGAAGGAAGGAAAGGAAGGAAGGACGGAGGGAGGAAGGAAGAAAGAAAGGGGGGTGGAGGAAAGAAGGGAGGAGGGAGGGAGAAAGGAAAAGAGGAAGGAAGGAAAGAAGGACAGAGGAAAGAAGGAAGGGAGGACTGAGGAAAGAAGGAAGGAAGAAAGGGGGATGGAGGAAGGAAAGGAGGAAAGAGAGAAGAAGGAAGGACAGATTGAAGGAAGGAAGGGAGGAAAGAAGGAACAGTCAAGAGAGTACGTTAAAACAGACTGAAACTGACCTGATAAAGTCTCCCTGCTGGTATGTGTGTGTGTGTGTGTGTGTGTGTGTGTGTGTGTGTATGTGAGTGTGTGTGTGTGTGTGTGTGTGTTACCCTGCAGCAGCTCCCCACTCGGCGCCACGCAGCAGCAGCAGGAGCAGGACATCCTGTTGGCATCAGCAGCAACACACCTGCTGCAGGAGTCTTCTCCTCTGTCCAGCTGCTGCAGGAGTCACGGTGCGTTCAAGGTCCGTTCAGAAAGCTCCGACACGCCGAAACATCGTCTTCAAACCCGTCCGCACGCATCCAGACGGGATTAAACTGCAGAGAAGACGAATTTAAAGGCTGATAGGGAGCGGAGAGCTGAGAGGAAGGAGGCTGGACCGATAAACACACACACACACACACACACACACACACACACACACACACACACACACACACACACACTAATCTCTGACTGTGTACACAGTGAAGGACGCCGTGTTGACCTTTCCATTGTTACTGAAGAACAAATAAAACATTCTTTATTCCAGACGAGAAGAAATTATGGTCAACTGGTTCATGGACCAGTTTATACCAGTTTATATCAGTTTTAGGGCTGTCAAACGGTTAATTTTTTTTTAATCGAGATTAATCGCAGAGTTTCCATAGTTAATCACGATTAACCATTTGAAGGCAGTTTTAAGCCCATAATGTAAAGCATTTCTTACCAGAGTGTCTTAACTGGGAATCAATCACGGCTCTGCTGCGACTCCCACACTCCAAAATGGTCCTTTGGTGGAGCTGAGGCTGGCTTGGCTGCACCTGGGTGTTTAGCGTGGAGGTGCTAACTCAAACTCCACGTACTCCGGTGGTAGTTAAACTCCGTTTGACACAGGTTGCATTTTACTTTTGACTTGTCAACTGAAGCGTCTGGAAGTGTTTTAAAGTTAAACAAGCCGTTCAAAAGTCCAGTAGCTCTCTTACTTTCCATCAGCGCGGTAGGTTTACTGCAGGAGGCCACTTCAAAGCATAGCGCTACAGCTAGAGGAGCCGTCTACGGGGAGTAGAAGGGACAAAAAGGCTTGACACATTAAAATGAGATTTTAAAAAATTAACGCGTTATGGATTGCATTAATCTAATCGTGATTAACGCGTTAACGCTGACAGCCTTAATCAGTTTATACCAGTACAAGCTCAGTCTGACCCATAGACTGTAAAAAGAATGGACGTAGCACCCGTGATGTCACCCATTGGTTTGGGGGAGTGTGTTTTGTGCCTCTACTATGGGCATTAGGACTGCGCCATCTTGGATTTTAGTGGGCGTGTACTTTCCATATTTGGAGGAGAGGCGATAACTCTATGGGTCAGCCGGGGTCAGCCGGCCGAGATCCCGCCCACTGAACTCGGATTAACCGCACCGAACGGAGCTAGCCTGAGGCTAATCAGCTAGGCTAGGCTAACCAGCTAGCCTGAGGCTAATCAGCTAGGCTAGGCTAACAAGCAGCTACTGGCAGCAGCTACACGGCAGTCCAGCCTCCAGCACAGCGACCTGACAGCCACCGACTCGACCGCAGGTAACGTTAAGTTCCTTATAAAAAAATATATAACGCTGCAGCACTTGAAATAATGATTACTGTTTTATTGAGGTTATACTACATAAGAAATAAAGTTAAATAAGTCCGCTGGGGACCAAAACTCATCTTAACCCTCAGATCTTGTTAGAAATGACACCACCATGATGAAGTTAAAATAGGTATTACAATATACATATTTTTGTTGCTTAGGGTTAGGTGTCTTCTAATGATGTGTACTTTTATCAATATTTTATTATAATTCAATCCTTTCATGGCCTGTGTTAGTGAGGGACCGCTAATATCCGTCATAAAAAATGTTGAAAAACTGCAATAAAATAAAAAATAATTTTGTTTCCTCCAACTATTATGAGTCTGACCACAGCTTAGATAACGAGCTGTAAAACAGCACGAATGGATCTATAATAGATATATACATGCTTATAGACTGTGTGAGTGTGTATGTGTGTGTATGAGTGAGTGTATGTGTGTATGTGTGTGTATGAGTGAGTGTGTGTGTGAGTGTGAGTAAGTGTGTGTGTATTTGATCTATTTCAGTCTTGTTGTCCTTTATAAAGTGTGTTCATTTGTTTTTGTCGCATTTCTGCAGCTGTTAAACTGTTAATATTATTAATATGAACATTAGTAGTTGTGTAACGTGAACATGTTTTAATGTGTAACATGTTATTCAGTCATTAACTCCTCTGTGTGTGTGTGTGTGTGTGTGTGTGTGTCTCTTTAAATATTTAACCCTTCCTGCTCCGCGGCTCAGTGTGTTTCCTCCTCATGGCTGCTGCTGGTTCTGCTGCTGCTGCTGCTGGTACTGGTACTGGTGTTACTGGTGTTACTGGTGTTACTGGTACTGGTGTTACTGGTACTGGTACTGGTTCTGGTTCTGTGTACCTGGGCTTTGACTTCAGCACTCAGCAGGTAAACAAACCTCTTCCTGGTTCACGTGCTGACGTACCAGCTGCGGGTTATCACGCAGACGCGGAGGGAGCGACAGCGTGTGCGTGTGTTTGTGTTTGTGTGTGTTTGTGCGCGCGTGCGTGTGGGTGTGCGTGCGCGTGTGTCTTTTAAGTATTTTAAACGTTAAAAGCGATTTTGAGTGTTGGAGTTTCAGTCAGATTGAGTGTGTGACGTTTCCGGTGATCAGCTGACGGACTTCGGACCTGCAGCTGTTAATAAGTACTGAAAGAAGTACTAATACACACTTTACTGCAGTATTATAGTGATGTAGTATGCAGTATTACAGTAAAAGTACTGCAGTATTATAGTGATGTAGTATGCAGTATTACAGTAAAAGTACTGCAGTATTATGAGTGATGTAGTATGCAGTATTACAGTAAAAGTACTGCAGTATTATGAGTGATGTAGTATGCAGTATTATAGTAAAAGTACTGCAGTATTATAGTGATGTAGTATGCAGTATTACAGTAAAAGTACTGCAGTATTATAGTGATGTAGTATGCAGTATTACAGTAAAAGTACTGCAGTATTATGAGTGATGTAGTATGCAGTATTACAGTAAAAGTACTGCAGTATTATAGTGATGTAGTATGCAGTATTACAGTAAAAGTACTGCAGTATTATAGTGATGTAGTATGCAGTATTACAGTAAAAGTACTGCAGTATTATAGTGATGTAGTATGCAGTATTACAGTAAAAGTACTGCAGTATTATAGTGATGTAGTATGCAGTATTACAGTAAAAGTACTGCAGTATTATAGTGATGTAGTATGTAGTATTACAGTAAAAGTACTGCAGTATTATAGTATTGTAGTATGTAGTATTACAGTAAAAGTACTGCAGTATTATAGTGATGTAGTATGTAGTATTACAGTAAAAGTACTGCAGTATTATAGTGATGTAGTACTGGTTACTGGTTATTGATTATTGATGATTGTGTTGCAGTTGAAGGTTTTGGCCATCGATGGAAACCTGAACGTGCTTCATCAGAATAATGTCCAGTTTGACTCGGAGCTGCCTGAGTTCAGGTAATGATGTCATCGTCACAGCTGGTAATGATGACTTCATCACAGCTGGTAATGATGTCATCATCACAGCTGGTAATGATGTCATCACAGCTGCACATTTTAATATTCACTCAGTTTATTGTTCAACTGAAATATGAAAAGTTCTGATATGAAATAATTAAAATCTGAGTTTACTGTTAATGAGTAACTGGTTATAATGGACTGCAGCTCTAAACATTAGTGTGATTATTGGTTATTGATTATTAGAAACACTTTCAAATGTCTTTATATGAGCCTCTTCAATAATAATATAATTAATATAATTGATATAAAACTTAAACATTAATGTGCTCAGGACTCAGGGAGGAGTTCATATCCAACCTGACGGACTGACTGTTACCTCACCTGTACTGATGTGGGTCCAGGTACGCACACACACACACACACACACACATAAACACACACACAAACACACACAGACACACACAGCTAACACATACACATAAACACACATAAGCACAAACACACACACACACACACACACACACACACACACACACACATAAACACACATAAACACACACACACACACATAAACACACATAAACACACACACACACACATAAACACACACACACACACAAACACACACATACATAAGCACACACACACACACACACACACACACACACACACACATTAACAAACACACACACACACACACACACACA
>JAJDFG010000371.1:357500-442500 GCA_021039105.1 Scomber colias
CTGTAACACACACACACACACACTGTAACACACGCACACACACACGCACACACACACACACACACTGTAACACACACACACTGTAACACACACACACTGTAACACACACACTGTAACACACACACACTGTAACACACACACACACACACACACACACACACTGTAACACACACACACACACACACTGTTTTTGTGTGTCGTATCTCCAGGGAGAAAGGAGAAGTATTTATAAAGGGAAGGAAGAAACAAAAGAAAGGAAAGAAAGGGAGAGAGGAAGGAAGGAAGGAAGGAAGGAAGGGAGGGAGGAAGGACAGATGGTTAACGATGCTGCTCTCTGATTGGTTAACGATGCTGCTCTCTGATTGGTTAACGATGCTGCTCTCTGATTGGTTTTCAGGCCTGAAAGCAGAATCTGGAGTTTCGTTTTCCGACGTCGTTAAAAACGCGACGAAGCCGAAGCTAGCCGCTAACCCTCACGCTACCGCTCAGGAGGTACACACCAGTGGCGAGCGGTGACCTTTTACTGTGGTCATGCTGAAGTGTCAATACCATGTGCGCCGTAAGGGGGGTATTTATTTATAAATAAAAATTATAATATGGTTTTTAACTACTATATTTATTTATTTATATATATATATATATATATATATATATATATATATATATATATATATATATATATATATATATATATATATATATATATATACATACATATATACATACATACATACATACATATATATACATATATATATATATATATATATATATATATATATATATATATATATATATATAAAACTACTATATCAACTCACACTTGCCCCATGTTACCAACAACAGTGTGTTGGAGTTTACAGTGTATGTAGGCTAAATGAAAGCAGAAATATTCAGCACTGACAGCCGATAACTTGACAGCAGCGGATCCACGGTAACCATGGTAACCATACAAACAAAGAAAAACAAGTTACACTCCCGGGAACTTTCGATGCGTGTCATTGGACAATAACTGCAATGACGTCATACACACCAGACCCCGAGCATAGCCGCCCGCTTTGTTTGCCGGTACCGGTAACTCAGACAAAGTTACCGATAAACAAAAAATGTGTAAGAGGTAAGAGTGCCAACAATTTTTGTTTAATTTGTTGAAAAATTAAGATGTTGTACACAGAAAATGAGGTCCTCCCTCGGTGGGGATCGTCTAAATACACGTAATCTCCCCTTGACGTTAAGATAAGCTGCTTCATCGACAGTAAACAGCCTCTAGCAGTAACTGTACTACTCAGTGTCACAGATTAGGCACAGAGACCAAAACAGTAGAACTAAGGTATTTTATAATTGAACACTCTGCCGGATTCATATTTTCAATTATTTTTATTAAAGCGCATGCACTGCATTTATAGCTTATTATGACCGCTCGCCCATGATACATAATATTGATATTAATATTAATAGATGAATATTAATAGATTTATAATATCACTTTAACTCAGCGGCCGGTTCAGTGACTCGAGCATTTCTGTGTTTCAGGTTTACGACCCGATGCTGAAACGCTTCGCTCGATTGGAGGAGAGAGTCCTGCAGGAGTCCCGCCCCTGAGCCGCCGCCAGCCAATCAGCTCTGCCGGCCAGGCGTGCCCTCTCCTCTGATTGGACGGCTTTAAACACACTTAGAAATGTTCAGGAACTAAAACGGATTTAAAACAACAGAAATTAATTAATTATTATTCATTGATTAAAAACATTTAAAAGATGATTCTAACACAAAGATGTTAAATATTAAACAGTTACAGGAGTTAAAACGTGTTGGAGCAGTTTGGAGCCTCAGACAGGAAGCTTTGCTACAGGTCATTTCCTGTCGGCCCCTCTGCCAGATACTATCAAAATAAAGCGTTTGGATGGATGACGTCATCTGAAACTTATTTTTGTAACGTTTAATTTCCAATAAAAATAAATGATGATCATCTTTCTTCTCAGAATCGTGTGTGTGTGTGTGTGTGTGTTACTCTGTGTGTGTGTGTGTGTGTGTGTGTGTGTGTGTGTGTGTGTGTTACTCTCTGCGTGTGTGTGTGTTACTCTGTATGTGTGTGTGTGTGTGTGTTACTCTGTATGTGTGTGTGTGTTACTCTGTGTGTGTGTGTGTTACTCTGTGTGTGTGTGCTACTCTGTGTGTGTTCCTCTGTATGTGTGTGTGTGTGTGTGTGTGTGTGTGTGTGTGTGTGTGTGTGTGTGTGTGTGTGTGTGTGTGTGTGTGTGTTACTCTGTGTGTGTGTGTGTGTGTGTGTGTGTGTGTTCCTCTGTATGTGTGTGTGTGTGTGTGTGTGTGTTCCTCTGTATATGTGTGTGTGTGTGTGTGTTTGTTACTGTGTGTGTGTGTTCCTCTGTATGTGTGTATGTGTGTGTGTGTGTTACTGTGTGTGTGTGTTCCTCTGTATGTGTGTGTGTTACTGTGTGTGTGCGTTTCACACTCGGCTGCGGACCGATCCAGTGAGAGTTGGAGGTCACGGTCTGATGAAGCCAACAGGACCACATCATCCGCAAAAAGCAGTGACCCAATCCTGAGGTCACCAAACCGGACCCCCTCTACACCCTGGCTGCGCCTAGAAATCCTGTCCATAAAAATTATGAACAGGATCGGTGACAAAGGGCAGCCCTGGCGGAGACTGACCTGTGATGATTATGATCCAGGCCACACAACACAAACTGCTGCTTCCAGATAAATAGTAATACATTTATAAAACTAATACAGACCCGCTATAGCTACATGTAAGTTATTGGGTTATGTGAAAATGCAATAAATAAATAAATAAATAACTTTACACCTGCACTTTCATGTGGTCAAGCACTCCCTGATATTAATCTAATCACCCACAAAACATTTTAATGCCAGTTGTAAAAAGGGTGAAAGTCTGTCAGATTACATTAATTATTAGTATTTTTCATTTATTTATTTTATTTTATTTTATTTTATTCATTTGTATGATGACGGATGTGTGTAATTTACTTTGGTGTTTACATACTATATTTAATTTATTTATCTTATTTTTTGTGTGATGAAGAAACTAGCCAGGACCACCTCTGAGCTACACATTCATCAGAGTTCATCTCAGCTCTGGATTTCATCTGATTTCTGCAGCTCGACCAGAAGGTGGCGCTGTTGGAAGCTAACAGAACCGAGGTCAAAGGTCACAGGTCCTTCACTTACCTTCAGCCAGGTGATACACAACAAGACACAAATATGAAACAATCAACACAAACAGTATAAAATCTAAAAAAAAAGAAACGCTTACGTCACATCATGTGACTTTTTAAACTGTGTACCACACACACACACACACACTCACACACACACACACACACACACACACACACACACAAACATGACTTCCAGTAAAAACTAAGTTTCCAGTGAACAGGAAAAAGGAAAGAGGTATGGGGGAGGATCAAACAGGCAAGAAGTTAAAGTTCAAAGTATTCAGACTGATCGGAGCAGAAAGAGGAAACAGCGAGTCTGAACCAGGTGAGTGTTAATATCAGGACTGTAAATAATGATTACTGTCATTATTGATCAATCTGATGATTCTATTTCTGTTTAATTGTTTAATTGATGAAAGTGTCAGAAAACATTGTGTGGCCTCCAGAAGTTTATCGTAGTGATGGCCTGATGCATCGATGTTGTTGTCTAAGCTGCTTTCTAACTATGGCTCAGAGTTAAGGAACAGACTACTGCTATACTTTGCTTTCTTGTTACATTTCATGTTCCTAATGATCTGATGTGCACAGACTAATAACACAATACAGTTAACATTTTGAGTTCCACAACAATCTGTGTTTTATGTGTTAGTCGATTAAATGTTTGACAGCTTCATTTGAAGGAAAACATTTATTATAAGGAACAGAACATTTTAGATGTAAAGGTTGATTCATGTGAAGACACAGTGTATGTGCAGGAATGTACCAAAGAGCAGGATATCATGAGTGTGGCGTGTTAGTGCAGCAAGTGGCTGAGTTTGATAAATGAGAGTGAAGTGGCACTCAGGCTATAAACAGGAAGCATCTGGTCATGTGTCTTAGCATGCGTTTCCCTGCTTAGAAAAAGGTGGATTTGGGTATTTGGGTGAACCCTTTCAGTCTCTTTCTTTGTTCAAATAAACTGAATCACAATTCTACAAGTCTGTTGAAGCCTCACTTTCAGCAGAATTGGCAGACACAGGGTTCTTCTTAATTCTCTTCAGTGATGTCTCCTCACTGAAATGTCATTTTGATGTTTGAGTGAGGAGGATCTCTGAGGAGATATGAGCTATGATACATGAGAGCAGAAGTCTTTACCTGCCAACACGTCCTTTTATTGATTGATTGGCTCCAGCTGATCAGACTGATTGATACATCACTGCAGTTTGACAGGAAGTGGAGACACATTTAGTTTTCTGATTCATCATCTAGTTCAAAATCTGTTAACTATCTTTTCATGATGTTATTTCTCTCATTAACTGTTATTATTGATCAAATTAACATAAGTTAGAGTCTATCAGACACTTTTTAAACACGTCAACGTCATTTCATGTGAGGCTGAACATTCCTGACTGATCATATTGAGAGTTATGAAATAATGCATTCACAATCAGAATATCATTAAATACAGACACTAACAAACAATAAATAACATTTTCACCCCAACAGTTCTAATTTAATGTGACTCACTGCTGAGCTCTAAATAGAGAGAAGTCACAGTTAAGAAGCACACACATGTTTATCTGAAGTCTGTTTGTTGGATTTAAACCAGAGTCAAAGTTTCTCTTAATAAACTGATCAGCAGTCAGTTATTAGAGGTTGGAGTTGACAGAGCAGAAGGAGGAAAACAGGGTGAGTGTTGATTTAACATTGTTCTGATTTTCCTGTAAAGAAAAACTATGTGTTCATTATTCTGTTACTTTCCTGTTGTGTTGGTGTTGAGCCAGGCTCACATACACACTTTGCTCTTTTCTATAAAGTAGTGAAGAACAATTCAGATCCTTTACTTCAGTAAAAGCACTAATATAGTAATGTAGATTCATTATCTAGCCTTTTCTTTTTCATTCATTTCAACTTAAATCGCCATTTTTGAACACATCACTCCTTCCCTGCAGCACCCATATCAGGGTCAGGGTCAACCCCATCCTAACCCTAACCCTCCCGTCTGGACTACTGTAACTCTCTCCTCTTTGGTCTTCCACGGATATCTCTCCACAAACTCCAACTTGTACAGAACGCAGCCGCTCCTATCATAACCAGAACTCCCTCTATTGAACACATCACTCCTGCCCTGCAGTAGCCCCCCAACCCTAACCCCCCCGCACCACCACCTCAGGAACTCCCTCTATTGCCCAGCAGCAACTTCACTGGCTCCCTATCAAATCTTGCATTGACTTTAAGATTCTACTCCTCACATTCAAGATCCTTCACAACCTGGTTCCATCATATCTCTTTGAACTTATTCACATCTACACACCTTCTCCAACTCTCCGATCCTCCTCTGCCAACCAGCTCTCTGCCCCATCTGCCAACTTAACCACCATGGGGTCAAGAGCCTTCAGCCTATCGCCCCCCCCCCCCCCCCCCCCCCCCCCCCCAACCCTAACCTTAACCCCTTCCCCACCTCAGGAACTCTCTCTCACCTGACATTTGCACTTCAGACTCTGTCTCTCACTAACTATGCAAATCTTCATTCTTGTTTATTTATTGTATTAATGCACTTTGTAGTCTCGTTCATATTTATTCTTTATCTTTGCACTAAATGTCTGATTTATATTGTTTGATGTACTGTTGTTGTGTTATATGAGCCTTGTAAGGTGACCTTTAGTGCTTTGAAAGGCGCCTTTAAATAAAATGCATTATTATTATTATTATTTCCTGTTCCTCCTCATGAAGACTAATGCTGCTGCTGTGTTTAGTATTTATGGATCTATGCTGCCCCCTGCTGGATTACACTGAAACACCTTAAACCTCTTCACTTCTCTGCTGAAGTTTGTGACATTTAAATTTATGTCCCAATGAAAATGTATTAATTCAGTTTATTTAAACTCAAAAAGTTGAATAATTATGAATCATTACAAACCATTTTACACTAAAATGAAACAATATTGAAAATGTTTATTGTATTTTATTTGATTTCTTTGTTTGATTTCTTTTATATTGGTATTTTAAATCTTCCATAGTCCTGCAGGTTGTTTCTACGTTCTTTACTGTTTATTTCTGTTAGCTGATTGAATTCTTTGTCCTGAGATCACAACCAGTGTTTCTGCTTCCCCTCTCAGACTGAATGAAGTCCATGTGATGAGTGATTGTGTTGAAGAAGAGGAGGAACGGATCTGATACAGAATCTGAAGAGTGACTGAACCAAAGAACCAACGTAAGATATCACATGACATCACATTACCTTCATTTGACAGACTTACAGTCAAACTCTATAGAAACTAAAGTTTAGTGATGCTTTCCCCTCAAACTAGCAACTAAGAAGCTGTTCAGGACTCTAACACAGGACCTTAAAGCATCAGCTGTTATTTCTGACTACTTTGTTTATACAGAATGGATGAAGAAACTTTCTTTGTGTGTGTACAAGTTAAAGTGCAGGTGATTTACTCATTAGTTATGGTTACTTTACTTGACTTGAGAGCAACTTTTAGTCACCATTTTATTCTCCTTCATGAATATTAAACTCTAAATAAATGTATCTGACAGTTGGAGTAACTACTGACTTTATAGATTATGATCTTACCTACAAATTTGATTATGTGCTAATTTAAATTATTTATATAGATGGAAACTGTACTGAGTGTACTCTAGGACATTATGTCCATATAACCATCTATATATTTATGTATCAGCCTTAAAATAATATATAATGTAACATTGCAGTTGAAAATGTGGGGGTGTTAGCTTTTACTAGCATAACACACCTCAATCTGTACAGTAAGTGAATAGAGATGCATTGTATTGTGGGTAATGTAGGCACTAGGCATTGACAGGAAAGAACATGTGGAATAAAAGGTATGATATCTCTGGTTCTGCTGCACTGATTTTATTCCTGTTTTTTAAAACTCTTCTTTGTGAATGTTAAAGGAAAGCTGAATCAGTGGAGTGCTGTTTTAGTTATGAGTTCATTATCATATGTTGGGCAGCTGTAAAAATACAGATCATTTAGGAATATATGATGGAAGGTTATTCAAAGAAAGAGGATATCACCCTCGATAGACACAGTTCACACTGTGATGGTGAAACTGGGCTAGACAGGCATCAGCTCATAGAGTCTCCTCGCTCCTCGCCTGAACTGGAAGTTGGTCCGAAACGTTATTTTGATAGTCGTCCCACTTATTTCAGCTGGAGGAGCGATGAAACATGAGAGCAGCCTCCACGAAAGTCCTTACCTGCCAACACACCATTTATTGATTGGGCGGGACTAAGACGCGAGTGAGGGAAGCGTGGAGGCAATCTAAGAGTATTGGGAAGCGCCCTTTAATTATCTGCCACAGTCTCCACAGACAACTACAAGCCAAGTTCACTGAAACACTCGGAGCTGATTGGACAAACTCTGATCAGCTGTTCTGACACAAACTCTGAGTTTCAGTCTCAGGATTCATGGACTCACTGTTCAGCGTTAGACTCTGAGTCTGTTAAAGCTGCTTCTGGAAAATAATGATTTCTAGTACAATGAGGAAGTCTTCATGTTGGTGTTTGTAACAGCAAACAAACAGTCAGAAAAGTTACAGAAAGCTCTTAAATTAAACTCACAGCTCACACTTTAAGCTGGAAATGAATCTAGAAAACTGATTTTTAATGGAGACACACAGATATGTTTGTCTTTATGTCCTTATGGGGAACTTCACTGACATAATGCATTCACAAACTAAATGTCTAAACCCAATTCTAACCTTCACCTTAAAACAAAGTTTCTCTTTGTGATGACTAGAAAACACACATGGTTGTAGTTAAAGTTATGTAAACTAATAAGAAGCTACTAAGTTGAGAGGCAGGACTGGGTTTATTATACTGTGTATGTGTGTGTGTCTCCAGTGTTACTGGTTTACCTCTCAGACTCCAGAAGATGAAGAAAGAGGAGGACGGAGCAGAGTCTGTAATGTCCAGGTATCTGTCTATGAAGAGTAACCGGTCTAAAGGTTATCCTCTATACTTCAGTAATGAATCTGGATCCTCAGACTCAGAGTAAGAGACTGTTTCTACTGTAAACTGACCTGAAGATGAGTCAGTGAGATGCTTTCATGAAGATTGTTGTGTAGATATGAAGGAAAGAAATAATGAAGTAGTTTCCATTCAGCTGTAATCTACAACAGACCCAGAACACACTGGAGGGATTACATCTCTCTGCTGGTCTGGGAACAGCTGGGGGGGGGGGTCTCTGCTCAGTAGGGCTGGGCATTATATCGATATTATCAGTATCATGATATGAGACTAGATATGGTCTTAGATTTAGGATGATGTAATATGATGTCATCAGAGTTTCTCTTCCTGCTTTTAAATGTTGTGTTACCGTAAAAATGTGTAACTGATCTGTTATTTACCTTTTACCTACTTTGTCATTGTATCCACATTACTGATGATTATTTATCAAACATTTCATTGTGAAAGCATCAACAGTCATCTCTACACTATCGTTGTGATATGGATATCGAGGTATTTGGTCAAATATATCGTGATACTTGATTTTGTCCGTATCGACCAGCTCTACTGCTCAGCCTGATGCCACAGTGACCTGACCCAGATAAGACAGAGGATGGATAGATGGATCTTTTTTTTCTTAAAGTTTCTGAGACATTTCATAGTGAGCACAGAGGATCAGCCAATCAGCAAACAGATTCAGTAATATCAGTTATACAATAATATCTAACTGTGTTTGTACTGAATCAGTTTTACAGATTCTCAGAAAAGAAAATTGATAACTGCAGTTCATTCAGTCGTCTGTCATGCAAATCTTAATATTTAATTACATTAATATTTAATCATGTATCATTTCATATTTTCATTTGTTTCATTTTCGTCAAAAGTCACTAAATCTTCCTGCTTATGGATGTGAATCTAACATAGAGCTGGAAATTAATCAAATCTTATTTTTACTAATGATTTTAGCTTCCAGTGATCACAGAAACAAAATCATTGAGATAAAATGCATTCCATATCACAATTCATCATCATCATTCATCATTTTGTCTCATATTATTAATACAATAATGTAGTTCAGGTGTCACTGAACAGATCTATGATTTCACAGAAACATCAGTACTGATGATGGCTGTTTTCTCTCCTTCATCTGCAAGATTAAATTATAATAAGATAAAAGTTTGCAGGTCTGAGAGAGAGTGATGAGAATGATTGTTTCATTGAAGCACAGTGAGACAGCATCAGCTGAACTGGGAGTGTTCTGGTAGCTTACTGGTTAACATGAATGTTATATAATCACTATAATCTGCTATTCCAGCAGCAAACATTTGTTTCATATCATCACCCCTCTCTCTCTCTAAAATATTTTAAAAACTATAGAAAAAGAATAGCTGAACCACTGATGTGAAAAGAGAAATGTTCATCACATTACAGGATGTCAAACTGTTCTGTCATCAAACATATTAAATAAATATAAAGTTTCCTCTTTCATGATAACAATGTTGTAATATATTACTGACTTTCTGTCTGTAGACTCTCAGCTCTGAAGTCTAACCCCTCCCATCTGACACATCTGAACCTGAGCTTCAACAAACTGTCTGATTCATCAGTGAAGCTGCTGTGTGATTTTCTGGAGAGTCCAGACTGTAAACTGGAGGATCTGAGGTCAGTTCACTGACTGTCTGTTACTATTGTTGATCTTAATGTTTAACAACTGAACCTAATTTATGTTCATACATAACTTACATCATGAACTTCATTTGTTTCCATATTAATATTTTACTGAACAAAGTTTAGTGTGTAGTTATAAAAGATGACTGATTGTTAAAGAAAGTGTAGAAAATAGAAAACAAGTTCAACAGTTAAATATTTATTCGATTCAGTGTCTTTGACATTGTGAGGAAAAACTCTGCTTTTTCTGTCCTCCTCTCACTGTGACGTCAGTCTGCTCCGACACAAACACTCCTTAACTTACAGTTTATTACACTAATCAAGATGTCCTCATGTTAACTTAGTGGAGACAGACATGAGATCAGATCACACACACACACTGTGCACATTATGGAAGCCTCAATGTAACTCCATGTTCTCTCCTTCATCTGCAAGATTAAAGCTAAACAAAGATTAAAGTCTGCAGGTCTGAGAGAGAGTGATGAGAATGATTGTTTCATTTAAACACAGTGAGACATGTTTCCTTACTAGATAACATGAATGATATATAACCACTATAACCAGTTCTATTCCAGCGGTGGACATTTGTTGCATATCACACCCCCCCCCCCCCCCCCCCTCTCTCTCTCTCCACTGATGTGAAGAGCAGATGTTAGTCACATTACAGGATGTCAAACTGTTTACTATATTTCAATGTTGTAGTATTTGTGTCATTACAGACTTTGGGGCTGTGGACTCTCAGAGACTCACTGTGAAATTTTGGTCTCAGCTCTGAAGTGCAACCCCTCCCATCTGACACGTCTGAACCTGAGCTTCAACAAATTGTCTGATTCATCAGTGAAGCAGCTGTGTGGTTTTCTGGAGAGTCCAAACTGTAGACTGAAGACTCTGGAGTAAGTTCACTGACTGTCTGTTACTATTGTTGATCTTAATGTTTAACAACTGAACCTAATTTATGTTCATACATAACTTACATCATGAACTTCATTTGTTTCCATATTTATGTTTTACTGTACAAAGTTTAGTGTGTAGTTATAAAAGATGACTGATTGTTAAAGAAAGTGTAGAAAATGTTCACTGTTAGTTGTTAAAGTCAATGAATGTTTATAATTGTTGGTAAAGAGTCACATCTGTATACAGAAGATCCTCTCAACTAATATCTGTTTGAAACTGATCCAGTTTACTTGATGAAGGAGAAATATTTCTTTATTATATTCTTTAATGTGTTTTAGTGAATGAATGTATTTAGTTCAGAACACACACACACACACACTCACACTCACACACACACACACACACACACACACACACACACACACACACACACACACACACACACACACACACACTCTCAGTGTTAACATGAATATGTGTCAGGTTTTGTCCTTTAGATTGTGTGCAGCTTCTCCACTTGAAAGAGACAGACCCATCTACTCAGAGTTTAACTGATTCACTCAGTGAAACAAACTGCTTTTCCTTTTCCCTTCTTTTATTTGCAGGTGCAGTTTAGTTGACAGATGAATGGCATTAGTTATATTTCATTAGTCTCATTAGCTTCATAAGTTGTTTCATTAGGTGAAAAACCTTTAAACAAAGAAAAGAGAAAAATAAAATATTATAAATACTGTTTATTCTATTGGAAATAAATAAACAGGAAATTAATATAAACAGGAAAATATACATATTTGCAAATATTGAAAAAAACCTCAGTGTTTTATTTCCATTAAATGAAACATGAAGTAAATAAAGTAACTCACTGTCATCATTTGAAGCTTCATATCAGCTAATGAATGAATTTTAATACTTTTTAATGGTTACTGCATTTTAATATTAATGAAACCCTTTAAATGATGTAGCTTTAAAATGACACAATGTTTTTAAAGCAACCTTCCACACATAAACTATTATGACATTAATAAATACTCTCACAATCAACAGATTAAATATAAATCATCAAGCCACTAAAACGAGACGGTGACGAGACGTGACCAACATCTTTAAACACTGTGACTAAATGAACTAAAAGAATAAATCTACTTCATTAAATCACAACTTCAATAAAATCTCTTTTTCTTTTTCATCCAAAAACGAGGAGACAGAATATGAGCTAGTTTCTCCATAAACAGAGCCTTCATTGGATGTGTGTTAGTTTAGCTTCCTGTGCTGGTGTGACTCTGTGAGGAACAACGTTACAGAAAGCATCACAGCCTTCTCTCTGATCGCAGCAACAGTAGAGCTCCTCAATCCTCTCAAACTGTAACCACGGTAACCACTGGAGGAGAGACCAGATACGATTTTAGAGGATGGAGACGTCCTTTACTCAGAAGCATCGTCTGTTTCTGATCAGCTGATCACAGCTGTCTACTCCAGTTCATACAGTGAATCTGTAGTTTCAGACACACTGTTGTATTTTCTCTGTTTCATTAAAAATAAAATCAAACCAGTCTGAACTGGTTTAGACTGGTTCTGGTTTAACACTAATATTGATTTATAAGTGTGTTTTACTTGTGTGATATAGGTTTATTACTAATATGTCATCATTTGTGATCAATAACATAACTATTTATATTTATATAAAGAACCTCCACTGAATGTTGAATCTAATCCTGTTAACTGTTTAATGATTTACATTTTTCTTTATTATTTATCTTTAATTATAGTTCTGACAGCTCAGCTCCTTTAAACTACTGAAAATATATTTTTATACAACAAACATTTGAAAGGTTTTTTTAATCAATATTTAGTTGTTTTTAATTAAAATGTATAATTTAATATAACTTAAACAGCTCAGGGACGTTCAAGCTGCAACATGTTTGTTCACTTTTTACATCGTCAGTTTAAAATAATGAAAATGTTTTTGAATTAAATTAATTTTAAAAGTGATTCATTGAACCAGGATGTTGTCTAGTAGAAATGAACGAGACACTGTTGAGATCTCTGCTCTACTTTCTTTTCCTCTGGGACACTTCCAGAATAAGGTGGAGTTTAGTGAAGAAATGTGATTTATAGTAACCAGGTTACTGCAGTGAATGTAAACACACTGATTGATGAGGACATCATTCAACTACACACTTCAAACCTGAACACATCTGATTGGATTATAAATGGATTTTAATCTACATCATTTATTCTTTATTCAGATTCAGTGTCTTTGACATTGTGAGGAAAAACTCTGCTTTTTCTGTCCTCCTCTCACTGTGATGTCAGTCTGCTCCGACACAAACACTCCTTAACTTACAGTTTATTACACTAATCAAGATGTCCTCATGTTAACTTAGTGGAGACAGACATGAGATCAGATCACACAGACACACTGTGCACATTATGGAAGCCTCAATGTTACTCCATGTTCTCTCCTTCATCTGCAAGATTAAAGCTAAACAAAGATTAAAGTCTGCAGGTCTGAGAGAGAGTGATGAGAATGATTGTTTCATTTAAACACAGTGAGACATGTTTCCTTACTAGATAACATGAATGATATATAACCACTATAACCAGTTCTATTCCAGCGGTGGACATTTGTTGCATATCACCCCCCCTCCCTCCCCCCCAACCTCTCTCTCTCTCCACTGATGTGAAGAGCAGATCTTAGTCACATTACAGGATGTCAAACTGTTCTGTCATCAAACACATGAAGTAAATATAAAGTTTCCTCTTTCATGATAACAATGTTATAATATTTGTGTCATTACAGACTTTGCAGCTGTGGACTCTCAGAGACTCACTGTGAAGTTTTGGTCTCAGCTCTGAAGTGCAACCCCTCCCATCTGACACGTCTGGACCTGAGCTTCAACAAACTGTCTGATTCAGGACTGAAGCTGCTGTCTGCTGGACTGGAGAGTCCAGACTGTAAACTGAAGACTCTGGAGTAAGTTCACTGACTGTCTGCTACTATTGTTGATCTTAATGTTTAACAACTGAACCTAATTTATGTTCATACATAACTTACATCATGAACTTAATTTGTTTCCATATTAACCTCTTAATGCACGCTGTTCCGTCTACGGGACGGGACGGATGTTAGGAGGTAGCCACACGTTCTTCTGAATGTTTTAAACACCAACCCTTAAACATATATATTCATGCCGTACATTGTTTGAAAGCTTAGATTGCGCTGATTCATTCAAGACCACTCACGACTTATATGGTTGCTCACAGCCGTAATAGTATTAGCGATTAGCTCGGATAGCCACTCAGCTAAGTAAGAAAAGCTATAATGCCTACATACCTTCAAAGTCTTCCCTTTATCCACAACGATCATCTTATGACTCAGGACTTTCTGTACAGCTCGCCAAGTATCCATTCTTGTGAAATATGAAATCCGTTTCCATAAAACCGGAATACTTTCCTCAATATGTCAACATGTATTTAGTCCAACACGTAACGTAATAACACAAATAACAAACCATATACGGTCCGTTTACGTCATTTCCTGACCTGCACGTCCATCTCAGAGTACACGTGACTAGATGTTTACGACCGTGAGCCTCTCCTGCTTCTGACGACAACACACAAGCCAATCGGTGTTTAGGATTAGGCAGTACATGTATCCAAAGCCAATGAGGACATGTGACCGACAACAATGACGACATGGCTTTGATTGACTGCTGTTCTAGCCTATGGAAATATTCGGTGACATGAAGTTGATAACCTTTTAGCCAATAGTCAGAGGTTTCCAACGGTGTATGACACTAAGCTATTAAGTTTGGCTGTCCATAAACAAACTCCAAGCGTAACCGGCGTGCGCCTTGTGCGTAAAACAGTTGAACCATATATCATTACGCACTCGGCATTTTGGTACACGGTTGGTTCTTCTTCGACTTGACATATGACTTATAGCAAAATAAACAGATAGATAGATAGATAGATAGATAGATAGATAGATAGATAGATAGATAGATAGATAGATAGATATGACCAAACAAAAAAATATGGTTATATGTAATAATAATAATAATAATAATAATAATAATAATAATATGGCGTCAGCTTTCATTAGAGACCAAGATTTTGATTGTAGGCAAAGGGGTTGTGAAGTTATAGGTGTTTGACTGCGGTTATACAGCTTTGGTAACCAAGTGTCCATTTGGAGTCTCCAAAAAGGACCTAAGGAAAACGCATGGACATACCTGTTGAAAAATAACTCTGAAAAATTCATCTTTTGGTCTTTTGACTCCAAATTTGGACTGCATGAAGCCAAGACCTGTGGCTGTGGCCTCATTGTGTCTATATCCCGCTGAGAGGTCCCTGAATGTCTGTACACATGTCATTGTATAGGCAAACCTATGGGCGAGTAAACAACCTCATCATTGTAACCTCTGCCACTCTTTGTCAGTAAGTCACAGAATCACACAGATACTTTTACAAGAATCCTGGGAGTGTTTCCTTTCCAATGATACCAGACACATCTCTGAGTCTCAAACTATGTGGGATCTGTGATGCTCACAACTTGGGCATGTCGTTTAGGCTAACCACATAAAAAACAGGGGCGTGTATTAAGTGGTTAATGTTTTACTGAACAAAGTTTAGTGTGTAGTTATAAAAGATGACTGATTGTTAAAGAAAGTGTAGAAAATGTTCACTGTTAGTTGTTAAAGTCAATGAATGTTTATAATTGTTGGTAAAGAGTCACATCTGTATACAGAAGATCCTCTCAACTAATATCTGTTTGAAACTGATCCAGTTTACTTGATAAAGGAGAAATATTTCTTTATTATATTCTTTAATGTGTTTTAATGAATGAATGTGTTTAGTTCAGAACACACACACACACACACACACACACACACACACACACACACACACACACACACACACACACACACACACACACACATACACACACACACACACACACACAGGTATCAATGCAGGTGTTTCAAATAATTTTATAACTCACTTTGACTTCAGAAGAAACCTGGTTTGTGTAATCAGGGATTAGAGAAACCTGGTTTGTGTAATCAGGGTCAAGGATTAGAGAAACCTGGTTTCTGTGATCAGGGTCAGGGATTAGAGAAACCTGGTTTGTGTAATCAGGGTCAGGGATTAGAGAAACCTGGTTTGTGTGATCAGGATCAGGGATTAGGGATTAGAGAAACCTGGTTTGTGTAATCAGGGTCAGGGATTAGAGAAACCTGGTTTGTGTGATCAGGGTCAGGGATTAGAGAAACCTGGTTTGTGTAATCAGGGTCAGGGATTAGAGAAACCTGGTTTGTGTAATCAGGGTCAGGGATTAGAGAAACCTGGTTTGTGTAATCAGGGTCAGGGATTAGAGAAACCTGGTTTGTGTAATCAGGGTCCGGGATTAGAGAAACCTGGTTCCCACAGGTAGATTTCTTCTGGAGAACTCTGATTTCTCTTCATGTATCAGCTTTTTATATGTGAGCACGTGCAGGATAAAAGACTGCAGACAGAGAAAGTAACAGCAGAGCAGCTGGATGAAAGCAGAGGTCATTACTCATATTTAAAATAATCCATCTGAAGTCCAGCTAACACTAAACTAACACAGAGCAGCCTGTAGAAATATAAACAAGTTCAACAGTTAAATATTTGTTCAGTTCAGTGTCTTTGACATTGTGAGGAAAAACTCTGCTTTTTCTGTCCTCCTCTCACTGTGATGTCAGTCTGCTCCGACACAAACACTCCTTAACTTACAGTTTATTACACTAATCAAGATGTCCTCATGTTAACTTAGTGGAGACAGACATGAGATCAGATCACACACACACACTGTGCACATTATGGAAGCCTCAATGTTACTCCATGTTCTCTCCTTCATCTGCAAGATTAAAGCTAAACAAAGATTAAAGTCTGCAGGTCTGAGAGAGAGTGATGAGAATGATTGTTTCATTTAAACACAGTGAGACATGTTTCCTTACTAGATAACATGAATGATATATAACCACTATAACCAGTTCTATTCCAGCGGTGGACATTTGTTGCATATCACCCCCCCCCCTCTCTCCCTCCACTGATGTGAAGAGCAGATGTTAGTCACATCACAGGATGTCAAACTGTTCTGTCATCAAACACATGAAGTAAATATAAAGTTTCCTCTTTCATGATAACATATGTTGTAATATTTGTGTCATTACAGACTTCGGGGCTGTGGACTCTCAGAGATTCACTGTGAAGTTTTGGCCTCAGCTCTGAAGTGCAACCCCTCCCATCTGACATATCTGGACCTGAGCTACAACAAACTGTCTGATTCATCAGTGAAGCTGCTGTCTGCTGGACTGGAGAGTCCAAACTGTAAACTGAAGACTCTGAGGTCAGTTCACTGACTGTCTGTTACTATTGTTGATCTTAATGTTTAACAACTGAACCTAATTTATGTTCATACATAACTTACATCATGAATTTCATTTGTTTCCATATTTATGTTTTACTGTACAAAGTTTAGTGTGTAGTTATAAAAGATGACTGATTGTTAAAGAAAGTGTAGAAAATGTTCACTGTTAGTTGTTAAAGGCAAGGCAAGGCAAGGCAGTTTTATATATATAGCGCATTTCATACATGTTCTGGCTACTCTTGCGTTCAAAAATATCAAAAAAGGCACCAAGAGTAGTTTGTGAGGAGGAGGTCTACGACTCACTAAATTAAAAGCACCCATGGAGAAATGTTTAGATTTATTTACAAAAAACTGAAATATTCTCGGGGTTGACTTCAAAACAAACTATTGCACTCCTCACTCCTTCAGCACAAAAAACAAGAACAAAAGAAAACCAGCTGTCCTTTATCTCTAATCAGAGGAGGATGGCCTAACTACGAGGAGGGACCTGAGCAGCAAAAATAGATAAATAAACATAATAAACAATAGTTAACCTAGAATATAGGATCCATATACCTATACACAATAAGCTCCAACAATACACAATGGCAACTCAATGTGCTTTACATAAAACAGAAAAACATGTAATTTTAGAAACTTAAAACATACAATTACCCCCCCCCCCCCCATAATAAAAACAAAGTACAGAAAAATAGAAATACATTATTGCAGCATGAAATAATAAATTAGCTTTAAAATCACTAAAAGGACATAGAGTGAAAATTAAAGATTAAAATGTAAGGTGCTTTAAAAGAGCTCAATTATAAGCACAGGAGAAGAGAAATGTTTTTAACCTGGATTTAAAAGTGTTCACAGTTGGGGCTGATTTCAGTTCTGCTGGTAGTTTGTTCCAGTTGTGTGCAGCATAACAGCTAAAAGCTGCTTCACCATGTTTAGTTTGAACTCTGGGCTCAACTATCTGACCTGAGTCAGTAGATCTCAGAGCTCTGGGCTCAACTATCTGACCTGAGTCAGTAGATCTCAGAGCTCTGGGCTCAACTATCTGACCTGAGTCAGTAGATCTCAGAGCTCTATTGGGTTTATATTCTACTAACATGTCATTCATGTATTGTGGACCTAAACCATTCAGTGATTTGTAGACCAGTAGCAGAACTTTAAAATCTATTCTATAGCTGACTGGGAGCCAGTGTAAAGACTTTAGAACTGACTGGGAGCCAGTGTAAAGACTTTAGAACTGACTGGGAGCCAGTGTAGAGACTTTAGAGCTGGCTGGGAGCCAGTGTAAAGACTTTAGAACTGACTGGGAGCCAGTGTAAAGACTTTAGAACTGACTGGGAGCCAGTGTAAAGACTTTAGAACTGACTGGGAGCCAGTGTAAAGACTTTAGAACTGACTGGGAGCCAGTGTAAAGACTTTAGAACTGACTGGCAGCCAGTGTAAAGACTTTAGAGCTGACTGGGAGCCAGTGTAAAGACTTTAGAACTGGAGTAATGTGCTCTGATCTCTTTGTTCTGGTTAAAACTGGAGCTGCAGCGTTCTGAATGAGCTGCAGCTGTTTAATGCTTTTTTGTGGGAGTCCAGTCAGAAGACCGTTACAGTAGTCGAGTCTACTTGAGATGAAAGCATGAATCAACTTCTCCTGATCTGTTTGAGACATAAAACCCTTCACTCTGGATATGTTCTTAAGCTGATAGAAGGCTGTTTTGGTGATTGATTTGATATGACTGCTGAAAGCCAAATCTGAGTCTATCAGCATGCCAAGGTTTCGGCCTTGGTCCGTAGTTTTTAGAGAGAGTGACTCGAGATTTACTGACAGCAATCCTCTTCTCTTTATTGCCAAAAACAATGACCTCAGTTTTGTCCTGATTTAATTGAAGGAAATTTTGGTTCATCCAATTAGTTACTTGCTCTAAACAGTGACACAATGACTGTATTGGACTGTAGTCATCTGGGGACAGTGCTAGGTATATCTGTGTGTCATCTGCATAACTGTGATAGTCTACATTAGAGTTCTGCAGAATTTGACCCAAGGGCAGCATGTATAGACTGAACAGAAGGGGTCCAAGAACTGACTATTTCAATGTTGTAATATTTGTGTCATTACAGACTTTGTAGCTGTGGACTCTCAGAGACTCACTGTGAAGTTTTGGTCTCAGCTCTGAAGTCCAACCCCTCCCATCTGACACGTCTGGACCTGAATCACAACAAACTGCCTGATTCATCAGTGAAGCTGCTGTGTGATTTTCTGGAGAGTCCAGACTGTAAACTGAAGACTCTGGGGTGAGTTCACTGACTGTCTGTTACTATTGTTGATCTTAATGTTTAACAACTGAACATAATTTATGTTCATACATAACTTACATCATGAACTTCATTTGTTTCCATATTTATGTTTTACTGTACAAAGTTTAGTGTGTAGTTATAAAAGATGACTTTTGATGATTGTTAAAGAAAGTGTAGAAAATGTTCACTGTTAGTTGTTAAAGTCAATGAATGTTTATAATTGTTGGTAAAGAGTCACATCTGTATACAGAAGATCCTCTCAACTAATATCTGTTTGAAACTGATCCAGTTTACTTGATAAAGGAGAAATGTTTCTTTATTATATTCTTTAATGTGTTTAGTTCAGAACACACTGACACACACACACACACACACACACACACACACACACACACACACACACACTTTGTATCAAAATACTTCAGTGCTGTGTATTTTTGTATTTTCAAAATACTGTAAAATACTTTCTGTGAAACGCTGTGATGACATCCATCTATCCATCTAATAACAAAGTGTGATTAATCATGATTAAATAATTTAATGGATTAACAGTCCTAATATTTATATAAAGAACCTCCACTGAATGTTGAATCTAATCCTGTTAACTGTTTAATGATTTATATTTTTCTTTATTATTGATCTTTTATTCTAGTTCTGACAGCTCAGCTCCTTTTAAACTACTGAAAATATATTTTTACACAACAAACATTTGAAAGTTTTTTTCATAAATATTAAGTTGTTATTAATTAAAATGTATAATTTAATATAACTTAAACAGCTCAGGGACGTTCAAGCTGCAACATGTTTGTTCACTTTTTACATTGTCAGTTTAAAATAATGAAAATGTTTTTGAATTAAATTAATTTTAAAAGTGATTCATTGAACCAGGATGTTGTCTAGTAGAAATGAACTAGACACTGTTGAGATCTCTGCTCTACTTTCTTTTCCTCTGGGACACTTCCAGAATAAGGTGGAGTTTAGTGAAGAAATGTGATTTATAGTAACCAGGTTACTGCAGTGAATGTAAACACACTGATTGATGAGGACATCATTCAACTACACACTTCAAACCTGAACACATCTGATTGGATTATAAATGGATTTTAATCTACATCATTTATTCTTTATTCAGATTGGAGTCCTGCAGTTTGTCAGAGATCAGCTGTGGTTATCTGGTCTCAGCTCTGAAGGACAACCCCTCCCATCTGAGATATCTGGATCTGAGAGGAAACAAGCTGAAGGATTCAGGACTGAAGCTGCTGCAAAGTTTTCTGGAGAGTCCAGACTGCAAACTGGAGACTGTGAGGTCAGTGATGAGTTGAAGTCAGTTCATGTTAATGAGCTCATTAGTTTGTCTCAGAGATATTTTGATGATAGTTAGCTTCCAATCACAGATCCAGTATTTCCAGGTAGAGTGAATAATTTCTTATGTTAGTGTTGAAGGTGTGAGAGGAGAATGGAGCAGAGCACTGAAGTCACATTTCCATTAACTGATCAGCATCAGCTGCTTTATTCATGCTTCATCATCATTGGTTCATTCATCAGTTTCTTGTCCACCAGTTAACCACTCTCACCTTTTCATATTCATACAGGTGTACAGTGATGTCATCATACCTCCTGCTTATGTCTGAAGTGTTTAATGTTCATGTATGTCTATTAAATATCGATTAGTTCTCCTGCTGAGTCTCCCTCAAACAGCATAGACTTTTCCTCCAACTCTGAACTGAATAATCATTTAGTGTAAATGTTCATTTCACTGACATTAGTGTCTCTGACTGAAATACATTAGTGTATATATGTGTCTAGGTTCACTGATTCTGAAGGTTTACCTGTCACATGGACTGGAAACCAGAAGATGGTTGGTTGTGTGGAGGAAAAGAACAAACCTGAGTCTCCAGCATCCACCTGTGAGCCCAAACATCCTCTTCCAGACATCAGTGATGAAGCTGGACCCTCACACATAAAGTAAGAGACTGTTTCTACTGAAATCAGAAATTAAGTTCAGTAATTTACTTTAATGTGAGCAAAACTTTTGCAAATCTTAATCACAGAGTTATCTTTAGAGAAGAGATAGAGTGATTATTTGAACCCTCTTCATAAGACAGTCCAGATAACTGTTGTGTTTCTATTTATTCCTACAGGGAGGAGAACACGCCAAACAGAGATTCACCTGATGGACATGAAGGAGGTGAGTGTTGAGACTGAGACCAGAGCTCATGTTTGAAGGCACGACCATCTGCATGTGGATATTATTATTTCTAATAAAGGTTTTCCAGTAGAGATCAACAGGATACATGTGGAGAAAGTCTCTGTCCAGCTTTAAACTGGAGCTTTCATGTGTGTCTATGTGTCTTAGATCATTGGACCATAAGGACGTCCAGAAGAGTTTAATATCTGCTGTTTGTCTTCTTCTCCACATCAGATGGCTCTAATCTCTCATCACATCCGTCCACATCCAACACAACCCTCAATGTGTCTGAGGGCAGCAGAGATGATCCAGAGAGGATGAAGCTGCAGGTTGTGTGCAGAGAGAATGAAGAGGAGGTAGAGTCAATACAAATGTTTTTACCTTTACATGTTAGTGTTTAATGACACTCAGCTTCCTCCAGAGGTCAATACTCCTTATGTCTAAGCTCCAAACATGATTTACTGTCATCTATTATCTTCATCCCTCGTTTCCTCTCACTCTCTGCTCCTTCCTACTCCATCAGAAACTCCTAATTCACTTTCACCTCCTCATCTGTGAAACCATCAGCTGCTGTCCAACATAGTCCTGCAGGATCATTTCAATGTAAAGTTAAAGAGCAGCTGGTCATTTAGTGATGTGGACTAGTGATAATCAGTGATAATTAAACAGTACAGAGTGCAGAGTAGAACCTGAAGCAGTGAGGATCCTGTCAGCTGTATGACTGAGAGTCAGCTGTTCAGTTTCTCTAACTAATGTTTTCACTTTCTACATTTTAGGACTTCACACCCAACATGCTGACTGAGTCTGCAAACATTTCATACAGGTAACCAAATCTTACTGTAACCCTTTCACTGTAGGTTCACGAGCAAGGAACACATCACCAACGAGATACGTTTTAACAGATTTATTGAATGAATTGTGTATTCTTGATGCGGAGTGATTCTTGATGCGGTGAGGGGAGGTCAGACAAAGGATCTGCCGCTGCGCCCGGGCAGTGACGAACCCCCAAAAACCTCCAATTATTTGAGACGTGCTCTTGCAGATCTTAGATCGTTGAGTCTGAGCAGATATAGCGGTGATACGGTTCGGTATCCTGAGCGAATGGTGTGTGTGCAAGTGGACAGCAGTTCGGCGGTAAGAGGAAGCCATTTGGCTGGTTCTTGGCTGAGGAGACCAGAGAGAAGTGACTTACTTGGGGATGGTTTATGGCTGGGCTGGGACTACCTGTGATTAGTTTGGAGAAAAACTAGTACCGCTGAGGTAGGATTTGATAGTAGGTGTTATATGTTCATGGCAGAATGAGCATAGGTGATGTAGCAGATGACGGTGGTGAGACAGAACAAGGGGAAAATGAGGTTGTGTCGGTCATGAAAGTGTTGGAAATTATTCCAAGCTGTCCAGTAGGAGGAGAGTGTAGGAGATAAGCTGTTAATGTTGTAGTTTTGGAATTCGAAGATCAGGAGTATTAAAGATGGATTTACAGATGAAAGTCAGTGCAGAATATGGAGGAACTGGAGTCGGCAGCAGTTTGGCGTGTAGAGCCAAGTTTCTGAACTTGTGGAACATAAAATGAGAGAGAGAGTCAGCGATGGTATTATGGTGGCCTGGGACGTGGGGGGCGCGGAGGATGTATTGGTTAGTGCTATTTTAAAAAAAATTAACGGGTTATGGATTGCATTAATCTAATCACAATTAACGTGTTAACACTGACAGCCCTAATAATAACTATTATTACTGTCCATCAAATGAACTGAACATATTTTAGATATTAACATGAAACAAAATGGCTAAACATTTCACCTCCGTTCATCTTTCTTTTACCGCCAATCACTCTCACAGAAACACAGAGTAAGGGTAATGTAAATAAAACACCACCATATAACCAATTTTTCTTTTCTTTTTAAAACACAACATACATGAAAGAAATGTCTTGTTAAAGTTAACACTAGTATATACACATTTTACTCCATTGATGAGACTAATGTCAGTAAAGTTTACTCACCAGAGGCTCAAGCATCATATATATTATGGAGGACTGAAAGTGCCAAAATGAAATAAATAAATACACCATTAAATTTTTAAAACTTAATGTCATTAATTAATTAAATGTGTCATTAATTAATTAAAATTGGAATTAAATACATTGCATTGAAGAAGGCTTTGAAAGAACTGGATGAATCCAAAGACCAATGATCCTCTGCGTTTTCCTTCTCAGACGTATCTTCTCATGATCCACTGACCAAGATTATCTGAAGCTGCTAAATTAACTAACTGCTAGTGAAGATCTAAAAGTCCAGATTACTGATAAATTAGCCAAATGTTAGTGGCTAAAAGTTCACACTAACAGTAGAACTCTGTTTACAGTAACGCACAGTTCACAACCCAACCAGTTAGGGCAGATGGTCGCCGGTCTGGAGCCCAGTTCTGCCTGAAGTTGTGTTGTAGGGTCTCTGTAAATTAAAGAGTACGGTCTAAAACTGCTCGATGTGAAAAGTTCCCTGAGATAACCTCTGTTGTGTTTTGGCTCTACATAAAAAATATATATGTGTGTGTATACATAAAAACTCACATCTTGTCCAGCGGTTCAGTTTGTTCTCCAGCTGTTGAAGCACTGCAGCAGTCACAGCATATTATCTGCAGCAAATTCATTCTTAGTTTTTATTGTAACCAGGAAAAAGCTGCATGAGTCTGTGTTGTGTGATCAACTCCTCTGTGTCCTCCAGGTTCAGCTGTCCTGGTTCAGGTGTGTTCAGGTGTAATTCAACTGGACTCATGTTTGATGTGGCTCAGGAGGCGGAGCTACAGTACAGGACTGTCCAATGGGATGAGAGCCTCCTACAACCAGCTGGTAAAATAGCTGCAGGGCCGCTGTTCAACATCCAGTCCAGTCCTGAAGGTGCTGTCAGTCAACTCCACCTGCCACACTGTGAAACCATGGATGGTAAGATGATTATTGAGCTCTGTGAGTTTTACTAAAGCGATATTAAAGCTCCTGTTAGTGCCCCCTACAGGCTGAAGAGTTCATTACAACCACAAGACAAACAAACATTGATGATTTATTTGTTGTTAGAGTTGTACCAGCAGTGTATGGTGTTATATTTGTGCCACATTAATGAGAGCGCAGTGAGACTTATCTGATCTCTGTCTCTACATCTCTGCTCTGTGCGATGAGGCACCAGGCACCATAACAGCGCCTCTGCTCGCTCAAAACTTCATGTGCGCTTGCTTGAGTTGGCACAGTGTATGTTAATGAACCACAAATACAGCAGCCAATCACAGACTGGGAGGGGAGGAAGCAGCCTGATTGGCTGTTGAGCTAGCAGAATGGCTTGTTGCTATAGACGGTTGCTATGCTGTTGCTATAGACGGTTGCTATGCTGTTGCTATAGACGCAACAAATATGAAATTAAATAATATCTTGTGTATCTATATGAATGTATATATATATACAAAAAATGAATGGAAATGTAACTATAACAGTAATTTTCTTATGCTAAATGTAATCAACTATAAACAAATGAATTAAAACAACAGAATTAAATATATGTTGAATTTATGGAGCTTATACTGTCATTGTGTGTGCAGTAGTAATAAACTACTGATGTGAACCAAAAACATTGCTGACATATCTGATGTTCTCTGAAGTGAGACAAGTTTATTCAAATAATATCCTTGATAAGAGATCATTTGCACCACGGAGAGAGATACGTCGCTCTTGCTGTTGCTCTGGTGTATTTGAGGAGTGAAAGCCTGCTCTGCCTCTGTAAGTGCATCACAAACCGGGAGTGATCATGATGTCAGCGACATAAACAGCCTGTTTCATCACTTGTGTGTGAGGTGGATATTAAACGTGAAGCAGAAAAAATATCCAAATATTGACCCACATGCAGATATAACATCTCAGTTCAAAACTCACAGAGCAGACTAGAGACAACTGACAGTTGTGTTGGTCTTCATTGATCACACTGAGTGTTCTAGAAATCAAATGAATGAGCACTAACATCATAATGAATGAGCACTAACATTATAATGAATGAGCACTAACATTATAATGAATGAGCACTAACATTATAATGAATGAGCACTAACATCATAATGAATGAGCACTAACACCATAATGAATGAGCACTAACACCATAACGAATGAGCACTAACATCATAATGAATGAGCACTAACATCATAATGAATGAGCACTAACATCATAATGAATGAGCACTAACATCGTAATGAATGAGCACTAACATCATAATGAATGAGCACTAACATTATAATGAATGAGAACATCATAATGAATGAGCACTAACATTATAATGAATGAGCACTAACATCATAATGAATGAGCACTAACATCATAATGAATGAGCACTAACATCATAATGAATGAGCACTAACACCATAATGAATGAGCACTAACATCATAATGAATGAGCACTAACATCATAATGAATGAGAACATCATAATGAATGACAACATCATAATGAATGAGCACTAACACCATAATGAATGAGCACTAACATCATAATGAATGAGCACTAACATCATATTGAGGTTGTTAGTAAAATAAAAGTGTGTTTTCACAGCTCCGCTCCCTGAAGGTCTGCTGTCTGTTGTCCACATCACTGATGATGGAATGAGCTTCCTGAAGCCGCTGCACATTACAGACACTCGTGTGGTTGTGAACGTCCCTCACCTCTCTGCCTTTGGCCTGGTCTGGGATCTGGTTAAGAAGGTTATTAACCGACCAATCAGTGGCCAGGTTCTGCTGTTCCTCCGACCTCCAAACCCAAAAACAGAGAAGCAGACTCTCGACGTGCTTCTCCTGCCGAGCAATGTCCCTGTGTCACAGGTAAAACTTTATGTTACAGCTTCACTTTCAGTTGAAACTTGTCTGATCATTTTTAAAGCTGCTAGTAAGAACTGAATATAGAGTCAAAATTTTATTGTAAATGTTCACATTATCATTCAGGTTATATTAGTTGTCATTAGGGATGCAACGGTACAGTGTGCCCACGGTTCGTATCACGGTTCATGGCCCACGGTTCGGTTTCGATATTTAAATATATTTTCTCAGTTCTAACATGCAGTAGATTATTTTCCCTTTCAATTTCAAATAAACAAACCACTACTACTCACACAATATTAAATGTAAAAAAGGCACAGATGAAGTTAAATCACAACATTTATTATACAAAAGGAACAAACAATTCAACAATATCAAATATAGTAAAGTGCAATAAACTAATGTGAAATGTAAACATGAACATTAATCAACTCAAACAACTTGTCAGTCACACACTTGAAGAGAACAGTTATAAATACACCATCAAATATATATGTATAATAAATCAAACCTTATCACAGGAACTACTGCAGGAATACTACTACTTTATTCCTCCTCTCTGTTCTACTGCAGGAATACTACTACTTTATTCCTCCTCTCTGTTCTACAGGAATACTACTAATTTATTCCTCCTCTCTGTTCTACTGCAGGAATACTACTACTTTATTCCTCCTCTCTGTTCTACTGCAGGAATACTACTACTTTATTCCTCCTCTCTGTTCTACAGGAATACTACTAATTTATTCCTCCTCTCTGTTCTACTGCAGGAATACTACTACTTTATTCCTCCTCTCTGTTCTACTGCAGGAATACTACTACTTTATTCCTCCTCTCTGTTCTACTGCAGGAATACTACTAATTTATTCCTCCTCTCTGTTCTACTGCAGGAATACTACTACTTTATTCCTCCTCTCTGTTCTACTGCAGGAATACTACTACTTTATTCCTCCTTTCTGTTCTACTGCAGGAATACTACTACTTTATTCCTCTTCTCTTTTACTCCGTTAGTAAGCGGCTACAGGACGCTGTTGTGTTAGCTGTGGTGGAGCGAGCTAGAGAGTGAATGAAGAGAGGGAGCGCTGACAGTAAGAAAGTCGCTGAATCAGATCAATAATAATAATAATTGATTGTTTCACAGCGGTTACGTTCAATAAACTTCCCCACACACCTCCACTCAACCTGCAGCTCAGCCTCAAGCCTCTGAATGTGAAACACCTGCTGCTGTTTAAAACACAGCAGCAGCTTTATGCTGCTTTAGTTGCTTCACTTTAAAAAGTCTTAATGAGAAATCTTCTTTATTTCCATCTGTAGAATAAATCAACTCTGATCCTGATCCACTTCTAAGACATCTGGAAGTCTGTTATTGATCAGCAGACAGTTAGTTTAGTTATTAGAAGAAACACAATGTAGAAACATATTTACTGAAACAGTATTTTATATGTTCATTAGTAATGAACTCGTTAAACTTAGATCATCACTTCTGCTTTCTTTGTTTCACAGCTGAAATATGAACATTAGTCTTGTTGGATTGTTTGATTGGAACATTTATTAACTGGTAAAATGTCTTTCTTGTGCTTTGTGGAAGTGTCATCACCATTCATACCAGCAGTTAAATTACTAAAGCACAAAACAATAATCTACATATAACCTCTTAATGTTCTCTGAGTGAAACCAGAATGATGCATTTGACTTAAAAATGTACAAAATTTTCTTATGAGCGAGCACAATCCTCTTACAGGGTCCAACTATCATAGTCTCTCAAAATTCTCTGGGAAACACTGGACCACTGGATTTGTAATATCAAATTATAAGTGTGTTGTTCTATTTGTGTGTTATAGGATTCTTTTATTTTATTTGCAATGTGTTATAAATCTAATCTATCTTATAAATCTAAATATTAAAATAACTTTATAATATATCGGCTGTATGAGATAGTGTGAGTGTTGCCACTCCCCAAAGTTTCAAGTACTGTAAAGAAGCTCATCCATGTGAAATCTGTGCACCCACACAGGTAACTCAGTAAAAGTCTCATTCATATTAAAATCTCTTTTTTAAGAGTGACCTGGCCATGAGAGCAGTATAAACACTCCACAATAAATACAAACAACATGAGCAGATGAATACAGCTGTCACAGACTACAGACGAGTGAACATAAGATCCAGTATCAGATCAGATCAGTGATGCTGACATACTGTTTCTGTCTTGAGCTGAAGTCAACCTTTACTGGAGATAAACCCTCTAATGAAAATGTTCTGGTGTCTCTTCAGGTGACTAAACAGCATCCAGATGCTGAATACATCAACGCTCCTTCCAAATGTAAACTCATCAAAGATGAAAGTTACAGTGTTCTCTGTCCTGAGGCCGTTATAATACAGCCTGATGTAAGTATTTCAAACAGTTTGTAATTTCTGATAAAAGTAACATGATTCATAAACTGCTGCTTGTTACCTTTAGTTCACTTTGGATACTTCTGGTTTCAGAAAGCGGATTTTGACATGGAGTTTGGACCAAATTATCACAAAACGTTTGAGATCCGTCTGCCTACAAACGAAGACGAAGTAACTTTGAAGGTCCATGATCAAACAAATCCAGAAGTCTGGAAGTATAAAATGGATCTGAAGGGTAAAGTCTTCATCCTCCTGCAGTAACTCCACCTGATAGTAGAACAGAGCAGTTATTCACTGATTCAGCCTCAGATCATTAACCAGTACACTATTTAACCAGGAATCTTATGAGTCAAACAATTCTGATAACATTTTATAATCCAGTCTGTGTTTTAGTTTAATTACATTGAATGAATCAGTGTTTTAATCCAGATGGTTAGAAGAGTGTTTGAGGATTACTGTCACTCAGTGTTTTAATGAATGTAATCATGATGTTAACATCTCAGATTTAAAGGTTAATAAACTCAAACATGGAGGGAGTAGATACAGACTGTAACTCCAGACAGAAGCTTTTACAAACTCTTACACCTGATGACTTACATGAGGATTTTTAGTTGACATGTATTTTGTAAAGAAGTAATTTGTCCATTTCTACCTGGATAGCTCCTCCCTGTCTGCTGCCACATGGAGACTCTGTTAAAATGTTCATTTCTTGTAATTGGATAAGACTACTTAATAAGGAACCATATGCAGAAAGTATGACTAATAACCCTCTGTCCCCATTGCTGTTCATTATGGCAACTGAAACTTTGGCAATTGCTATAAGGTCACCGGTTGTGCAAGAGGTCTCAAACTCTTTAGACAGATTGGCATCTTTACCAATGTCATTAATGGGGAAAAGAAATACTCTCAAGATGAATGTACTTCCTAAGCTGTTGTATTTGTTGGAAAATGTACCACTGCCACGACCAAGCGATGTATTCTCTCATTTAATCATCATCAGGTTTTTATGGGTTAATAGACGCCTCAAGTTGCGCCAGTCCCTCTTGTACTTGCCCTGTGATAGAGGGGGGCTTAAATGCCCAAACCCACTATGGTACTATTGGGCTGCACAGTTGAGAGCACTGATGTTCTGTTACTCAGAGGAGAATTTGCCTCTGTGGAGAGAGATGGAACGTTATACGCTAAAGCTGCCTTTACCCATTTACCCGCACTCAACTAATATAGGAAACTCAAAAAGGACACAAAGAATCTTATGAAACATGATTAGTGTGTGGTACCAAGTTAGGAAATACCTTAAATAAGCTGACTTTCTCTAATTATTTAGTACAATATGGGGAAATGATTTCTTCCCTCAAGGAGGAGGAGAGGGGGAATTTAAAATCTGTATGAACAGGGTTAAAAAAAAGGAAATTTTTACAGTCCTGACGGTAAATATCTGATGTCATTTGATGAAACTGTTTCGACAACGACATAGCTCTCAACCAGTTCTTTAAATACTTACAACTGAGATATTTCATTAAAACACAACAAAACCAGTCATTGTCTATTCCTATCCTGTCAACAGTAAAAATGATGGTGAAGGATTGCTGGGCCTTCCCTGGAAATCCTTCACCATCATTTTTACTTAATCTCCAGATTATATAATGAACTGGTTGGGGAATCCTCAGAAACGTCAGTAAATAGGCTCAGGGCATAGAGAGAGCATGTACAGGAGAACATCATTTCTGAAAAGTGGGAGAGGGTTTGTGCCAAAGCACAATCACAAACAGTGAAGACACACCTTAAACTTCTGCAGTACAACTGGTTAATGACTCCAAACAAACTCAATAAATTCAACAGTGCTATACTAGATCTTTGCATTCAATGTGAAAAGGCAAAGGACGCTATCTTTCACTGTTTGTGGCAATGTCCTCAAATAAAGAAGAAGTGAAGCAGTGCATTGAGGATATATTAGCCATAATAATACCCTTTTTTTTAAAGTATATTTTTTGGGGCTTTTTGCCTTTAATGGACAGGTTAGTAGAGATAGACAGGAAACTGGAGGCAGACAGAGGGGGGAATGACACGCAGGATAGGACCGCTCGGTGCGGGATTCGAACCGGGGTCGCCTGCAGTGAGGACTACAGCCTCAACACATGTGGCGGGCTAAACTCCGCCATTCTTATTATGTATCTACCCAGTTAACTTCAATATAAGAAGGAAACATTGATTATTTCTAGAAATTGGCCCGTTGTTGGCCAAAAGAGTCGTCGCAGTAACTTGGAGGTGGATAGGCCGAGGATAGGTAAATGGATTTCAGAATTAACAATTACTCTGGCCTTGGAAAAGCAATCAGGAGTAAGCAATCAACATCTACAAAATCTGGGGCCCCCTTCAGGGATTTTCTAGCAATTAAAGACTTATCCCATATAATGGAAGCAACTGATGATATATAAGCAGCCCTCTGCAGTCCACCTGGACAACATGTATGTTATTGGGTGTAGAATGATCTGATACCAATCCAGCCTAATATTTTCCTCAGCCAGCATATGTGTAGTATTCATGTGAGTATGTGTAATGTACAGTTATATTCAGGTGTACATAAACGATTACGTGGCATGTGGGTATGTTTTACATGGTTGGGTGCAGGAGCATTGTGTTGTGACTGTTGGGTTATTTAACAACAGTCTGTTCTCTGGTTGTCTTACAGATGCAAGAATGAAACATCTAGAGAGGAATCTCCCAGCAGAGGTAAACAGACTTGGGAAGTTTAAATAAAGCTTTTTCTCATTTTCTATCTGTTTTCAAAGTAGATATTCAAACATCCAACTATCTCAGATGGAGATGCTTTCATCGTGGACTAAACAGTATCCCATCCACTGCTTTCAGTGTACATGGTGTATGTGCAGGGAAGATGACTAATTGGGGTGAACAGGGTTTCTTTCTTTATTTCTTTATTTGTTCATTGGTACCTCAGGGAAGAAAATGAGGATCGCTGCCACCATCTTCATCTTGCTGCCTTTTTGTTCCCTAAAAAAAGAAAAGAAAATATGAATAAATAACCTCTGCTTAACAACATGTTTGACTCAGATATAGGAGGAAGGTTCAGCATCATTAAGAGTCTTGTAGAGGAGTTAATGAAGTCTGCAGGCTTCAAATCTCAGTTAGTTTTTATTAGTCTAAAATAATAAGATGTTTATAACAGTGTATTTATACTTATTTTGATGTACTGAAACAGAAAATGAAAAATAGCATCACACCATCTGACCAGTCAAACTGTATCAAAGAGACCCTGGCCCCCTATTTTTTCTATGCTCATGTATTTCTGTTCATTTAATCTTCATTACAGATTCATTTAAACTAGGCTGTCTGTCTGAGCAGGGAAAGAACAGTTTGATAGTGTAAAACATGCATTTTAGATTAAGTGGGGTTGAGCATAGCTCAGCGGGTAGAGCGCCCGCCCCATGTGTTGAGGCTATTGCCGGTTCGAATCCCGAGCTGAGCGGTCTTATCCTGCGTGTCATTCCCCTTCCCTGCCTCCTGTTTCCTGTCTATCTTCACTGTCCTGTACATTAAAGGCAAAAAAGCCCAAAAAAATATACTTAAAAAAAAAAAGTGATCGGCAGGAAGCCATGATGACCACAGAAGTGGTTTATGTTTCATTGAGTTGAGAAGAAACTCTTTCTTTGTGTGTGTACAAGTTAAACTGGAAGTGATTTACTCATTAGTTATGGTTACTTTACTTTAGTTGAGAGCAACTTTCAATCAACATTTTATTCTCCTTCATATTTGTATTCAGTTACATTTCTTAGCTAAATATTAAACTCTCTAAATAAATGATCTTACCTACACATTTTGATGATGTTCACACACCAAAGAGCTTATATTAGTGTCCAACATTAGCAACTGACTATTCATGAAGGCCAGCACCTCATAAAAACTATATAGAACTATGGATATATTCATTTCATATGAAATACAGACTCCAAAAGCCTCAGTCTTGGAATGTGGCTGCAGAAAATGTGTTGTTTTCATGTATTCAGATAGAATTCATGTGATCATGTTTGGACTGTCGTGAGTTTTGTGGTGGCGAAAGACTGAAGCTATAAAGATAAGAAAAGTTGTTCAAGCAGTAGATGATTTATATGTACAGAAGTCTAACTAAAGTGACATGAGATGAGAACTTAATATGTCCTTCCTATTTACATTTCTCTTATTTTCAGCAGGGGGCTAAAATGGCAACACTTAAAGAGGAGCTCTTGAATGTTCTTGAAAACTTAAAAGAAGATGAGTTCAAGAAGTTTAAGTGGTTCCTGGAGCAGGATGACATCCTGGAGGGCTTTAAAGGCATCACAGTGGCTCATCTGGAGAATGCAGGAAGGCAGGACACAGTGGATCTGATGATACAGAAACATCAGGATCATGGAGCTCTGCAGCTAACAAAGAAGGTTTTAGAAAAGATCTACAGGAATGATCTGGTGCCACGTTTACAAAACTTCAAGCCAAGACCAAAAGGTGAGATTTGAAGTTCATAAACATGAGTTTTGAGTTACAGTATTCTATTAATAATAACGTGTTAACAAAAATACTGTTAGAGACTGATTTGTCATTCTTTATGGTACACCGGCTTCATCAAAAGAAAAAGGAGAATACAGAATATTTGTTTATTAATTCAAAGATAAAATTAATTTGTGAAACTGGCTCACAGCATGAACAACAACCCGTTGTTGCTCACTGCAACCAGTCATCTGTTAGTCTCTCTATCTTACAATTACTAAGATACAAGTCCCTCAGTGGTAAAACTCCAGATCCACAAGAGATCATTTAACTTTTGACAGCCTCTTTTATTCATCTAATCACTTCAGATGTGGTAGATATATGAATATATTTAACTTATAAAGCTGCTGCTGTACAGTACCAAACTATTCAGCATCAACACAGTACTTGTAAAAGGTTCAATGAGACCAGCGGACCCTCAGTACCAGTCAAAAGTTTGGACACACTTTCTTATTCAAGGGGAGGGTGGTCTGTACGCCAAGGCTTTTACCTTTATCCGCCATCTGACTGGCAGCTGACTGATATTTCAGTCTGGACCAATCAACAGACAGACTGACATTATCACCCATAAAGCTGCTAACATGACTAAAAACAACATCTGGACTTTTCTCCCTGAGCTCAGAGAACTTTATGAGACCATCAGATGATGTTAAATGAGGAGACCTAGACTGGGATAGACATTTTTTGGCATTTATAAACCAAATAGGCAGAAAATAAATTAGTTTCAGCTCTGAATCAGAGATACTGCAGTTTAAAACTCAACACATTTTTGTTGTGGTCCTGTTCTTGTCTCCTCTACGATCTCTCAGCTGGTTATTCTTCATCTTCCAGGTCCTGGTCCTGGTCCAGCAGAGACTCAGAGTGGCCTGGCAGAAGTTGCCTCACAGAAAGAGGGTCCTGGATTTGAATCCTGGCCATCCCAGCTTTCCGTGTGGAGTTTGCATGTTCTACCTGTGTTTGTGTTGGTTTCTCTTGGGTGCATTGGTTTCCTTCCACCAAATATGACATGTATGTTAGGGTTAGTACTCCTGTCAGTGCCCCTGATCAAGGCACTCACAAAAACTGCTGCTGTCCCAGCAGATAAACAGCTGCTGTCAGTTCGGACACAGTTCATTGAGAGAGTGTCTGACTCTAATCTAAACAAGCTGCTGGGTAAACTCCTGGAACTAGAGATCATAAATGATGGTGAAATGGAGTTTGCTGAAAACCCAAACAGAGCAAAGAAAGCTCGAGCGTTGATCGACATGGTGCGAAAAAAAGGACCAGAAGCCAGTTCAGCTCTGATCGCTGCTCTCTGTGAGGTGGATCCAGTAGTTTCAAAACTGTTGAACCTACAGTAGCAGAAAGTCTCACACCAACTCATCTTCTGCTCTCAGGTGTTTCTGTTGTTTAACATTTAGTAAGAACCTTAAACTCACAGCTCTGTGCTGCACCACAGTTCAGGATATATTGATGGATAGTTTATCTTGATACAGCTTTTTATCAGCATTCATTTGGACCTTTGAATCCTGGAATACATTCCTTTAGATTACAGGTGGATGAATTCTCCTTTGTGTAATAACTTATAAAACATTCAATTCATTAGCCAAACTGCCGTCACTCTCTTTATTTTGTATTGTTTTATACTTTTTCAGTTATGAGCTCTGAAACAGCTGAATCTATTTTTTATAGATCTGGATTTTATTGGAAAGAAAAAGAAGAAAAGAGAAGTAAAAGGTAGATGATGTTTATGTCAATTACAAACAGCATTATTAAATTCAATTCTTAAACATTTGATAAGAAAAATGATCTAACGGATGGAGGCATTAATCCAACAGTGGACTTTAACTACGATCCTCCCCTAACCTTTAACCCCGGTGGTTATTATTACTGTTGTTGCCATGACGATGAAAGAAGCCTAACTTGTAGGAAGTAGTAACTTTAACACCACAGCGTGTTTCTCTAACCTTTAACAAACTAAACCTAACCAGAGTTTTAACCAGAGCGCTGTCACATCATCAAACATCATTATTGGTTATCAGTGATGATGTCATCCTGCTGATAGAGTCACATGATCAAATCTCCTTTGTGTTTTGCTTATTATTTGTGTTTATTTTACGGATGCAAAGTTAAAAGTAAACACATTTCAGGACTCTGGAGCCTCCGTTTGAAAGACGTTTCTAAAGTTAAACAACCTACAACAGTTTTAGTGTTTTCAGATTGAACCGTTGTTCTTATCACACGTCTAAACACGTCCTCTGGTGCACGATGTAGACGTACGACTGAACCGATCACTGCAGCCTTCGACATCGACTGTATAACGGTGAAGTTGAGCAGGAGGACGACAGCCCGGAGGTGCTGCTAGTTTAGCTTCTCTCACAATTTAAACAAAACATGAAGCCTACTGTGAGAAAGTTACTAAGGTCAGTTATTGTTTAGAGAGTTCACTATAAAAGTGCAATATGTTAGCCAACTTAATGCTAACAGTACGAGTTAACTCTGAGAGAAAGTAATTGTATAGCAGTTAACGGGGGGAGGAAATGATTTGTTTTATTCTGCCTCAGGTTGGATGTCACATTATGAGGGGAAATATTGACTTTTTTGGCACTTTAGCATTGTTAGCATTCAACAGACTAGTCCCCCTTTCTTTGTTTAGGCCAGACTCTGCACTGGTTTCACTGTGGCGTGCTCACAATGCTAACAATGCTAACTGTATGTCTGATCTCTAAATACCCCTCACACTGTGAGAAATATCTGTATCCTCTTCAACTTTAATGTAAACTACATTTTTAAACATTTGTTGAGGATCTTGGTTACTAATCCGTTCATGTGAAATAACCCCGTGTTTCTCATCACCAAAAAAAAACCTCCTGAATGATAACGTTGCCCGAGTCTCTCCACCGTCACCGACTACTGTCATCTTCCTCTCAGACATGTGGCTCTAATGAGGTAATATGTTCCTGGAAACACCTGGAAACACCTGGAAACACCTGGATCTGAGTCCCTCTGCTGTTTTTTGTCAGTCACTTAATTAGTTTTTGCATCCTGACATAAAACAGCAGCTCAGCATCGTCTGAGAAAGTTAAGTGTCACATGAGATCAACCTGGGATAAAGGTAAAAACAATCCAAATAAATACAGTAGGCCAGATTTAGCTTCTTTTTTTAAAATCAAGTATTCTATTTAGCGAAAGGTGAGCTTTTACATTCAAAGAAAAGACAGAAGAGACCTGAAGGAGGAAGCTGAAGGAAGAAGGAAGGGTCAGTGAGATGAAAGCTGAGAGGGACAGAAGAGGAAGGAGAGTAGAGAAGTGCAGACGTAAGAAAGGAGGAATAACTCGATGGGATTGGAAGACGAGAGTAGAGGAGCAGAAGAGAGACGATAAAAGACGTTGAAGCAAAAAAAGAGACGAGAAGAGAAGAAAGGACACAAGTGTAAAGATGAGGCAGTCTGGGTAAGTGTATTGAAATCATTGTAATGAGTTTTGTGCCTTATTTGGCTCCATCTGGTGGTAGCTGTGAATAGCAGGATTCAGGAGGAAGTGACCTCACAGTAAATATTGGGGTAACAGGAAGTAAGCACCAGGAAGGTCTTTTTCTCCTCACACTCAGAAAGTGAGCAACATAGTGCAGCTGTCTGTTCAATCCTGAGCTTTAAAGCCTACAAGACGGCTTCATCTGTAAGTTATGTTCTGTTTACAGTTATATTAACAATTGTATTTAGTTTATTGGTGACTCTGTGTTAGAGGTTGCACTTTTAAACAATTGTTTACATTTGTTTTTCTATTATCCTTATTTCACTCATGTAGTAGTGCTGACATTTACTTATAAGGGCTCATTGTTTTATATTTGTGTTTTTTCAAATCGTGCCAAACACAACAACCTGCCTGTTCCTTGGAGGATAAAAATTGAGAGAAATATTTGTGTTAAGCTAGCTGTATAGCTAAAGACCACGTTGCCTGCAACCACTTTTAGTGAGGACAGCATAGTAAGAGTCCAGGGGCCCTTGAGTAGAAAGGGGCCCTCGATGATGTTGGGCTCCACAGAAATACGACACAAGGTTTGACCCATTCTTTTAATGTTTCTAGTTATAGTACGAAATATGGAGTTATAAGGTTTCCACTGGACAGCAGCGTTATCCAATCACAAGAAAATCAAAGTTGTTTCCAGGAAAGTAATTCATGTTTTATTTGTCAATTCCATTTGGCAAGTACCAATTGGTTATCTGGCTCCAACGCACTGTGAGGGAGAAACTATCAATGAGCATGAGTTTCAGTGCCTGAGGGGCCCCTGGGTCCAGCCTCCAGATAAGGACACTAAAGCTGCTTTTCCATTATACACTTCTAGCTCTACTCGGCTTCACTCGGTTCTGGTACCAGATTGTTTTCCTCCTCAACGTAGCACAGCATGAAGGCCATGGTGTACCTGCTGCTGTATGTCTCACACACTTCCTTCCTTCTTTCTTTCCCCTCCTTCCTTTCCTTCCTTCCTTCCTGCTGCTGTATGTGGCTTTCTGTCACACACACTTCCTTTCCCTCCTTCCTTCCTTCCTTCCTTCCTGCTGCTGTGTCTTTCTGTCTCACACACTTCCTTTCCTTCCTTCCTTCTTTCCCCTCCTTCCTTTCCTTCCTTTCCTTCATTCCTTCCATCTTTCTTTCCTTCCTTCCTTCCTGCTGCTGTATGTGTCTTTCTGTCTCACACAAAGCAAGAGAAGCTTGGATCCTCAGCAGAGCAGATACTAAAACAAGTAGCAGGTACCAGGTACTATCCCTGATGGAGGAGCAAAAGAAGCTGAGTAGAGTCGAGTAGAGCTAGAACTGTAAAATGGAAAAGCTCCATAAAGGGAAGGAAAGAGGAGAAAAGGAAGATGAGAGGAGGCAAGAAGAAAGGAAAGAGGAGAAAAGGAAGATGAGAGGAGGCAAGAAGAAAGGAAAGAGGAGAAGAGATGAGGTAAACAGATGATGAGAAGACACAAAGGACAAAATAAGAAAAGCTAAAAGACCTGGAAATGAAAGGAGGTAAAAAACAAAAGAGAAGGAGACGAGTTAAGTGAAGGAAAGATGTAGTCCAGCCCAGTCCAGGTGGTTTTATGATATCGGCAGTTCAGTTTAGTCTTTAAAAACAAACAAAACAACACTTGAACTATTTACAGCGTCGAGGTTCCAGTCTCGTAGTAACCTGGTAAAATTTATTCTTCAGTTTTTTGGAGATTTTCTGTAAAAAAACAAACAAACCAACAAAAATCTCTCTAATCAAAAAACTCCAAATAAAAACATTAAAAAACTCACAATAAAATATTACGTAACTACAAGTCGTCATAGCAACTAATAAATTATAGATATAGATATATATAAAACAGAAAGTTGAACACGTAGAAAAGTCTTCTGAGGTATTTCTGGTGTATTGAGGTGATCTGTGGTTTATGATGTTTTTTTTATTCTTCCAGCGTTTCAAAAACTGCACCAATGTGTAGATTTAGGTGGGAAATCCCCTCAAAAATCTCTCTCTCTCTCATACACACACACGCGCGCACACGGAGCAAACAGAGGAAGTGAATTCTAAAGTCACAGCTGAAAGAGGAAACAGCGAGTCTGAACCAGGTGAGTGTTAATATCAGGACTGTAAATAATGATTACTGTCATTATTGATCAATCTGATCATTATTTCTCACATTAATTGTTTAGTTGATTAAAGTAAAATCTGAAATGACAGAGTTTGAGGGTTTCAAACATTGTTTCCTGTTGTTGTTTTCCTGGTTTCATTTCCTCACAGTGATGTAATGTGACTCACTGCTGAGCTCTAAATAGAGAGAAGTCACAGTTAAGAAGCACACACATGTTTATCTGAAGTCTGTTTGTTGGATTTAAACCAGAGTCAAAGTTTCTCTTAATAAACTGATCAGCAGTCAGTTATTAGAGGTTGGAGTTGACAGAGCAGAAGGAGGAAAACAGGGTGAGTGTTGATTTAACATTGTTCTGATTTTCCTGTAAAGAAAAACTATGTGTTCATTATTCTGTTACTTTCCTGTTGTGTTGGTGTTGAGCCAGGCTCACATACACACTTTGCTCTTTTCTATAAAGTAGTGAAGAACAATTCAGATCCTTTACTTCAGTAAAAGCACTAATATAGAAATGTAGATTCATTATCTAGCCTTTTCTTTTTCATTCATTTCAACTTAAATCACCATTTCCTGTTCCTCCTCATGAAGACTAATGCTGCTGCTGTATTTAGTATTTATGGATCTATGCTGCCCCCTGCTGGATTACACTGAAACACCTTAAACCTCTTCACTTCTCTGCTGAAGTTTGTGACATTTACATTTATGTCCCAATGAAAATGTATTAATTCAGTTTATTTAAACTCAAAAAGCTGAATAATTATGAACACATAAACTCAGCATCATTAGTCTGTCTGTCTCTGTCTCTCTCTCTCTCTCTCTCTCTCTCTGCTTCCTGTTTATAATACATAGAGTGCAAAACATGTTTTTAGAAATGTTGCAGTTCAGATTGAGTGATGGACAGGAAGAGGTGGTTTATGTTTCATTGAGCTGAGAAGAAACTCTTTCTTTGTGTGTGTTAAAGTGCAAGTGATTTACTCATTAGTTAGGGTTCCTTGACTTGAGAGCAACTTTTAGTCACTATTTTATTGTCTTTCATGAATATTAAACTCTCTAAATAAATGTATCTGACAGCTGACTTCATAGATTATGATCGTACCTACAAATTTGATTATATGCTAATTTAAATTATTTATATAGATGGAAACTGTACAGAGTGTACTGTAGGACATTATGTCCATATAACCATCTATATATTTATGTATCAGCCTTAAAATAATATATAATGTAACATTGCAGTTGAAAATGTGGGAGTGTTAGCTTTAACTAGCATAACACACCTCAATCTGTACAGTAAGTGAATAGAGTTGCATTGTATTGTGGGTAATGTAGGCACTAGGCATTGACAGGAAAGAACATGTGGAATAAAAGATATGATAACTCTGGTTCTGCTGCACTGATTTTATTCCTGTTTTTTAAACTATTCTTTGTGAATGTTATAGGAAAGCTGAATCAGTGGAGTGCTGTTTTAGTTATGAGTTCATTATCATATGTTGGGCAGCTGTAAAAATACAGATCATTTAGAAATATATGATGGAAGGTTATTCAAAGAAAGAGGATATCACCCTCGACAGACACAGTTCACACTCTGATGGTGAAACTGGGCTAGACAGGCATCAGCTCATAGAGTCTCCTCGCTCCTCGTCTGAACTGGAAGTTGGTCCGAAACATCATTTTGATGGTCGTCCCACTTATTTCAGCTGGAGGAGCGATGAAACATGAGAGCAGCCTCCACGAAAGTCCTTACCTGCCAACACGCCCTTTATTGATTGGGTGGGACTAAGACGCGAGTGAGGGGAGCGTGGAGGCAATCTAAGAGTATTGGGAAGCAACCTTTAATTATCTGCCACAGTCTCCACAGACAACTACAAGCCAAGTTCACTGAAACACTCAGAGCTGATTGGACAAACTCTGATCAGATGTTCTGGCACAAACTCTGAGTTTCGGTCTCAGGATTCATGGACTCACTGTTCAGCGTTAGACTCTGAGTCTGTTAAAGCTGCTTCTGGAAAATAATGATTTCTAGTACAATGAGGAAGTCTTCATGTTGGTGTTTGTAACAGCAAACAAATAGTCAGAAAAGTTACAGAAAGCTTCTTCTTCCTGCTCTCAACGAAGGCGGTCGCATCTCTCCCTCTCTCTCCTTCTCCCTTATCTTCCCTGCTTTTGCTTCTCACGTCTCGTCCTGTCTTGTCTCAAATTTTGGAGCCTCTCTCTGCATTGCTCTCTAAATCTGAAATCATGGAATTGGTCAACTAGTCTCTCAACGCAATTGACAGAATTTTCTCGACGAGAAGCTTGGGTTCGGGGGAACCTGTCTGCCCTGAGGGAACGTTCGCTGCTGTCTACACGATGGACTCGTGGGAGAGGTGGAGGGTCATGTGCCTGGCGATTCTTTCCGTTGAGGACATCGAGGATGTCTACATATTCGGAACCATGATAACAGGCTATCTGCTGATTGGATTAGGCATTGCCCTGGTGTATCAGAAAATTCAGGGGTCGGTGACAGCAGTGTAAAACTCCACGAAGCTGTCCGACATGATTGATGGAGTGGGCAGAGCTGTTAGCACTCAGACTGCAATTATGAACCGCAACATGGAAAACATGGACAGAGCTATTAGTGCTCAGAATGTGGTCATAAATCGCAACATGGGAAATATCCTGGAGAAGATTTCGGCTTTGCAAAGGTGAATGGATCGATCTGAAGAGCAGAATGGACAAATAGAGTAAGTCGTGTCTATTGAAATGCGACTGCTCGCCTTAACCCAAACAATCATAATCTAATCTGCATTCCGGCCCTCCGCAGCACCGGCCTTGGGCCAAGTTGCTGAAAACAACTCCCCCATGAGATCGCTGCAGTGAGAAGCCCTGTATTGTTCTCCCTCCCTTCTTCATGGACACCTGTTGATTGTTGACTCGGCCTGGGACACGATCAGGGACGTCTCCATGGCAACTTGCTGTGTTATCGCGATGACACCCTACGAACTGAGGCACTGATTGTGAAGCTGGACGAAGCAACTCTCTGGGCTTATGTACACACACGCATCCATGGACACTTACACACATGCACATATACTACACCTCCCCACCCCCCATCCCACGCCTTCGCCGCTTTCACCCCGGTGCGACAGGCAGGGTCCGATGGCGGCGCAGAAGATGGCTGCGGCCGCGGCTGGCTGCCTGTCTGAACTGGAACACAACTTATTTTGTGAAATGTGCTTATATGTGCTCATGTTGCTGGGTTTTTTTTCCCCGTTCCCACACTGTACTCCCGAGAGCATAGTCTGGGTGCTGCTTTTTTTTTTATCCCCCTCTCTCCTCATTTTTCTTTCCCCTTTTCTCCCCTCTTTATTATGCTCAGTCATCCGGTTCTGTCTTGTTATGTATTGTATGTTGTATTTGTACGGACGGGTGATTGCTGAAATTTCGCTGTACTTGTACTTGTTATAGTGACAAAATAAAGCTAATAATAATAAAAAATTAAATTCACAGTTTACACTTGAAGCTGGAAATGAATCTAGAAAACTGACTTTTAATGGAGACACACAGAGATGTTTGTCTTTATGTCCTTATGGGGACCTTCATTGACATAATGCATTCACAAACTAAATGTCTAAACCCAATTCGAACCTTCACCTTAAAACAAAGTTTCTCTTTGTGATGACTAGAAAACACACATGGTTGTAGTTAAAGTCATGTAAACTAATAAGAAGCTACTAAGTTGAGAGGCAGGACTGGGTTTATTATACTGTGTATGTGTGTGTGTCTCCAGTGTTACTGGTTTACCTCTCAGACTCCACAAGATGAAGAAAGAGGAGGAAGAGGAGGACGGAGCAGAGTCTGTAATGTTCAGGTATCTGTCTATGAAGAGTGACCGGTCTAAAGGTGAACCTCTACACTTCAGTACTGAACCTGGACCCTCAGACTCAAAGTAAGAGACTGTTTCTGTTGTTGTTTTGTTTGTGGCTTGAACATTGACTGCATTATTAATTTAATTTAGTGGAAAGAGAGCTTGATGCTTGATTCTGAAATGTTTATCAGTTGCTTGAAGTAATATTGAATACAGGTAAAGTAGCAGAGGACAGATTGTGTTGTTTGTTTTCCAGACAGGAAGTTAATGTGACAGTCTAGCATCAGGCAGCAGTGCCTTTAGTTTAACTGTCACTAAATAAACTGTTGTCATTTTAACACACGTCAAACATTTAAATGTTAGATTACAGATGTTTGAACAGGAGATATGAACATAACTGTTGTCATTATTAAATCATGACCTTGTGACATATTTCATGTTACATCTACTCTTTACCTAAAATAATATGTGTCAAACATTTGTTGTTTCCACAGACGCAGCAAAGAGTTTGGAATGTCCAGGTATCTGTCTATGAAGAGAAGAAGTCTGTTAATGAAGAGTAACCGGTCTAAAGGTGATCCTCCAGACCTCAGTGATGAATCTGGATCCTCAGACTCAGAGTAAGAGACTGTATCTACTGTAAACTGAGCTGAAGATGATCAGTGAGATGCTTTCATGAAGATTGTTGTGTAGATATGAAGGAAAGAAATAATGAAGTAGTTTCCATTCAGCTGTAATCTACAACAGACCCAGAACACACTGGGGGGATTACATCTCTCTGCTGGTCTGGGAACAGCTGGGGGGGGGGGGGGGTCACTGCTCAGTAGGGCTGGGCATTACATAGATATTATCAGTATCATGATATGAGACTAGATATCGTCTTAGATTTAGGATGACGTAATATCATGATGTCATCAGAGTTTCTTTTCCTGCTTTTAAATGTTGCGTTACTGTAAAAATGTGTAACTTACCAGACTGTTCTGTCTGGTAAGTTACACAGCTCTACTGCTCAGCCTGATGCCACAGTGACCTGACCCAGATAAGACAGAGGATGGATAGATGGATCTTTTTTTCTTAAAGTTTCTGAGACATTTCATAGTGAGCACAGAGGATCAGCCAATCAGCAAACAGATTCAGTAATATCACTTATACAATAATATCTAACTGTGTTTGTGCTGAATCAGTTTTACAGACTCTCAGAAAAGAAAGTTGATAACTGCAGTTCATTCAGTCGTCTGTCATGCAAATCTTAATATTTAATTACATTAATATTTAATCATGTATCATTTCATATTTTCAGGCTATTTGTTTCATTTTCGTCAAAAGTCACTAAATCTTCCTGCTTACGGATGTGAATCTAACATAGAGCTGGAAATTAATCAAATCTTATTTTTACTAATGATTTTAGCTTCCAGTGATCACAGAAACAAAATCATTAAGATAAAATGCATCCCATATCACAATTCATGATCATCATTCATCATTTTGTCCTCTTTCATGATAACAATGTTGTAATATATTTCAGACTTTCTGACTGTAGACTCTCAGCTCTGATGTCCAACCCCCATCAGACACATCTGAACCTGAGTCACAACAAACTGTCTGATTCAGGACTGCAGCTGCTGTGTGGTTTTCTGGAGAGTCCAGACTGTAAACTGGAGACTCTGAGGTCATTTCACTGACTGTCTGTTACTATTGTTGATCTTAATGTTTAACAACTGAACCTAATTTATGTTCATACATAACTTACATCATAAACTTCATTTGTTTCCATATTTTCATGTTTTACTGAACAAAGTTTAGTGTGTAGTTATAAAAGATGACTCATTGTGTTTAGTTCAGAACACATACACACACTCACACTCTCACACACATATACACACACACACACACACACAGGTATCAATGCTGAGGCCTGTATTACGAAGCTGGATTAACATACCCAGGATATCTCTCCGTTACCTGGGTTGATTTACCCAGACATTCGCAATCTAGGATAAGCGGTACTATGAAGCTGGATATCAACTTGGTAATTGAACCCAGGGTTTTCCAATCTGGATCTTTGCGCGCTCACATAAAGGGGAGGAGTCTGCAGCGTCTGACCAAAAACAAACATGGAGAAACCCTGCAGAACAGCCTACTTTACCATGGAGTGCTGGCAGAAAATTGCCGACTCTGTTAATGTGTAAATTCATGAGATCATACAATATTAATTTATCAGACAATATAAACGGACACTCTGATCACACAATGTCACTTTATTACGGCACAGACGTTTCCGGCAGAGTGCTTCCTCAGTGCCCTTCCTTTCATAAGAGACATTAAGTTAGTTTAATATTCAACATTCAAAATACAAACCTATTATGGGCTTCAACCATTTGAGTGAATGATGTCAAACCAACTATATTACAGACTAATATCCTTCATGTGCCACAAGGCTTATTTTACAAATATTTCTTTTCGTCAATTTTTTACAATTACAATATATAAATGCAGTTATTATGCTCCCTGATCCTTTGATCTCAGGATGTCAAACCAACTGTATAATATACAGAATAATATCCTTCATGTGTCTCAAGGATTATTTTTTAAATATATATTTTGGTCAATTAAAAAATTGCATCTATCCCTAAAAACTCATTCTCTCCTAAGCGCTCCTCTCACGATCCGTGCACCAATGTTGACAGGATCTTCTAAGAATGGGCAGGTCATTTTCTAAGAGAACTGATTGGTCAGGAGGTGGTGCTTTTATACTCGTTGATCTCTTATCCAGAACATAACCTGCTCCAGAGCAGGTTAGCCGTTCAGCATCAGTTACCATGGTGATTTACCCCGGTAAGAAGTGAACCAGCTTCGTAGTACGGAAAAGCCAGAGTTAACCCTGAAGTTACCTAAGAGAAAATCCAGCTTCGTAGTACAGGCCTCTGGTGTTTCAAATATTTTTATGACTCACTTTCACTTCAGAGAAAAGCTCATTGATGAGGACATTTAAAACCTGAACAGGAACAGCAGAGCAGCTGGATGAAAGCAGAGATCATTACTCATATTTAAAATAATCCATTTGAAGTCCAGCTAACACTAAACTAACACAAAGCAGCCTGTAGAAATATAAACAAGTTCAACAGTTAAATATTTGTTCAATTCAGTGTCTTTGACATTGTGAGGAAAAACTCACACCAAAAACATTAAAAGTCATAAAGCAGCATCTTCTCTCACTAATACAGTTCAAATCAGTGAGCCATACTTCCAGAATAAGGTGGAGTTTAGTGGAGAAATGTGATTTATAGTAACCAGGTTACTGCAGTGAATGTAAACACACTGATTGATGAGGACATTGTTCAACTACACACTTCAAACCTGAACACATCTGATTGGATTATAAATGGATTTTAATCTACATCATTTATTCTTTATTCAGATTGAGGTGCTGCTGGTTATCAGAGATCAGCTGTGCTTCTCTGGTCTCAGCCTTGAAGTACAACCCCTCCCATCTGAGAGAGCTGGATCTGAGCTGGAACGACCTGAATGATTCAGGACTGGAGCTGCTGTGTGATTTTCTGGAGAGTCCAAAGTGTAAACTGGAGACTCTGAGGTCAGTTCACTGACTGTCTGTTACTATTGTTGATCTTAATGTTTAACAACTGAACCTAATTTATGTTCATACATAACTTACATCATGAACTTCATTTGTTTCCATATTTTCATGTTTAATGAACAAAGTTTAGTGTGTAGTTATAAAAGATGACTGATTGTAAAAATAATATTTTTTATTGTTTTCTTTTGTTTTTGTTGTTGAATTATTAAACACCACTGATGAGTTTACAGATTTGGCTAACATCTCAGTGGACCGGTCTGTAAATTGAACAGTCATGTGATAATTAGCAGATACCGTACCGTACCATCCTCTTGCGTGTCCTGGATCTTCCCCTGGGTCTCCTACCGGTCGGACGGGCCCTGAACACCTCACCAGGTAGGCATACGAGAGGCATCCTAATTAGATGCCCGAGCCACTTCATCTGGCTCCTCTCACCCTATCTCTAATGGACAGCCCAGCCAGCCTACGGAGGAAGCTCATGTCGGCCGTTTGTACCTACAATCTTGTTCTCTCGGTCACTACCCAAAGCTCATGACCAGAGGTGAGGGTAGGAACCAAGATCGACTGGTAAATCAAGAGCTTTGCCTTTCGGCTCAGCTCTCTCTTCACCACGACGGATCTGTGCAGAGTCCGCATTACTGCAGACGCCGCACCGATCTGCCTGTCGATCTCCCGCTCCATCCTTCCCTCACTCGTGAACAAGACCCCGAGGTACTTGAACTCTTCCACTTAGGGCAGGATCTCAACCCTGACCTGGAGAGTGCACTCCCCCCTTTTCCGGTTGAGGACCATGGACTCAGATTTGGAGGTGCTGATTCTCATCCCGGCCGTTTCACACTCGGCTGCGAACCGATCCAGTGAGAGTTGGAGGTCCCGGTCTGATGAAGCCAACAGGACCACATCATCCGCAAAAAGCAGTGACCCAATCCTGAGTTCACCAAATCGGACCCCCACCACACCCTGGCTGCGCCTAGAAATCCTGTCCATAAAAATTATGAACAGAATCGGTGACAAAGGGCAGCCCTGGCGGAGTCCAACCCTCCCCGGAAACAAGTCCGACTTATTACCGGCAATGCGGACCAAGCTCTGACACCGGTCATACAGGGAACAGAGGGCCCTTATCAGGGGGTCCGGTACCCCATATTCCCGGAGAACCCCCCACAGGACTCCCCGAGGGACACGGTCGAATAACTTCTCAAAGTCCACAAAACACATGTGGGCTGGTTGGGCAAACTCCCATGCACCCTCAAGGATCCTGCAGAGGGTGTAGAGCTGGTCCACAGTTCACAAACATTTGTATGTTTTTTTTCATCAATATTTAGTTTTTTTAAATTAAAATGTATAATTTAATATAACTTAAACAGCTCAGGGACGTTCAAGCTGCAACATGTTTGTTCACTTTTACATCGTCGGTTTAAAATAATGATAATGTTTTTGAATTAAATTAATTTTAAATGTGATTCATTGAACCGGGATGTTGTCTAGTAGAAATAAACGAGACACTGTTGAGATCTCTGCTCTACTTTCTTTTCCTCTGGGACACTTCCAGAATAAGGTGGAGTTTAGTGGAGAAATGTGATTTATAGTAACCAGGTTACTGCAGTGAATGTAAACACACTGATTGATGAGGACATCGTTCAACTACACACTTCAAACCTGAACATCTAATTGGATTATGAATGGATTTTAATCTGCATCCTTTATTCTTTATTCAGATTGATGAACTGCAGTTTGTCAGAGATCAGCTGTGGTTATCTGGTCTCAGCTCTGAAGGACAACCCCTCCCATCTGAGAGAGCTGGATCTGAGCTGGAACGACCTGAATGATTCAGGAGTGAAGCTGCTGTGTGGTTTTCTGGAGAGTCTCGACTGCAAACTGGAGACTGTGAGGTCAGTTCACTGACTGTCTGTTACTATTGTTGATCTTAATGTTTAACAACTGAACCTAATTTATGTTCATACATAACTTACATCATGAACTTCATTTGTTTCCATATTTATGTTTTACTGAACAAAGTTTAGTGTGTAGTTATAAAAGATGACTGATTGTTAAAGAAAGTGTAGAAAATGTTCACTGTTAGTTGTTAAAGTCAATGAATGTTTCTAATTGTTGGTAAAGAGTCACATCTGTATACAGAAGATCCTCTCAACTAATATCTGTTTGAAACTGATCCAGTTTACTTGATGAAGGAGAAATATTTCTTTATTATATTCTTTAATGTGTTTTAGTGAATGAATGTATTTAGTTCAGAACACACACACACACACACACACACACACACACACACACACACACACACACACACACAGATGAATGCAGGTGTGTAAAGTATGTTTATTATTACTTAGTGTTAACATGAATATGTGTCAGGTTTTGTCCTTTAGATTGTGTGCAGCTTCTCCACTTGAACGAGACAGACCCATCTACTCAGAGTTTAACTGATTCACTCAATGAAACAAACTGCTTTTCCCTTTCCCTTCTTTTATTTGCAGGTGCAGTTTAGTTGACAGATGAATGGCATTAGTTATATTTCATTAGTCTCATTAGCTTCATTAGTCGTTTCATTAGGTGAAAAACCTTTAAACAAAGAAAAGAGAAAAATAAAATATTATAAATACTGTTTATACTATTGAAAATAAATAAACAGGAAATTAATATAAATAGGAAAATATACATATTTGCAAATATTGAAAAACCTCAAAGTGTTTTATTTCCCTTAAATGAAACATGAAGTAAATAAAGTAACTCACTGTCATCATTTGAAGCTTCATATCAGCTAATGAATGAATTTCAATACTTTTTAATGGTTACTGCATTTTAATATTAACTGAATTTTAACATTAATGAAACACTTTAAATGATGTGGCTTTAAAATGACACAATGTTTTTAAAGCAACCTTCCACACATAAACTAATATGACATTAATAAATACTCTCACAATCAACAGATTAAATATAAATCATCAAGCCACTAAAACGAGACGATGACGAGACGTCACCAACATCTTTAAACACTGTGACTAAATGAACTAAAAGAATAAATCTACTTCATTAAATCACAACTTCAATAAAATCTCTTTTTCTTTTTCGTCCAAAAACGAGGATACAGAATATGAGCTAGTTTCTCCATAAACAGAGCCTTCATTGGATGTGTGTTAGTTTAGCTTCCTGTGCTGGTGTGACTCTGTGAGGAACAACGTTACAGAAAGCATCACAGCCTTCTCTCTGATCACAGCAACAGTAGAGCTTCTCAATCCTCTCAAACTGTAACCACGGTAACCACTGGAGGAGACACCAGATACGATTTTAGAGGATGAGACGTCCTTTACCCAGAAGCATCGTCTGTTTCTGATCAGCTGATCACAGCTGTCTACTCCAGTTCATACAGTGAATCTATAGTTTCAGACACATTGTTGTATTTTCTCTGTTTCATTAAAAATAAAATCAAACCAGTCTGAACTGGTTTAGACTGGTTCTGGTTTAACACTAATATTGATTTATAAGTGTGTTTTATTTGTGTGATACAGGTTTATTACTAATATGTCATCATTTGTGATCAATAACATAACTATTTATATTTATATAAAGAACCTCCACTGAATGTTGAATCTAATCCTGTTAACTGTTTAATGATTTACATTTTTCTTTATTATTTATCTTTAATTATAGTTCTGACAGCTCAGCTCCTTTAAACTACTGAAAATATATTTTTATACAACAAACATTTGAAAGTTTTTTTCATCAATATTTAGTTGCTTTTAATTAAAATGTATAATTTAATATAACTTAAAAAGCTCAGGGACGTTCAAGCTGCAACATGTTTGTTCACTTTTTGCATCGTCAGTTTAAAATAATGAAAATGTTTTTGAATGAAATTAATTTTAAATGTGATTCATTGAACCGGGATGTTGTCTAGTAGAAATAAACGAGACACTGTTGAGATCTCTTGAGATCTACTGCTCTACGCAATCTTATATCTTTCTATTTTTCTGTACTTTGTTTTTATTATTGTGAGGGGGTGGGGGGGGGTGTTAATTGTATGTTTCAATGTTTCTGTTTTATGTAAAGCACATTGAGTTGCCATTGTGTATGCCTTGCCTTGCCTTACTTTCTTTTCCTCTGGGACACTTCCAGAATAAGGTGGAGTTTAGTGGAGAAATGTGATTTATAGTAACCAGGTTACTGCAGTGAATGTAAACACACTGATTGATGAGGACATCGTTCAACTACACACTTCAAACCTGAACATCTGATTGGATTATAAATGGATTTTAATCTACATAATTTGTTCTTTATTCAGATTGAGGAGATGCAGTTTGTCAGAGATCAGCTGTGGTTATCTGGTCTCAGCTCTAAAGTACAACCCCTCCCATCTGAGAGAGCTGAATTTGAGTTACAACAAGCTGAAGGATTCAGGAGTGAAACTGCTGTGTGATCTTAAGGAGAGTCCAGACTGCAAACTGGAGACTCTGAGGTCAGTGATGAGTTGAAGTCCGTTCATGTTAATGAGCTCATTAGTTTGTCTCAGAGATATTTTGATGATAGTTAGCTTCCAATCACAGATCCAGTATTTCCAGGTAGAGTGAATCATTTTTTATGTTAGTGTTGAAGGTGTGAGAGGAGAATGGAGCAGAGCACTGAAGTCACATTTCCATTAACTGATCAGCATCAGCTGCTTTATTCATGCCTCATCATCATTGGTTCATTCATCAGTTTCTTGTCCACCAGTTAACCACTCACACCTTTTCATATTCATACAGGTGTACAGTGATGTCATCATACCTCCTGCTTATGTCTGAAGTGTTTAATGTTCATGTATGTTTATTAAATATAGATTAGTTCTCCTGCTGAGTCTCCCTCAAACAGCAGAGACTTTTCCTCCAACTCTGAACTGAATAATCATTTAGTGTAAATGTTCATTTCACTGACATTAGTGTCTCTGACTGAAATACATTAGTGTATATATGTGTCTAGGTTCACTGCTTCTAAAGGTTCACTTGTCACATGGACTGGAAACCAGAAGATGGTTGGTTGTGTGGAGGAAAAGAACAAACCTGAGTCTCCAGCATCCACCTGTGAGTCCAAACATCCTCTTCCAGACATCAGTGATGAAGCTGGACCCTCACACATAAAGTAAGAGACTGTTTCTACTGAAATCAGAAATGCAGCTCAGTAATTTACTTTAATGTGAGCAAAACTTTTGCATTTCTGAATCATGGAGTTATCTTTAGAGGAGAGATAGAGTGATTATTTGAACCCTCTTCATAAGACAGTCCAGATAACTGCTGTGTTTCTATTTATTCCTACAGGGAGGAGAACACACCAAACAGAGATTCACCTGATGGACATGAAGGAGGTGAGTGTCGAGACTGAGACCAGTGTCAAGTGTCAATGTGACAAAATACACATCTAAACACAACTAGTGTAGATTGAGTCTGTGTCTCTGTGAAGTCTCTGAAGTTTCTGGTGAAGCTCTGTCCCACTCTGAATGCATCATGGTGCGTTCGTTCACTTATCAGAGATTCAGAGTTAAACAACACAGGAGGCTGTGTTGGTGGTGTTGTTAAGGTACAGATGAGACAGGAAACACCATCCAGGAAGTCCAATCAGTCTTTAAAGCAAGGTTTGACCTTATATAAATTAGCCTACTTGGTGTCTGGTAGTTAGATAAATCTCTGAAATCTCTCCATAAAGTGAGAGATTGTTTTTATGCTTCAGTTTCTCTACAAATTAAACACATGAAATAAAATGTATATACATTTTATTTCTCTGATTAACTCTCTGTCCAGCCTTAAACTGGAGCTTTGTGTTTCAGATTTTAGTGTGTTTTAGATCACTGGACCATAAGGACGTCCAGAAGAGTTTAACATCTGCTGTTTGTCTTCTTCTCCACATCAGATGGCTCTAATCTCTCATCACATCCGTCCACATCCAACACAACCCTCAATGTGTCTGAGGACAGCAGAGATGATCCAGAGAGGATGAACCTGCAGGTTGTGTGCAGAGAGAATGAAGAGGAGGTAGAGTCAATACAAATGTTTTTACCTTTACATGTTTATTAATTTGTTATTGATGACACAATGACACTCAGCTTCCTCCAGAGGTTAATACTCCTTATGTCTGAGCTCCAAACATGATTTACTGTCATCTATTATCTTCATCCCTCGTTTCCTCTCACTCTCTGCTCCTTCCTCCTCCATCAGAAACTCCTAATTCACTTACACCTCCTCATCTGTGAAACCATCAGCTGCTGTCCAATATAGTCCTGCAGGATCATTTCAATGTAAAGTTAAAGAGCAGCTGATCATTTAGTGATGTGGACTAGTGATAATCAGTGATAATTAAACAGTACAGAGTGCAGAGTAGAACCTGAAGCAGTGAGGATCCTGTCAGCTGTATGACTGAGAGTCAGCTGTTCAGTTTCTCTAACTAATGTTTTCACTTTCTACATTTTAGGACTTCACACCCAACATGCTGACTGAGTCTGCAAACATTTCATACAGGTAACCAAATCATAAGATGAACAAGATTTCAACCTTCAACCTCATCAACTTCTTTCAGTGATGACACTTCACCTGCTTTCAGATAGTTCCACTCTGTTCAATCATTTAACTCATTTTAGTTTAGATTCAACGGTCCTGTCATCTCCTTCCACTGATTACTCTTCACTTTTAACACTTTTCATACTCTTCATATTCCTGCAGCTGCTGCTTCACTCACATCTTGTCCAGCGGTTCAGTTTGTTCTCCAGCTGTTGAATCACTGCAGCAGTCACAGCAAATTATCTTTTCTTAGCTTCTATTGCCTTTCTTTGGGTCAGTGTAGAGAGACAGGAAACAAGGGAAGAGAGAAGATATAACATGCAACAAAGGTCCTCTGGCTGGGAATCAAATCATGGACATTGTGTTTATATAGTATGAGCCTTAACCATTAGGACAGCAGAGCGCCCTGCAGCCAATAATCTGCAGCAAATTCATTCTTTAAAAAGCTGCATGAGTCTGTGTTGTGTGATCAGCTCCTCTGTGTCCTCCAGGTTCAGCTGTCCTGGTCCAGGTGTGTTCAGGTGTACTTTGACTGGACTCATGTTTGTTATGACTAAGAAGGCGGAGCTACAATACTGGACTGTCCAATGGGATGAGAGAGTCCTACAACCAGCTGGTAAAACAGCTGCAGGGCCGCTGTTCAACATCCAGTCCAGTCCTGAAGGTGCTGTCAGTCAGCTCCACCTGCCACACTGTGAAACCATGGATGGTAAGATGATTATTGAGCTCTGTGAGTTTTACTAAAAAGAGGAATAATAACAACAACAAAAAAAGGTTGAGAGGCAAAGTAGACAGAAGCTTGTAAATCTACAACTCGTCCATCATCAAGGCTGACAATGTGTCAATATATACCAAACAAGGGGTTGCCACATCTCTGTAAAAGTATTGTAGTCTTTCCTGAGTGTATATGTATTTTTTTCCAGTGGAACACAGCTATTCATTTCTGAAACCCATCTTCCTATAGAAAGTTGGGAGTCAGACTTCCATGTGATGGCGATGCACTTCCTGGCAACACACAAGGCCAATGAGAGAAACTTCTTTTGAGCTTTTCTTAATCGTGCATCAATATTTGTAGAATCTCCTAATAGACAGGTTTGAGGATCTAGTGGAAGATGCACTCCTAGAAGTTTTGTCATGATGTCAGAAAAATCATGCCAGAATGTGTTAAGTTTTGTGCAGTGTAGGAATGAGCCCTCCTCTATACTACATCTAAAACACAAGATGGATATCTCAGGTTTATATTTATGCAATTTCAGTGGCGTAAGTTATAATATATCGGCCTATATCTGGAGTTAATAGTGGCAGTTAGACTTTTTCGACACAGTTCAGACCAGAGCCCTGTACCTATTGTCACACCCATTTCTCCCTTGATTTATGTAAACCTGGTTTTGGAGCATCATCCATCAAGAGAGAGTTAGTCCTCACTTCTTACCAGGTACATCACCATGGTAACTGATGCTGAACAGCTGACCTTGCTTCAGTAGCAGAGACGGTCTGACCGTACTCAATTATCTTTTTATGTGACATATTCAGCAAAATAATCCTCACTCTGTACTTGAGTGTTTCTTCTAATTCTGTTGTATGATTACAGACCGTTGTTCACTTCAGGTTTTATATCAATCAATCTTTATTTATAAAGCTCCAAATCACAACAAAGTCATCTCAAGGCTCTTTACACATAGAGCAGGTCTAGTTTTAAAGAGACCCAACATATATGTACTTCATTCATGTGAATAACCACAGCACATTTCACTGTGTACAGCGCTGTGTATGTTTGTAGTGTAACTCAGTTTAAGACTGTAGTTTTATTTGATTTCAGAAATTACATTTTAAAGCAATCAGTCCTTTTCCACAGTATTTGTCTTGTAAGACCATCCAATCTCTGCTAAAATGCAATTCTTGTATAAAATCTCCAACGGTTTTGATATCAAATCTAAGCACACATTTTTCAATGCTGTACATCAAGGTCTTTTGGTATTTTTGGGGTTTAAAAAAAAAAAAAAAAGTTAAAAATTGGCACCAAATCTGTGTCATAAATGGTATCAAGCTAAAACTCTAAACTTTCTATAAACTACATTAGCAATGTTAACTAACTTTAACAGCACCACACAAATGACAATGCAAATCACATGCTGCTATGTTTAAAATCTGAAATTAGAAAATTTACAAGGAAGCTAGATGATCTAACGTTAGCTGTTAGCTAGCTAGCTAGTTTGTGAGCGGCCACACGTTGTAAACATGCAGGGCTTAGCCCAAACCATACACTGGGAGAGATTTTCTCCCCATTTACAGCAGCTATATGCAGAATTGTTTAAGCCGTTTGACGTAATAGGATACCTAAAAATCTGTTCATATGGAAAATGGTGATACAAAAATCATCCTGTTTTGTTCTCCATCTGTCTTCATCTTTCTGAAACTATTACACAACAAATGCTGAGGACTCATTTTCATTCCTGCCATCTGAAACATGTCAGTCCATCCCATAATAATCTGGTCTGCTGTAAATGTAAACTAATGATTCCCAACAATGTTAAATAGATGTGGTCTTTAATACTCTAACTTGAATATGAGGCCAACAGAAGAAAGTAAAATAAGTGTGTTTTCACAGCTCCGCTCCCTGAAGGTCTGCTGTCTGTCGTCCACATCACTGATGATGGAATGAGCTTCCTGAAGCCGCTGCACATTACAGACACTCATGTGGTTGTGAACGTCCTTCACCTCTCTGCCTTCGGCCTGGTCTTGGATTTTATTAACAGCTTTTTTAACACCAGAAGGCCAATTAATGGCCACGTTCTGCTGTTCCTCCAACAACCACAACCAGAAACACAGGAGCAGTATCTTGACGTGTTTCTCCTACCGAGGAACGTCCCTCTGTCAGAGGTAAAACTTGTTTTTATGTTACTGCTTCACTTTCTTTTAAGCTTTTCGTAGAAAGTTGATTAATGCAACATAACTGATGACAATACCAGATTATTTATATTGTGCTGATACAAACAGGTGTGTTTCAGTGATATTCACCTGAACAGTTGTTATTTCTCATGTTTCCATGATCCCAAACATGTGGCATTTAACATTTCTGTTCGTCTTTTCTTCTTCTTCTCTTGACTGTACATTACTGTATGTAAGCAGATGAATACAGCTGTCACACACTACAGATGAGTGAACATAAGATCCAGTTGTTGCTTATCAGACTTTTAATGTCCTGATGCTGATATATCTGCTGAGATAAAGTCACGCTTTACTGATGATAATAATAATAATGTTCTGGTGTCTCTTCAGGTGACTAAACAGCGTCCAGATGCCGTCCACATCGACGCTCCTTCCAACTGTAAACTCATCAAAGATAAAAGTTACAGTGTTCTCTGTCCTGAGGCCGCTATAATACAGCCTGATGTGAGTATTTCAAACAGTTTGTAATATCTGATAAAAGTCTTTGTAACATGATTCATAAACTGCTGCTTGTTACCTTTAGTTCACTTTGGATACTTCTGGTTTCAGAAAGCAGATTTTGACCTGGAGTTTGGACCAGATTATCACAAAACGTTTGAGATCTGCTTCCCAACAGACAAAGACAATGCACACAAAGTGACTTTAACGGTCCAGGATCAAAGAAATCCAGAAGTCTGGAAGTATAAAATGGATCTGAAGGGTAAAGTCTTCATCCTCCTGCAGTAACTCTCCACCTGATAGTAGAACAGAGCAGTTATTCATTGATTCTGACTCAGATCATTAACCAGTACACTATTTAACCAGGAATCGTATGAGTCAAACAATTCTGATAACATTTTATAATACAGTCTGTGTTTTAGTTTAATTACATTGAATGAATCAGTGTTTTAATCCAGATGGTTAGAAGAGTATTTGAGGATTACTGTCACTCAGTGTTTTAATGAATGTAATCATGATGTTAACATCTCAGATTTAAAGGTTAATAAACTCAAACATGGAGGGAGCAGATACAGACTGTAACTCCAGACAGAAGCTTTTACAAACTCTTACACCTGATGGCTTACATGAGGATTTTTAGTTGACATGTATTTTGTAAAGAAGTAATTTGTCCATTTCTACCTGGATAGCTCCTCCCTGTCTGCTGCCACATGGAGACTCTGTTAAAATGTTCATTTCTAAAAGGTCTATGTTTAATAGTGAGTGTTGAGTTATTTAACTCCAGTCTGTTCTCTGGTTGTCTTCCAGCTCCAAGAAGGAAACATCTAGAGAGGAATCTCCCAGCAGAGGTAAGTTTACATCAAGCTTTTTATTATTCTCAAAGTAGATATTCACACATCCAACTATCTCAGATTCAGATGCTTTCATCATGGACTAAACAGTATCCATTCCACTGCTTTCAATGTGCATGATAAATGTGCAGAAAACATGGAAAAGTGTATTTCTTTCTTTATGTGTTCATTGTTAGAGGGAAAGAAAATGAGGAAGGTTGCCCACCTGCGAATTTTTATTTATTAAGCCAGCCCTGCCTCCATTGTTCAGTTTTCGCAATACTCATGCCGCCATCTTCTAAAAACTTGCTGCCTTTTTGTTCCCTAAGAATAATTTTAAACTCACTGCTGAGCTCTAAATAGAGAGAAGTCACAGTTAAGAAGCACACACATGTTTATCTGAAGTCTGTTTGTTGGATTTAAACCAGAGTCAAAGTTTCTCTTAATAAACTGATCAGCAGTCAGTTATTAGAGGTTGGAGTTGACAGAGCAGAAGGAGGAAAACAGGGTGAGTGTTGATTTAACATTGTTCTGATTTTCCTGTAAAGAAAAACTATGTGTTCATTATTCTGTTACTTTCCTGTTGTGTTGGTGTGACAGCAATGGAAAACATTTAGTAGTTCAGTTAGTTGTACATAAATGTTCTATACACATCTATTTCTGTTTTATGCTACTTACAGTTTTCCTTTTTATTCAGTCAGTCAGATCCAGTAGAAACACCAACAGACAGAAACATAACGGTTGTATAACTGTCCTTCAATGTTCTCTGATTTCACCAGAGAGAGATGTCAGTGGCAAACCTCATCAACCTTCTGGATGATTTAAGTGATGATAAATTCAAGAGCTTCAAATGGTTCCTGAAGAAAGAAATGTTGGGAGACATCAAGCCCATTTCATGGGCCCAGCTGGAGAAGGCAGAGAGGTGGGACGTTGTGGATCTGATGGTGCAGAAATATGAACTAGCTGGAGCTGTGGAGGTGATGAAGAGCATTTTAAAGAAGATCAACAGGAATGATCTGGTGAAGAAGTTGTCAAACATCATCTCAGGATCAGCAGGTCAGTCACAGGAAGAGACAAACATGACATCATAATGTTTTTATATCTCATCATATCAGTTTGACGTGTTTAAGTCTTACAGAGGACTACATATGATTTTAGATTTAATGACAGACATTACTGAGACCTGTAATCCTAAAGGGTCATTCATGAGTCCCTCTGTGTTTTCATGCTGCAGCTTTTGGAGCAGAGGTAGAGTGACTCAGTGTAACAGGAAGTGAGGATTCTTCTTCTTCTTGATCAACTGTCCTTCAGATAAAATCCTATATATGTTGTTTCCATCTTGTTCCAGTCTTACATCATTTGAATAAAGTCAGGAAAGAGAGGTGGTTGTGTGAAAGATAGACCATTGTGTTCAAAAGGCTTATAATGTCAGGAAATGTTTATGTTCTGGCTGATGACGTCTGATATGCGTATAAATATGAGATGTACGATGGATTTCTTGGGTACCTTTCAATAAACCACTAGAGGAAAGATTTGATGACCACTTGTATAGACATTTCAGTCTGGACCAATCAACAGACAGACTGACATTATCACCCATAAAGCTGCTAACATGACTAAAAACAACATCTGGACTTTTCTTCCTGAGCTCAGAGAAGTTTATGAGAGTAAATCACAAAGTAACATACAGACTGCTGATGTTGTTCAGAGCTGCTCTGAACATCTGACACATTTACATCAATTTATTCTGAACATACACAAAGAGAAGATGATGATGGTCTGATGTTAAATGAGGAGAGGAAGAAGAGGTTGAAATAAAACAATGTGTAACAGCATTAAAAACAAAGGACAGACTGTCAGCAGGTCAGAGTGTTGTTCTTGGTTTCAGCCACTAGATGGAGACAGAACATCACTGATGAACAAAGAAGCTGCAGCATCAGGGAGAAACATCACAACTACTGCACATTTATTTCATAAACAGTCATATTGAATAAAACATCAAGTTGTCTGTGACAGTGGCTTCATGAAGATAATTCATATTTTACACCATAAACACAAGTTCCAACAACACATAACAACATAGAGCTGAAACCAGCAGGTGTCATAGTTGTACACTGAATATTTTTTGGTTTGGTTTGTCTCCAAACACTAGGATGGGTTGCTGCTCACTTTATCACTTCTATATCATGTGCAGTATTTGGTACTTTCCCTCTCTGGTTTGTGTCACTTGTTAATTTGTTTTCTAAAATGTAAATTTGTTTCGGGACTGGTAAACGCGTTTTGCTAATGTAATTTTGTTTTATATGTAAAAATGTTTTCCAAAATGTAAATGTGTCTCAAACTTTGTAAAAATGTTTTATTTCTTTTTTTTGATGAGTTTAATTTGAAAACAAGTAAAAACACAACAGACATCAGTTTAAAATGATTTGACAGTGTGTGTGTGTGTGTGTGTGTGTGTGTGTGTGTGTGTGTGTGTGTGTGTGTGTGTGTGTGTGTGTGTGTGTGTGTGTGTGTGTGTGTGTGATGAAGGTTTCCTGAGCATGTGTTCATCTGATTCATGATTAACTGTAGTTAAAGAGATAAATTCATTCATACAGTAATGATCCTGGCACTGGATGGAGAGAGGAAGAGAGAGATAGAAAGAGAGATGTACAATAGATTTATGAAAATGGATAAGAAAGACAGAGAGAGAGCCACTCCATCTACACACACACACACACACACACACACACACACACACACACACACACACACAATTTCCTTTTTTATAGGCAGATCTTGCATTGGCTGCATGTTGGGATGCTGACTTTTTCTCACCACAGTGAAAAAAGAGAATCATGGTGACTGTAAATGAAACATCTATGTTACAATGATTATAATAATCAAATCAAACTTCCCACTGGAACCTTTGAACAGCGTTACACCAGGATGGACAGAACCTGGGGCTGGTTTCATGTCTTCATGTCTGGGCACATTTCCTCCATCTGCTGTAAACAGACTTAGATATTTTTATACTTTCAAACACACAAACTGTCATGGGTTGATCAGTCATTTCAGATCCTGTCACCCTCATCAGCTCACTCCCCTCACCTGTGCTTCCCCGCCCATCTCCACCCTTCGACCCTCACCCCTCATCCCTACCCCTCACCCCTCATCCCTACCCCTCACCCCTCATCCCTACTCCTCATCCCTACCCCTCACCCCTCATCCCTACTCCTCACCCCTCATCCCTACCCCTCACCCCTCATCCCTCATCCCTACCCCTCACCCCTCATCCCTACCCCTCACCCCTCATCCCTCATCCCTACCCCTCACCCCTCATCCCTACCCCTCACCCCTCATCCCTACCCCTCACCCCTCATCCCTACTCCTCACCCCTCATCCCTACCCCTCACCCCTCATCCCTACTCCTCACCCCTCATCCCTACCCCTCACCCCTCATCCCTACTCCTCATCCCTACCCCTCACCCCTCATCCCTACCCCTCATCCCTCATCCCTACCCCTCATCCCTCATCCCTACCCCTCATCCCTACCCCTCACCCCTCATCCCTACCCCTCACCCCTCATCCCTACTCCTCACCCCTCATCCCTACCCCTCACCCCTCATCCCTACTCCTCACCCCTCATCCCTACCCCTCACCCCTCATCCCTACTCCTCATCCCTACCCCTCACCCCTCATCCCTACCCCTCATCCCTCATCCCTACCCCTCATCCCTACCCCTCATCCCTACCCCTCATCCCTCATCCCTACCCCTCACCCCTCATCCCTACCCCTCACCCCTCATCCCTACCCCTCACCCCTCATCCCTACCCCTCACCCCTCATCCCTACTCCTCACCCCTCATCCCTACCCCTCACCCCTCATCCCTACTCCTCACCCCTCATCCCTACCCCTCACCCCTCATCCCTACTCCTCATCCCTACCCCTCACCCCTCATCCCTACTCCTCATCCCTCATCCCTACTCCTCATCCCTCATCCCTACCCCTCATCCCTACCCCTCATCCCTCATCCCTACCCCTCATCCCTACTCCTCATCCCTACCCCTCACCCCTCATCCCTACCCCTCACCCCTCATCCCTACCCCTCACCCCTCATCCCTACCCCTCACCCCTCATCCCTACTCCTCATCCCTACCCCTCATCCCTCATCCCTACCCCTCATCCCTACTCCTCATCCCTTCCCACCTCCCCTCATCCCTACCCCTCACCCCTTACCCCTCATCCCTTCCCACCTACCCTCACCCCTCATCCCTACCCCTCACCCCTCATCCCTACCCCTCACCCCTCATCCCTCATCCCTACCCCTCACCCCTCATCCCTACTCCTCATCCGTACCCCTCACCCCTCATCCCTACCCCTCACCCCTCATCCCTACTCCTCATCCGTACCCCTCACCCCTCATCCCTACCCCTCATCCCTACCCCTCACCCCTCATCCCTACTCCTCATCCGTACCCCTCATCCCTCATCCCTACCCCTCACCCCTCATCCCTACTCCTCATCCGTACCCCTCACCCCTCATCCCTACCCCTCATCCCTCATCCCTACCCCTCATCCCTACCCCTCATCCCTCATCCCTACTCCTCATCCGTACCCCTCACCCCTCATCCCTACCCCTCACCCCTCATCCCTACTCCTCATCCCTCATCCCTACTCCTCATCCCTCATCCCTACTCCTCATCCCTACCCACCTACCCCTTATCCCTTCCCACCTACCCTCACCCCTCATCCCTACCCTTCGACCCTCACCCCTCATCCCTACCCCTCACCCCTCATCCCTACTCCTCATCCCTACCCCTCACCCCTCATCCCTACCCCTCACCCCTCATCCCTACCCCTCACCCCTCATCCCTACTCCTCATCCCTACCCCTCATCCCTTCCCACCTACCCTCACCCCTCATCCCTACCCTTCGACCCTCACCCCTCATCCCTACTCCTCATCCCTACCCCTCACCCCTCACCCCTCATCCCTACTCCTCATCCCTACCCCTCACCCCTCATCCCTACCCCTCATCCCCTCCCACCTACCCTCACCCCTCATAACCACCCCTCATCCCTCACCCCTCATCCCTACCCCTCACCCCTCATCCCTACCCCTCACCCCTCATCCCTACCCCTCACCCCTCATCCCTTCCCACCTACCCTCACCCCTCATCCCTACCCCTCATCCCTACCCTTCGACCCTCACCCCTCATCCCTACCTCTCATCCCTTCCCACCTACCCTCACCCCTCATCCCTACCCTTCGACCCTCACCCCTCATCCCTTCCCACCTACCCTACCCCTCACCCCTCATCCCTCATAACCACCCCTCATCCCTACCCTCATCCCTACCCCTCCTCCCTTCCCACCATCCCTACCCCTCACCCCTCATCCCTCATAACCACCCCTCATCCCTCCTCCCTTCCCACTACCCTCACCCCTCATCCCTTCCCACCATCCCTACCCCTCACCCCTCATCCCTCATAACCACCCCTCATCCCTCATCCCTTCCCACCTACCCTCACCCCTCATCCCTACCCCTCACCCCTCATCCCTACCCCTCATCCCTACCCCTCACCCCTCATCCCTACCCCTCACCCCTCATCCCTACCCTTTGACCCTCACCCCTCATCCCTACCCCTCACCCCTCATCCCTACCCCTCACCTCTCATCCCTTCCCACCTACCCCTCATCCCCTCCCACCGACCCTCACCCCTCATAACCACCCCTCATCCCTCATCCCTACCCCTCACCCCTCATCCCTACCCACCTACCCTCACCCCTCATCCCTCACCCCTCATCCCTTCCCACCTACCCCTCATCCCCTCCCACCTACCCTCACCCCTCATAACCACCCCTCATCCCTCACCCCTCACACCTACCCTCACCCCTCATCCCTACCCCTCACCCCTCATCCCTACCCTTCGACCCTCACCCCTCATTCCTTCCCACCTACCCTCACCCCTCATCCCTTCCCACCTACCCTCACCCCTCATCCCTACCCCTCACCCCTCATCCCTACCCCTCACCCCTCATCCCTCATCCCTTCCCACCTACCCTCATCCCTCACCCCTCATCCCTACCCTCATCCCTTCCCACCTACCCTCATCCCTTCCCACCTACCCTCACCCCTCATCCCTACCTCTCATCCCTTCCCACCTACCCTCATCCCTTCCCACCTACCCTCACCCCTCACCCCTCATCCCTACCCCTCACCCCTCATCCCTACCCACCTACCCTCACCCCTCATCCCTTCCCACCTACCCTCACCCCTCATCCCTACCCCTCACCCCTCACCCCTCATCCCTACCCACCTACCCTCACCCCTCATCCCTACCCCTCACCCCTTCCCACCTACCCTCACCCCTCACCCCCCATCCCTTCCCACCTACCCTCACCCTTCACCCCTCATCCCTTCCCACCTACCCTCACCCCTCACCCCTCATCCCTACCCCTCACCCCTCATCCCTTCCCACCTACCCTCACCCCTCACCCCCCATCCCTTCCCACCTACCCTCACCCCTCACCCCTCATCCCTTCCCACCTACCCTCACCCCTCACCCCTCATCCCTACCCCTCACCCCTGATCCCTTCCCACCTACCCTCACCCCTCATCCCTACCCCTCATCCCTTCCCACCTACCCTCACCCCTCATCCCTACCCCTCATCCCTTCCCACCTACCCTCACCCCTCACCCCTCATCCCTACCCCTCACCCCTTCCCACCTACCCTCATCCCTCATCCCTACCCCTCACCCCTCATCCCTCATCCCTTCCCACCTACCCTCATCCCTCATCCCTTCCCACCTACCCTCACCCCTCATCCCTACCCCTCACCCCTCATCCCTACCCCTCATCCCTACCCTTCGACCCTCACCCCTCATAATCATCCCTCATCCCCTCCCACCTACCCTCACCCCTCATCCCTACCCCTCACCCCTCATCCCTACCCCTCATCCCTACCCCTCACCCCTCATCCCTACCCCTCACCCCTCATCCCTACCCTTTGACCCTCACCCCTCATCCCTACCCCTCACCCCTCATCCCTACCCCTCACCCCTCATCCCTACCCCTCACCTCTCATCCCTTCCCACCTACCCCTCATCCCCTCCCACCGACCCTCACCCCTCATAACCACCCCTCATCCCTTCCTACCTACCCCTCATCCCCTCCCACCTACCCTCACCCCTCATAACCACCCCTCATCCCTCATCCCTACCCCTCACCCCTCATCCCTACCCACCTACCCTCACCCCTCATCCCTCACCCCTCATCCCTTCCCACCTACCCCTCATCCCCTCCCACCTACCCTCACCCCTCATAACCACCCCTCATCCCTCACCCCTCACACCTACCCTCACCCCTCATCCCTACCCCTCACCCCTCATCCCTACCCTTCGACCCTCACCCCTCATTCCTTCCCACCTACCCTCACCCCTCATCCCTTCCCACCTACCCTCACCCCTCATCCCTACCCCTCACCCCTCATCCCTCATCCCTTCCCACCTACCCTCATCCCTCACCCCTCATCCCTACCCTCATCCCTTCCCACCTACCCTCATCCCTTCCCACCTACCCTCACCCCTCATCCCTACCTCTCATCCCTTCCCACCTACCCTCATCCCTACCCACCTACCCTCACCCCTCATCCCTTCCCACCTACCCTCACCCCTCATCCCTACCCCTCATCCCTACCCACCTACCCTCACCCCTCATCCCTACCCCTCACCCCTTCCCACCTACCCTCACCCCTCACCCCCCATCCCTTCCCACCTACCCTCACCCCTCATCCCTTCCCACCTACCCTCACCCCTCACCCCTCATCCCTACCCCTCACCCCTCATCCCTACCCCTCACCCCTCATCCCTTCCCACCTACCCTCACCCCTCATAACCACCCCTCATCCCTTCCCACCTACCCTCACCCCTCACCCCCCATCCCTTCCCACCTACCCTCACCCCTCACCCCTCATCCCTTCCCACCTACCCTCACCCCTCACCCCTCATCCCTACCCCTCACCCCTGATCCCTTCCCACCTACCCTCACCCCTCATCCCTACCCCTCACCCCTTCCCACCTACCCTCATCCCTCATCCCTTCCCACCTACCCTCACCCCTCATCCCTACCCCTCACCCCTCATCCCTACCCCTCATCCCTACCCTTCGACCCTCACCCCTCATAATCATCCCTCATCCCCTCCCACCTACCCTCACCCCTCATCCCTACCTCTCATCCCTTCCCACCTACCCTCACCCCTCATCCCTACCTCTCATCCCTTCCCACCTACCCTCACCCCTCATCCCTACCTCTCATCCCTTCCCACCTACCCTCACCCCTCATCCCTACCCCTCACCCCTTATCCCTCACCCCTCATCCCTACCCTTCGACCCTCACCCCTCATCCCTTCCCTTCGACCCTCACCCCTCATCCCTACCCTCACCCCTCATCCCTACCCCTCACCCCTCATCCCTACCCTTCGACCCTCATCCCTTCCCACCTACCCTCACCCCTCATCCCTTCCCACCTACCCTCACCCCTCACCCCTCACCCCCCATCCCTACCCCTCATCCCTTCCCTTCGACCCTCACCCCTCATCCCTACCTCTCATCCCTTCCCACCAAACTATTTAAACAGCAGCTGATCGTCGCAGGAGGAGCAGGAACAGTAAATATGAGCCTGCAGAGATCCTCAAGTGTTTTATTAACTGTGTCAATGTTAGCGCTGCTCTCAACCCGCTGACCTCAGATCTCTCTGTACAGTCACAGGAAGGAGATAATTAAATCTAAAAAGCCGTGTGTGTGTGATGTCTGCTGCTCAGACTCATTTGTTAGCTCTGATGAATGTCTGCGCTGCCCTTTGAGTCACACGGACAGCACAGCACACAGCAGCTCCAGGATGCACAGCGTCTGCAGGTGAGCCGGGTCCTGGTGTTTGGGCTCATGGATGCTGTGATTCAGACTCAAGACTCATACTCACTCAGAGAAATGTTTTTAACCTGGATTTAAAAGTCTTCACAGTTGGGGCTGATTTCAGTTCTGCTGCTAGTTTGTTCTCATCTCAGTCATTTCAGCTCTTTATTGTTTGTTGGTCTCTTTTGAATTCTGATTTGTTTTGAGCGTTAAAGACTTAAACTCGTCTCGTTCTCCATGTAGTTTTTTTGTAAAATCTGTAACTCTGACCGACAACATTTTAACGTCTAACTAGAGCTGTCAGCATTAACGTGTTAATCGTGATTAGATTAATGCAATCCATAACGCGTTAATGTTTTTAATGGCATTTTAATGTGTCAAGCCTTTTTGTCCCTTCTCCTCCCCCGTAGACGGCTCCTCTAGCTGTAGCGCTATGCTTTGAAGTGGCCTCCTGCAGTAAACCTACCGCGCTGATGGAAAGTAAGAGAGCTACTGGACTTTTGAACGGCTTGTTTAACTTTAAAACACTTCCAGACGCTTCACTTGACAAGTCAAAAGTAAAATGCAACCTGTGTCAAACGGAGTTTAACTACCACCGGAGTACGTGGAGTTTGAGTTAGCACCTCCACGCTAAACACCCAGGTGCAGCCAAGCCAGCCTCAGCTCCACCAAAGGACCATTTTGGAGTGTGGGAGTCGCAGCAGAGCCGTGATTGATTCCCAGTTAAGACACTCTGGTAAGAAATGCTTTACATTATGGGCTTAAAACTGCCTTCAAATGGAAAATAACAGGATTTTAAACATGCAATTCAAAACGTGATTAATCGTGATTAACTATGGAAACTCTGAGATTAATCTCGATTTAAAAATTAATCGTTTGACAGCCCTACTTCAAACACATTCAACTGTTTCTGTCTGTCTGCTTTCATGATTTCAGTGAGTAAATCATCATGAAGGAGGATTGATGTTTGAGTGATGGGAGGTAAATCAGCTGACTCTCAACGCCAACGACAGGAAGAAGAAGAATAAATCATTCTTATAACCGCTCAGACTTGGACTCCTCAAACCTTTAAACATCAGATATCTGTGTGAGTGTGTGTGTGTGTGTGTGTATAAATCGGTGTCATAGATTATTAGCGACCGTGATTAAAAACACGCCTCCCGTTTGTTTGTCGTCCTCGGTTCAGTTTGTCCTTCAGACGGCTGCTGTTTGTTCCTGTTGAGTCCATTAGACCTCAGCTCATGAAATTACAGCCTAAAGGGAGAGAGACAGAGAGAGAGAGCGAGAGAGCGAGAGAGAGAGAGAGGGGGGGGGGATACTGGATGCCTAGCAACAACCACTGGCTGCCTTATCCCCCTGACACACATACACATACACACACACACACACACACACACACACACACATCCCTGAACTGTCCACAGAGGCAGAAATGTCAGCTGATCGGCAGCCTGCAGCCTTCAGAGTCAGCTGCTAATTTAATTCAATTAGAAACACGTTAATTTAACCAATTAAACACTTTGTCCAATTAAGCTTTATGCTAATTGGTCGTCCAGGGTGCAGAGTTTGGGGGGGGGGCTCTAATTAGGTGCCAAACACACACACACACACACACACACACACACACACACACACACACACACACACAGTCTCTCCGGAGCAGACTGAGGTTAATAGAAGCTGCTCGTTGAGGAATTAACAAACACTGAGGTGAGTTTGACTGACAGCTGGACAAGGTGTGTACGACGTCCCATAATGCACTGCAGCACGTCTGTCATCACCTCAGGACTCTCTCTCTCTCTCTCTGTGTGTGTGTGTGTGTGTGTGTGTGTATACTACTACCAGCCATAATTCATTCTGGCCCTCTCACACACATACATACATTTTCATACTATCAGTAATATATGTGTGTAAGAGAAGAAGGTGTGCACGTGTAAATGAGAGTTTAGTGGAAGCTACACTCCGGTCCAGTAGGTGGCGGTACAAACCTAATAAACTGAGTCTGGTACAAACATAGTGGAGACGGAGAAGAGACCGAGAAACATCCTGAGAGGAGAAAGTTAGAAGAACAAAAAATATAAAAAAAAGGATTTTGACCAGACAAAGACCCTGGGACACATCAGTGTGGTTTTATAACGGCGTAGGGATATACAGAGACCCGGCGGAGGGATATACAGAGACCCAGCGGAGAGGCCGATGGAGAACCGGCGGAGGGACAGACGGAGACCCGGCGGAGAGGCCGATGGAGAACCGGCGGAGGGATATGGAGACCCGGTGGAGGGATATACAGAGACCCGGCAGAGGGATACAGAGACCCGGCGGAGGGATACGGAGACCCGGCGGAGGGATACGGAGGCCCGGCGGAGGGATATGGAGACCCGGCGGATGAGCGGAGAGTGAAGGCGGACGCTGATCTGCTGGACAGGTGAGTAACATCAGCTCTGCTTCACATAAACTGTTATAACGTTACCTGCTGACATTCAGCTCACTGTCTAGTTAGTCAGAATATGTTGGTGTTGTGATGCTAGCTGTAAAGTAGCAGAGTTGTTACTACAGCTGTTTGACGCTCTGCACGTTAACGCTAACGTTAGCATCGCAGCTAACGTTAGCATCGTGCTCGCTGTGTATCTGGTGTTTGTTCTCTGCTTTCTTGGGCTGCGTTCAGACTGCAGCTAATCTGATTCTAATCTGATTCCTTCTTAAATCCGATCTTTAAGCCTGACTGTCCACTCTGTTTTTAGCAAGTGTCCAAATCGGGGTTGGCTCTATTCAGACTGGGCCACATTAATGACAATCTGACAGGTTGCCGTGGCAACGTCGTCGGAGCGAAGGCGTCATCTAGCGTGTATAGTGTGATGTCATATAACTGCGACAGCGACAACAAACCTTCGAGCTTCTCTTGAACCGAGCCATCTCCCCAAAGATTAATTAAGATTTTGGTGTGGTCCTCTGATGTTTAAGTCCTCCAGTGATATCACCTAGCAACAACAGCTGGAATAAGTCCTCCAGTGATATCACCTAGCAACAACAACTGGAATAAGTCCTCCAGTGATATCACCTAGCAACAACAACTGGAATAAGGATCCAACATGGCGGCGAGCTGAACACACGCATCGAGGAATGCTCCCCCTAAGCTAGCGGCAAATCCTGCATTTGTTCTTTAACCTCAATCTTGAAAGGGTGTTAATTTGAATTATTTAAAACGCTGACACCTCCGTTGACGACATGACATCCAGAAAACAAAAAAAGGAGACGGTCCAGCCCGTTGGCACCGCCGACCGGGGTCCGACCCCCTCTGTATCCTCAGAGAAGCTAACTTTGGGCACATGTTTGAGCGGAGCAGCTAGCCCCGCCAACGTGGAGACTTCTGAAGGGAACTTGATCATGAAAGCTATAGAGGACATGAAAAAAGAACTTTCGGGGGATATTGAGGGCGTTCTGAGGGCCGTGGATGGTGTCAAACGAGACGTCAGTGAATTTTCTAACAGGCTCACAGAGGCCGAACAACGTATTGGGAACACTGAGGATACTGTGAGTACTCTGGAAAAGACAGTGGCCACGCTCCAGAAGCAGGTCGACTTTCTTAGCGCTAAAGCTGAAGATCAGGAGAACCGCAGCCGACGCAACAATCTCCGCCTCATCAACCTGCCAGAGGGAACAGAGGGACGCGACGTAGCATCTTTTCTGGAGAGATGGCTTCCCGAGGTGTTGGGCACCGACACCTTCCCGTACCCGCTCTTCATTGAATGAGCGCACCGCCTGCAGGGCCGCCAAGACCGCAACTTCCCTAGACCGGTGATAATGCGCTTTCTCAACTTTAAGGATAAAGAAAGGGCGATGCAGGCTGCCAGAGCCAAAGGAAAGGTGGTGTTTGAAGAGCGGGAGGTGAAATTTTTCCACGATGTAGCCAAGGAAACACACATCAAAAGGAAGCGCTTTGACGAGGTGAAGCAGCAGCTTAAAACGCTCAATGTTCAATATGGGATTATACATCCAGCACGGCTTCGGGTGACCCACGCAGGCCACTCACGTGTTTTTGACAACCCGGAGGATGTTGCAGTTTTTGTCCGAGGTCTCTCCGCAGGCCCGTCGGATTAATCAGCTGATTCACCGTCGCTGATGTAGACCCTCCGGCTGAGGACAATGACTGGGTCAGGCGAAGTTTTCTCTCGCTCTCTTTATTTTAACTATTATTATCATTATTTCTTTTTACCGGTCCTGTGGAGCTGACGGAGCAGGTTTGACTCCTCTCCATGTGGAGTGTGTATCTCTGTATACAACATAACAGTCTGCCCGTGGACACATTGCATCAGTGGAGGTGAGGGCTATGATGGAAACTATGTTTTTACCTTTCTTTTCCTTTTTCTTTTTTTCCCTGTGTTTCCTCCATCTACTCAAGACTCTTTAAAATATTTTATCTAGAGGATGACTTTTGTTAAGTGCCGTCCCTATGCTTTTGAGAGTGTTTATACGTTTTCAAATATGCCGCTGGCTGGGGCCAGCTGTTGATGACCATGTGTGTGAGTATCGTTATTCTGCTCCTCTTTGTAGGATCAGACCAGCTTTATGTTGTGATTTCTTATGTTTGGTTTAGTGGGGGACGCTGTCAGGTTCTGGGTGACAGTGGGGGAGGGATATTCTCGCCTTTCATTGGGAGTCAATTTAATTTCATAGTGCTTTTTGCCTTTTTCTATCCATACCAAAGCCTTTTATATTTTCTTTTTGATAACTTGTGTTCAGAGTGCAATATGTATAGTATCCACATAAAATGAATGACTCAACTATAAAGATAACAACTTGGAATGTGAGAGGCTTAGGGAAACTGACTAAATTGAAGCAAGTTATGACAAGGGTTAAACAATTAAAATCAACAATCATATTCTTACAAGAATCTCATCTCATGTCTAACGATATAATAAAGGTGAGGAGACGTTGGCCTGGACAAGTGTACTCTGCTTCGTTCTCTACCTGTTCTAGGGGAGTCATCACATTGATCCACAAATCTCTTCCATTTCAAGTTAGGGAATCATTATCTGACCCGAATGGGAGATACCTGATTTTACAAGGCTCACTATTTGGTGAAAATCTTTCAATGGTCAATCTTTATGGACCGAATGATGACTGCCCCAAATTTTTTGAGAATCTTTTTCTATTGCTAGCCACTCTACCAGGCGGTTTGTTAATCGGCGGAGACTTTAATTGTACAATCTCTCCTCACCTTGACCGCTCCTCTGGTATTGATACAACTCATTCACAAAGCAGAAAAATCTTACAGTATTTCATTGAAGAACTAAATTTATGTGACCCCTGGAGGAGATTATTTCCCGATAATAGAGAATACTCATGTTATTCAAATGTTTCTAAGGGCCACTCCCGAATAGATTACTTTTTGTTGTCCAACAACCTTTTCCCCAGAGTAACAAATTGTATCTATGAATCCATTACTGTCTCTGACCATGGTCCAGTCTCCATATTATATAATGATAAAAATCTGGCACAGGGTAGCCGAAGATGGCGACTCCAGCCTAAATGGTTAAATGACCCAAAATTCCTGAAATATATGGGAGAACAAATAGACGTGTTTTTCTTTGTGAATAAGGAAGAGACATCGGCCTCAATAAGGTGGGAGGCATTTAAGGCCTTTATCCGTGGACAAATAATTAGCTACACCAGCTCAATTACCAATAAAACAAATTTAGAAATGTTAACTTTAGATAAGACAATTAAACAACTTGAGAGGGAGGTTTACAACTCGGAAGCTCACTCACAAGAATTATTAACTCTCAGGGCCAAATACAATGCACTTTCAGCTGCTAAAGCAGAAAACAGCTTATTTAAACTAAAACAAACATTTTATGAACAGGGGGAGAAAAGTGGAAAGTTGTTAGCTTGGCAAATAAAGAAGTTAGAAACTGAAAGAGCCATCAATAGTATTAAAATCTCAGATGACACAGTTATTGTTGACCCCCTATTGATTAATAATGCTTTTGCTGCTTATTATCAAACTTTATATGATTCAGAATCATCAGAATTGGATCAGGATCAATCTCTCTTCCTTGATCAACTTCCAATTCCCACCCTATCTGAGGATGATAAATCCTGGTTGGACCGTACACTTACAGCCCAGGAAATCTCTGAAGCTATGATGCATATGAAAGGAGGGAAGGCAGCAGGTCCCGACGGTCTTCCAATCGACATCTATAAATTATTCAAAGATAAATTGATAATCCCACTGAAAAATATGTATGAAGAGTCTTTTTGTAATGGTTGTCTGCCCCCCTCTCTGAGAAATGCATTAATTACTTTGATATTAAAACCAGATAAACCACCTACAAAATGTGAATCCTATAGACCGATTTCTCTTTTAAATTCAGATACGAAAATAATAGCTAAATTATTAGCTTTACGATTAGAGAAATGCCTTCCATCTATAATAGGCAGTGATCAGAATGGATTTATTAAGAATCGTCAGGCATACTATAATATTAGGAGAGTATTAAATATAATTTATGAAAAAGGAGAAGCACTGGATTCTTGCATTCTGTCCTTAGATGCCGAAAAGGCTTTCGACAGAGTTGAATGGCCATATCTATTTGATGTACTTCCCCGCTTCGGTTTTGGTGATTATTTTAGGCAGTGGGTCAGACTTTTGTATTCTGGACCAAGCGCAGAGATACTGACTAATAATGTTATTTCTAAACCCTTCACCCTACATCGTGGAACCCGCCAGGGGTGCCCCTTGTCCCCCCTGCTTTTTGTTTTGGCACTTGAACCCTTTGCCATTTCCATCAGAAATCACCCTGTTATTAGAGGAATTCCAATTGCAGATGTAGAGCACCGCATAGCCTTATTTGCAGATGATACATTAATTTTTATGACAAAGCTGGAGCAGTCATTATCAGCCCTTACTGACGTAATTGACAGGTTTGGGAAATTCTCGGGTTATAGAGTTAATAAGTCCAAATCCTCTATTCTTTTTCTTAATGAACAGGAAAGGATCCAACCTGAGATCCAGCATCCTTTTGTGAATGCTTCCAAAGGTTTTAAATATCTTGGTATTTTTATTACTCCAAACCTGAAGTCACTAATACCTGCCAATTATGATCCAGTTATTGTAAAAGTGAAGGAATCTCTAAGCAGATGGATCTCACTCCCCCTGTCTGTGATAGGACGTATAAATGTTTTGAAAATGAATGTTCTCCCTAAATTTTTATATCTTTTCCAGTCTATCCCGCTTTCTCCTCCTCCTAAATTCTTTCAAGATATGAAGACAGCATTCACCAAATTCATATGGAAGACTATGCGCCCAAGGCTCCGTCTTACACTATTATACCTTCCATTTGATAGAGGGGGCCTGAAGGTACCAAATCTTGTGTGGTACTATTGGGCAGCTCAATTAAGAGCTGCCAGCTTGTGGTTCTCTCCCCAACCTCAGTTACCCTGGGTAGGGATGGAGGCATTGTCCACAAAAGGGCTAGGATTAGACTCATACTTATACTCTGACTCTGTTAAGAATTTGAAGGAAAACACTCTGAATCCATTTGTCAGAAATACCTTGTTGATATGGCATAAGGTGCATAGTGTTATAGGCGATGTTCCTAATCTGTCCTGTTTCTCACCTATCTGGGGAAATGCTGAGTTCAGACCTGGTAAAAATGATTTAGGATTCAAACAGTGGTCACAGAAAGGTATCAGGAGGATCATGGACCTCTATGACAGTGATACACTGATGCCCTTTAATGAACTCAAAGACAAATTTAATATTCCACAGACTCACTTTTTCAAATACCTACAGCTGCGAAGCTTTATTATCTGCAAATTTAAGAATTCATCTATCTGCCCCCCTTTAACAGTATTAGAACAGTTTGTAGTTCAACACCAACATAGCAAGGGCCAGATCTCTTCTCTTTACAATATATTTTCATCATATTCCACAGAGTCCTCTGACTCAAAAAGGAAGTCCTGGAGTGAAGATTTGGGTGAGTGTGTTCTTGACTGTGAATGGAGCCAGGTGTGCTCCGAGGCCCATAATATTTCAATAAATACTAGACTTAAATTAGTACAGTATAACTGGATCATGAGAACGTACATCACCCCAGAAAAGGTAAATAAATTCAATCCAAATGTTCCAGATATTTGTGTGAAATGTCAGACTCACAAAGGCACCCTCTTTCATTGTATTTGGGAGTGTGAGGAGATACAAAAGTTTTGGAAGGAAGTTATTAACATCATTTCTCAACTCACTTCCAAACCCATTCCCCTCTGTCCCAGAATTTGTATATTGGGCCTGTATCCCATAAATCTTACTTTAAAAAAACATGAAATCACATTGATTAATATCTGTCTCATCCACACGAAACGTCTGATTGCCATGTACTGGAAAAATGTGTCATGTCCCAACATTAGCCATTGGCTTAAGGAACTATCATCCTGTCTTGCTTTAGAGAAACTAACTTATAGTCTTAGAAACAGGCTGGGGGAATTTTATGAGATCTGGAGCCACTTCTTAAATTTCCTGGAAAACACTGATCTGCAACATGCCCTTCACTCTTAACCTCCCTCCTAACACTTTATATATGAGCACATTCAATTCATCTGAAAACTTCATTAATCCTCCATTTTAATAACTTTACCTGTATGCCTTGCTCTACTCTGGCTGTATGTCTTGATATGTACTGATTGGAAATCTGAACATTTGTTGTCTTCATTTTATTTTCGGATAATTGCACTATGTACTGAGATTTATATAATGCTGTAGTTGTATTTCTTGTAACTACTGAGAGACGAGATGCTGGGTGGGTGGGGGGGTGGGATTATTTGTTCACAATGTGTTTTTTGTGTACATGTTCGCCTTGAACTAAAAATCAATAAACATATGTTTAAAAAAAAAACAACTGGAATAAGTCCTCCAGTGTACACCCCGGGACCAGGTTTCACTCTGGGACCAGGTCTCACCCCGGGACCAGGTTTCACTCTGGGACCAGGTCTCACCCCGGGACCAGGTTTCACTCTGGGACCAGGTCTCACCCCGAGACCAGGTTTCACTCTGGGACCAGGTCTCACCCCGGGACCAGGTTTCACTCTGGGACCAGGTCTCACCCCGGGACCAGGTTTCACTCTGGGACCAGGTCTCACCCCGGGACCAGGTTTCACTCTGGGACCAGGTCTCACCCCGGGACCAGGTTTCACTCTGGGACCAGGTCTCACCCCGGGACCAGGTTTCACTCTGGGACCAGGTCTCACCCCGGGACCAGGTTTCACTCTGGGACCAGGTCTCACCCCGGGACCAGGTTTCACTCTGGGACCAGGTCTCACCCCGGGACCAGGTTTCACTCTGGGACCAGGTCTCACCCCGGGACCAGGTTTCACTCTGGGACCAGGTCTCACCCCGGGACCAGGTTTCACTCTGGGACCAGGTCTCACCCCGGGACCAGGTTTCACTCTGGGACCAGGTCTCACCCCGGGACCAGGTTTCACTCTGGGACCAGGTCTCACCCCGGGACCAGGTTTCACTCTGGGACCAGGTCTCACCCCGAGACCAGGTTTCACTCTGGGACCAGGTCTCACCCCGAGACCAGGTTTCACTCTGGGACCAGGTTTCACCCCGAGACCAGGTTTCACTCTGGGACCAGGTCTCACCCCGAGACCAGGTTTCACTCTGGGACCAGGTTTCACCCCGAGACCAGGTTTCACTCTGGGACCAGGTCTCACCCCGAGACCAGGTCTCACCCCGGGACCAGGTTTCACTCCGGGACCAGGTCTCACCCCGAGACCAGGTTTCACTCTGGGACCAGGTCTCACCCCGAGACCAGGTTTCACTCTGGGACCAGGTTTCACCCCGAGACCAGGTTTCACTCTGGGACCAGGTCTCACCCCGAGACCAGGTTTCACTCTGGGACCAGGTTTCACCCCGAGACCAGGTTTCACTCTGGGACCAGGTCTCACCCCGAGACCAGGTTTCACTCTGGGACCAGGTTTCACCCCGAGACCAGGTTTCACTCTGGGACCAGGTCTCACCCCGAGACCAGGTCTCACCCCGGGACCAGGTTTCACTCCGGGACCAGGTCTCACCCCGAGACCAGGTTTCACTCTGGGACCAGGTCTCACCCCGAGACCAGGTTTCACTCTGGGACCAGGTCTCACCCCGAGACCAGGTTTCACTCTGGGACCAGGTCTCACCCCGAGACCAGGTTTCACTCTGGGACCAGGTCTCACCCCGAGACCAGGTCTCACCCCGAGACCAGGTCTCACCCCGGGACCAGGTTTCACTCTGGGACCAGGTCTCACCCCGAGACCAGGTTTCACTCTGGGACCAGGTCTCACCCCGAGACCAGGTTTCACTCTGGGACCAGGTCTCACCCCGAGACCAGGTTTCACTCTGGGACCAGGTCTCACCCCGAGACCAGGTTTCACTCTGGGACCAGGTTTCACCCCGAGACCAGGTTTCACTCTGGGACCAGGTCTCACCCCGAGACCAGGTTTCACTCTGGGACCAGGTTTCACCCCGAGACCAGGTTTCACTCTGGGACCAGGTCTCACCCCGAGACCAGGTCTCACCCCGGGACCAGGTTTCACTCCGGGACCAGGTCTCACCCCGAGACCAGGTTTCACTCTGGGACCAGGTCTCACCCCGAGACCAGGTTTCACTCTGGGACCAGGTCTCACCCCGAGACCAGGTTTCACTCTGGGACCAGGTCTCACCCCGAGACCAGGTTTCACTCTGGGACCAGGTCTCACCCCGAGACCAGGTTTCACTCTGGGACCAGGTCTCACCCCGAGACCAGGTTTCACTCTGGGACCAGGTCTCACCCCGGGACCAGGTTTCACTCTGGGACCAGGTCTCACCCCGGGACCAGGTTTCACTCTGGGACCAGGTCTCACCCCGGGACCAGGTTTCACTCTGGGACCAGGTCTCACCCCGAGACCAGGTTTCACTCTGGGACCAGGTCTCACCCCGAGACCAGGTTTCACTCTGGGACCAGGTTTCACCCCGAGACCAGGTTTCACTCTGGGACCAGGTCTCACCCCGAGACCAGGTTTCACTCTGGGACCAGGTTTCACCCCGAGACCAGGTTTCACTCTGGGACCAGGTCTCACCCCGAGACCAGGTCTCACCCCGGGACCAGGTTTCACTCCGGGACCAGGTCTCACCCCGAGACCAGGTTTCACTCTGGGACCAGGTCTCACCCCGAGACCAGGTTTCACTCTGGGACCAGGTTTCACCCCGAGACCAGGTTTCACTCTGGGACCAGGTCTCACCCCGAGACCAGGTTTCACTCTGGGACCAGGTTTCACCCCGAGACCAGGTTTCACTCTGGGACCAGGTCTCACCCCGAGACCAGGTTTCACTCTGGGACCAGGTTTCACCCCGAGACCAGGTTTCACTCTGGGACCAGGTCTCACCCCGAGACCAGGTCTCACCCCGGGACCAGGTTTCACTCCGGGACCAGGTCTCACCCCGAGACCAGGTTTCACTCTGGGACCAGGTCTCACCCCGAGACCAGGTTTCACTCTGGGACCAGGTCTCACCCCGAGACCAGGTTTCACTCTGGGACCAGGTCTCACCCCGAGACCAGGTTTCACTCTGGGACCAGGTCTCACCCCGAGACCAGGTCTCACCCCGAGACCAGGTCTCACCCCGGGACCAGGTTTCACTCTGGGACCAGGTCTCACCCCGAGACCAGGTTTCACTCTGGGACCAGGTCTCACCCCGAGACCAGGTTTCACTCTGGGACCAGGTCTCACCCCGAGACCAGGTTTCACTCTGGGACCAGGTCTCACCCCGAGACCAGGTTTCACTCTGGGACCAGGTTTCACCCCGAGACCAGGTTTCACTCTGGGACCAGGTCTCACCCCGAGACCAGGTTTCACTCTGGGACCAGGTTTCACCCCGAGACCAGGTTTCACTCTGGGACCAGGTCTCACCCCGAGACCAGGTCTCACCCCGGGACCAGGTTTCACTCCGGGACCAGGTCTCACCCCGAGACCAGGTTTCACTCTGGGACCAGGTCTCACCCCGAGACCAGGTTTCACTCTGGGACCAGGTCTCACCCCGAGACCAGGTTTCACTCTGGGACCAGGTCTCACCCCGAGACCAGGTTTCACTCTGGGACCAGGTCTCACCCCGAGACCAGGTTTCACTCTGGGACCAGGTCTCACCCCGAGACCAGGTTTCACTCTGGGACCAGGTCTCACCCCGAGACCAGGTTTCACTCTGGGACCAGGTCTCACCCCGAGACCAGGTTTCACTCTGGGACCAGGTCTCACCCCGAGACCAGGTTTCACTCTGGGACCAGGTCTCACCCCGGGACCAGGTTTCACTCTGGGACCAGGTCTCACCCCGGGACCAGGTTTCACTCTGGGACCAGGTCTCACCCCGAGACCAGGTTTCACTCTGGGACCAGGTCTCACCCCGAGACCAGGTTTCACTCTGGGACCAGGTCTCACCCCGAGACCAGGTTTCACTCTGGGACCAGGTCTCACCCCGAGACCAGGTTTCACTCTGGGACCAGGTCTCACCCCGAGACCAGGTTTCACTCTGGGACCAGGTCTCACCCCGAGACCAGGTTTCACTCTGGGACCAGGTCTCACCCCGAGACCAGGTTTCACTCTGGGACCAGGTCTCACCCCGAGACCAGGTTTCACTCTGGGACCAGGTCTCACCCCGAGACCAGGTTTCACTCTGGGACCAGGTCTCACCCCGAGACCAGGTTTCACTCTGGGACCAGGTCTCACCCCGAGACCAGGTTTCACTCTGGGACCAGGTCTCACCCCGAGACCAGGTTTCACTCTGGGACCAGGTCTCACCCCGAGACCAGGTTTCACTCTGGGACCAGGTCTCACCCCGAGACCAGGTTTCACTCTGGGACCAGGTCTCACCCCGAGACCAGGTTTCACTCTGGGACCAGGTCTCACCCCGGGACCAGGTTTCACTCTGGGACCAGGTCTCACCCCGAGACCAGGTTTCACTCTGGGACCAGGTCTCACCCCGAGACCAGGTTTCACTCTGGGACCAGGTCTCACCCCGAGACCAGGTTTCACTCTGGGACCAGGTCTCACCCCGAGACCAGGTTTCACTCTGGGACCAGGTCTCACCCCGAGACCAGGTTTCACTCTGGGACCAGGTCTCACCCCGAGACCAGGTTTCACTCTGGGACCAGGTCTCACCCCGAGACCAGGTTTCACTCTGGGACCAGGTCTCACCCCGAGACCAGGTTTCACTCTGGGACCAGGTCTCACCCCGGGACCAGGTTTCACTCTGGGACCAGGTCTCACCCCGAGACCAGGTTTCACTCTGGGACCAGGTCTCACCCCGAGACCAGGTTTCACTCTGGGACCAGGTCTCACCCCGAGACCAGGTTTCACTCTGGGACCAGGTCTCACCCCGGGACCAGGTTTCACTCTGGGACCAGGTCTCACCCCGGGACCAGGTTTCACTCTGGGACCAGGTCTCACCCCGAGACCAGGTTTCACTCTGGGACCAGGTCTCACCCCGAGACCAGGTTTCACTCTGGGACCAGGTCTCACCCCGAGACCAGGTTTCACTCTGGGACCAGGTCTCACCCCGGGACCAGGTCTCACTCTGGGACCAGGTCTCACCCCGAGACCAGGTTTCACTCTGGGACCAGGTCTCACCCCGGGACCAGGTCTCACTCTGGGACCAGGTCTCACCCCGAGACCAGGTTTCACTCTGGGACCAGGTCTCACCCCGAGACCAGGTTTCACTCTGGGACCAGGTCTCACCCCGGGACCAGGTTTCACTCTGGGACCAGGTCTCACCCCGAGACCAGGTTTCACTCTGGGACCAGGTCTCACCCCGAGACCAGGTTTCACTCTGGGACCAGGTCTCACCCCGAGACCAGGTTTCACTCTGGGACCAGGTCTCACCCCGAGACCAGGTTTCACTCTGGGACCAGGTCTCACCCCGAGACCAGGTTTCACTCTGGGACCAGGTCTCACCCCGGGACCAGGTCTCACTCTGGGACCAGGTCTCACTCTGGGACCAGGTCTCACCCCGGGACCAGGTCTCACCCCGAGACCAGGTTTCACTCTGGGACCAGGTCTCACTCTGGGACCAGGTCTCACCCCCGGGACCAGGTCTCACCCCGAGACCAGGTTTCACTCTGGGACCAGGTCTCACCCCGGGACCAGGTCTCACTCTGGGACCAGGTCTCACCCCGAGACCAGGTTTCACTCTGGGACCAGGTCTCACCCCGAGACCAGGTCTCACTCTGGGACCAGGTCTCACCCCGAGACCAGGTTTCACTCTGGGACCAGGTCTCACCCCGGGACCAGGTCTCACTCTGGGACCAGGTCTCACCCCGAGACCAGGTCTCACCCCGGGACCAGGTCTCACCCCGAGACCAGGTCTCACTCTGGGACCAGGTCTCACTCCGGGACCAGGTCTCACCCCGGGACCAGGTCTCACCCCGAGACCAGGTCTCACTCTGGGACCAGGTCTCACTCTGGGACCAGGTCTCACCCCGGGACCAGGTCTCACTCTGGGACCAGGTCTCACCCCGAGACCAGGTTTCACTCTGGGACCAGGTCTCACTCTGGGACCAGGTCTCACTCCGGGACCAGGTCTCACCCCGGGACCAGGTCTCACCCCGAGACCAGGTCTCACTCTGGGACCAGGTCTCACTCTGGGACCAGGTCTCACCCCGGGACCAGGTCTCACTCTGGGACCAGCAGGAGAGGAAGAGGAAGCAGGAAGAGGAGGAAGAGGAAGCAGGAAGAAGAGGAGGAAGCAGGAAGAGGAGGAAGCAGGAAGAGGAGGAAGAGGAAGCAGGAAGAGGAGGAGGAGGAGATAGGAAGAGGAGGAGGAAGCAGGAAGAAGAGGAGGAAGCAGGAGGAAGAGGAGGAAGCAGGAAGAAGAGGAGGAAGCAGGAGGAAGAGGAGGAAGCAGGAGGAAGCAGGAGGAAGCAGGAGGAAGCAGGAGGAAGAGGAGGAAGCAGGAGGAAGAGGAGGAAGAGGAAGCAGGAAGAGGAGGAGGAGGAAGCAGGAGGAAGAGGAGGAAGCAGGAAGAAGAGGAGGAAGAGGAAGCAGGAAGAGGAGGAGGAGGAAGCAGGAGGAAGCAGGAGGAAGAGGAGGAAGCTGCATATCTCTCTGAACTTATCCACATCTACACACCTTCTCGAACTCTCCGATCCTCCTCTGCCAACCAGCTCTCTGCTCCATCTGCCAACTTAACCACCATGGGGTCAAGAGCCTTCAGCCTATCGCCCCCCCCCCCCCCCCCCCCAACCCTAACCCCCCCAGGAGGAGCTCGGAGTAGACCCGCTGCTCCTCCACGTCGAGAGGAGCCAGATGAGGAGGCTCGGGCATCTAGTCAGGATGCCTCCCGGACGCCTCCCTGGTGAGGCGTTCAGGGCCCGTCCCACCGGTAGGAGACCCGGACGCCTCCCTGGTGAGGCGTTCAGGGCCCGTCCCACCGGTAGGAGACCCGGACGCCTCCCTGGTGAGGCGTTCAGGGCCCATCCCACCGGTAGGAGATCCGGACGCCTCCCTGGTGAGGCGTTCAGGGCCCGTCCCACCGGTAGGAGACCCGGACGCCTCCCTGGTGAGGCGTTCAGGGCCCGTCCCACCGGTAGGAGACCCGGACGCCTCCCTGGTGAGGCGTTCAGGGCCCGTCCCACCGGTAGGAGACCCCGGGATCAGCAAGGAAGGACAGAAGCAGCTGTGAGAGCCAGAGCTAAAACTGATGACCTGGTGAGGAAGGAGAGAAGGACCGCTCCTCAAATACTGTGAGGAGTCGACGGCTTGAGGATTGATTGATGGCAGGTTGCAGTGAGGAGAACTCCAACTCCTCCTCCAACTCCTCCTCCACCCATCTCCAGACCAACCTCCAATAGCGGACCAGGAAAACACCCACAGGAGGGAAGGAGGGAAGCGAAGGGGAGACACGGATCCTGACAGGAATCACTTTGCTCTGTGAGGATGAAAATGCGTTAATGAGTTATTTATTGTGCCTCAGTAGAGCCCAGACTCCTCCACTCCTCCAGACTTCACCTCCACCATCATTGATCATTCTGTGGAGAACCAGCAGCTTGGCGGCTAACTCAGCGGCTAACTCAGCGGCTAACTCAGCGGCTAACTCAGCTAACTGGCTAACTGTAGACAGGATCATCCCTATGTTCCCCGGTCACATACAAAGCGGGGAAGGAGAGGCTCCTTTTGACTTTTTTGGAAGGACTGACTTTCTTGTTGATTGATGTGTGCCTGTCTGTCTCTCTCTGTCTGCCTGTCTCTCTCTCTCTCTCTCTCTGTCTCTCTCTCTCTCTCTCTCTCTCTCTCTCTCTGTCTCTCTGTCTCTCTCTCTCTCTCTCTCTCTCTCTCTCTCTCTTCTCTCTCTGTCTCTCTCTCTCTCTGTCTGTCTCTCTCTCGTCTCTCTGTCTCTCTCTCTCTCTCTCTGTCTGTCTCTCTCTCTCTCTCTCTCTGTCTCTCTCTGTCTCTCTCTCTGTCTCTCTCTCTCTCTGTCTCTCTCTCTCTGTCTCTCTCTCTCTCTGTCTCTCTCTCTCTCTGTCTCTCTCTCTCTCTCTGTCTGTCTCTCTCTCCTCTCTCTCTCTCTCTCTCTCTCTTCCATGTTAACCCTGCTGGTTTATAAAGCCCAACATGAAGCTTAACTCTGAGTTCTGTTACAGATTCAATGTAAATCACACACGATACACAGCTCATCCTGTTATCATCACTACTCTAACTGTGTGTGTGTGTGTGTGTGTGTGTGTGTGTGTGTGTGTGTGTGGAGGAAGAGTGTGTGTGTGTGTGTGGAGGAAGAGTGTGTGTGTGTGTGTGGAGAAGATGTTTGCTTTCCACATCCTGGGGCAAACTTTGTGTGAGAAAGAGTCGTGTGAATATTACATCTCTGGGCGATTTACATATCCGTGTGTGTGTGTGTGTGTAGGAGGGTAACAGTGTATCAGTGTGTGTGTGTGTGCGTGTGTGTGTGTGTGTGTCTCCATCAGCAGCGCTCTAAGCAGAGTCCATGCATTAGTTATCAGCTCCACTCTGATTTTCCTGTTTCTGCTCACAGCTTCAACTGATGTAACATCGCTAACGCAGCACACTGCTCTGTGTGTGTGTGTGTGTGTGTGTGTGTGTGTGTGTGTGTGGTTTCCATGTCTCGTATTGCTAAAATATTTCGTGACATTCCTCTCGTGGTTTAGTGTAGAGTAGTGAAACACGTCCTGGCTCAGTGTTGATCATCTAACTGACAGTCAGACACAAAGCCTGGTGACTACATTACCCATGATGCAACAGGAGATTCAGGTGGGATTCACACACCGTGGTGAGTCATGTGTCTCACCTGAAGCAGAAGTCGAGAGAGAGAGAGAGAATTCCTTCCATCCTTTTCTTCCTCCTGTCCATCATTCCTTCCTTCCTTCCAGCTTTACTTCCTTCCTTCCTTCCTTCCATCCTTCCATCATTTCTTCTTAGATTTTGCTTCTATAAAATAGAGATTATTGGTGCAGGAGCAACATCATCATTCATTAAGAGTGGTGTTTCTGTCCACCTGCTGATTATAAGTCTAATATTCACTCTCTATTAGCTCTGTGTTTACTGATCAATGACCGATATAGAAATGTAACCTTTATATTTGGCATTATGGTACATTTGAAATGTCATGTTGAGCATTTTACTGTTAAAGAATGTTTATTGTATTTTATTGATTGAACCCAATGTGCACACAGAGGAATTTATACCAACTGGTGTAAATGTTATGTATATATATGATGTTTGTGTGTCTAGCTTAACACACTGCTCTAAACCAGTTACACAAACACACCTGATCTTATATACACACTGACCTGATGAGGACAGTCAAGTCGAAGAAGAACCAACCGTGTACTGTAATATTGTGGGTAACTCACAATATTATGTGCAACAGAACGGACCAACTCAGATGCTTATCAGTAGCTTAGCCTTTTACTGCTCTTCTTGCAGGTATGACCCAACCAACAACAGGTTACAACAGTCTGCGCATGTGCGCATCCCCACCGGTCTTAAGTAACAAACACCTTTCATTCATCACATGTACCAAAATGCAGAGTGCGTAATGATATATGGTTCAACTCTTTTACGCACAGGGCGCACGCCGGTTACGCTTGGAGTTTGTTTATGGACAGCCAAACTGATAGCTTAGTGTCATACACCGTTGGAAACCTCAGACTATTGGCTAAAAGGTTATCAACTTCATTTCACCGAATATTTCCATAGGCTGGAACAGCTGTCAATCAAAGCCATGTCGTCATTGTTGTCGGTCACATGTCCTCATTGGCTTTGGAGACATGTACTGCCTAATCCTAAACACCGATTGGCTGGTGTGTGGTGTCGTCAGAAGCAGAAGAGGCTCACGGTCGTAAACATCTAGTCACGTGTACTCTAAGCTGGACGTGCAGGTCAGGAAATGACGTAAACGGACTGTATGTGGTTTGTTATTTGTGTTATTACGTTACGTGTTGGACTAAATACATGTTGACATATTGAGGAAAGTATTCCGGTTTTATGGAAACGGATTTCATATTTCAGCAGAATGGATATTTGGCGAGCTGTACAGAAAGTCCTGAGTCATAAGATGATCGTTGTGGATAAAGGGAAGACTTTGAAGGTATGTAGCATTATAGCTGTTAGCTTACTTTAGCTGAGTGGCTATCCGAGCTAACCGCTAATACTATTACGGCTGTGAGCAACCATATAAGTTGTGAGTCTTGAATGAATCAGGAGAATCTAAGCTTTCTAACAATGTACGGCATGAATATATATGTTTAAGGGTTGGTGTTTAAAACATTCAGAAGAACGTGTGGCTACCTCCTAACATCCGGTCCGTCCCGGAGGAGGAACAGCGTGCATTAAGAGGTTAAACAACAGTCTCACACACACACACGTTAATAATATATAATATATATAATATGATACAATATAATATAGTATGATATAATATAATATAATATAATATAAT